>JARQOC010000010.1:97990200-98355163 GCA_033576535.1 Allobates femoralis | reverse complement strand
TCTGGTGATAGGTCACCAGCGGATAGGTCACCAGCGCCGCCACAGTCCGCCGGAGGTAGCTGGTAATGCGACTAGGATGACTAAGCCCCCTACAGGTAGGCCTGGACCTCCGGGGCAGCGTTCCTGCAATGGGAACACGTTGATGTAGAAAAACACAGGCAGAAGCAAAGTCACTTTCTCCCAGGTACTTTACTGTTAACTTGTAGCAGCATCAGTCACAGTTCACAGTTCAGCATTCAGATGTTACACGAACAGGTAGCTTAACGGGTGGCTGCAAGTGGATCCCAGGTGGTATGGTTTAACCCTTGGTGTACCTTCATTAACTAACCCATTGCCGTTCTTCCCCGCTTAGCATTGATCTATACCCAGTAGCTCCGTGTAGGTAGTACCGGGAGTCCTCTCCTTCGTTGGTGGGGAAGCAGGCAGACCTCTCCGATGGCACGGTGCTGTGGCTGATAAACAAGCCACAGCAGCCGGTTGCCGACTGCAAAGCTGGACATTGGCTGGATCCTCTGGCCGGCGTTCCCTTGGTGGACTGGAGTATCCCCTGGAGTATGGACGGTCTACTCTGAGGATCTCCCTTTCTCTGTGTGGCCCGGACTTCTCTCGTCGGGCGCACTCTTTCAGGACCTCCTCAAGGTCTCTTCTTCCATCCGGTTTGGCTTGAAACCGACCCAGTTTGACCTTCCGCCTCGTTCCAATTAGCCGACCGTTCTAGTTCCTCTCCTCCTTCTCCATCTAGCCCTAAGACCAGGGGCCTCAGACCGAAGTCAAAAGACTCAAGACTTCAAGCAAAGACCTTCTTGATCCCCCTGGGGGTGAATATATCCCCTCCCGGGTAACCTCCCACCACTCATCTAATGTGGGAGTGCTGGGAATGGGTCCCGCCCACCATCCTAGGGTCCACCTGCAGCTGGAGTATTTACACCTCTGTGTAGTACCCCTCTGTGACGCCTGCATTTGCAGGGCGCCACAGTAGCACGAAGGCGCAGGACAGGGGAAGGAGGAAGATCAGCGCAGAGAGGGCAGCAAAGAATGGCTTACAAAAGGGTGTCTCATCAGAGTGTTCCTGGATCATCTGGGAGCTGGTCAAGCTGTAATCAGGAAGAGCACAGTACCAGGCTGGGTCTGCACTGAACTAAACTGCAAGTAAAGAACCGGGTAAGAACTGCATCCCCGTGTCTGTCCGCTTCTTCTGCACCTTCCTGCACCACAACTACCAACACCATCATCCACACTGAATTTAATACTAACTCCTGGGGGGTCCGCTCTGCCTGTCGGGAGTGTTTCATCCAAGCTGCTACAACATCTATCCCCCCAGGACCAAACAGCAGCACTGGTCATTCCTGACCAGACACCACAAGTGGCGTCACACTATAAATTTTAATCCCCTGTAAATAGCTTTTTGTATGCTCGGTCAGAGCCATGACCGCCGGGACTGCCACTGTGACATCCCACTGACTGGACCTGGTTGGTCAAGTACCCCGGGCCCTTGTAACTATATCCTTGAGAGTGTTGTTCACTTGGTTGCCTGTTGTGATGGGGTTTCTCTTCACCATGGTAATTACTGTGATCATCCACTGCTGTTGTCTTTCATGGGTGTCCAGGTCTTTTGCAAAGTTGAGGCCACCAATTCATTCTTTCTCTCCTTTCTTTCTTTTCTTTCTTTTCTTTCTTTCTTTTCTTTCTTTCTTTCTTTCTTTCTTTCTTTCTTTCTTTCTTTTCTTTCTTCTTTTCTTTCTTTCTTTCTTTCTTTCCTTCCCTTATGAAGGATGACTTGTTTCACTGGCATGGAGAACTCCTTTGACTGCATATTTATTTCAGCAATATTTTCAAAATGCAAGCACCACACCTCAAATCAACTCCAGACCTTTTATGTGCATAATTGAGAATCAATAGATAATGAAGAATGTAGGAATAGAGGATAAGAGTTTTATACCCTCTCCCTACTTTCTCCATTATCTGATGATTCCATGTGGGTCTGCTGCAGCCAAGCTGCGGATTTCCGTGTTTCATGCAGTGATTTTTCCCACTTTTTTGGTGTATTTTTGACAAATCTGTACTACAGCACATTCCCTGCAAAGTGTATGGAAAATTAGAAGTGTTGTGTCCATGCTGCGGATTTTCCAATATCATATTGCGCAAATTAACTGTGGAAAAATTTGCAGCATGTCAATTCTTTGCAGACTATTTTGTTGCGAATTTCACCCATGGAGCTCAACATTAGCTCCAAAATATGAACCAGATATGCAGCACTGGTTACACAGTGTGTATTTTCTGTGTATTTAGTGAAAATTTTATTGCTGAGGACATGGGGATCTGCTGTATTTTTGGTCACCAACCCAGGTACAGCAGGCAGGTATGGGCTGCCAACCACCCCCAGCTGAATATTTTTACTTGACTGGTAATCAAAAATACAGGTGAGCTTTCTTTAAAAAATTATTTCATAAAATAATTAAAAGAAAAAAAGATATGGGGCTTTGCTGTACTTTTGGTTTCCAACCAGGTAGAACTAGGCAGCTAGGGGCTGTAATCCTCAGCATGGGGAGGCCCAAGACCACACTGCAAATTGCAGCTCACAGGTGCCCCATAAAATGATGCATTCATTAGAAGCGTTATTTTTGGAGCTGTAACCGACTCTTCCAGCTACCCTGTGGGGTTGGAAGACTGGGTAATAAGGGGTTAATGCCAGCTGAAAATTGCCAGCTGGCACCAAGCCACAGGTTCATAGCATTTGGCCAATGTTAGAACCAGCCATTATAAATCTCTAAGTAAATACTAAACAGTAGACCACACCATGAAAAATAATTTATTTGTAAAAAACCCAAATACATCCCTCTTTTGCCATCTTTATTATCCCCACACAAACCTTCCATGATCCTCTGTGACGTTCGTTCATGGAGGGACCCGAAACTGAGTGACCGTCCAATATTGCAAATAGGATGGGAGAATCCTGAAAGTGTGCAGTGCACCCGCTATGAGAATTCAGAGGCCTGCAGTCACCTAGAGAGACTACAGACTTTCATCCCAAACCTGGACAAGCCCTTTAATTATAAAATTAAGCATTGTAGCCCGATCCTAACATCGTGTAATATATTCACTGTCAGGATTCTGCTCTTGCTAGTTCCAGCAGTCATCACATGACCACTCCTCTCATGTGTTTTTCACACTTACAGTCATGTTACAGCTTTTCTTCCTAGTACTCTGTTTTTCATTGAACATTTGGAGAATTGGAACGAGAAGCTTGTCAGCACGTGACTGTAAGTGTGAGAATCACATATGAATGATTGATCATATGATGACTACTTAGACCACTTTGGTGAGGGGGAGTGCAGAAGTGGAGTTTTTCCAGAGTGAGCAGTGCTACTGTGGAAGGTTCGAGGGGAGAGGTGGAGCTGCAGTTGAGCATGGACAGAGCCTCAAGGTGGCCCCACAATTTTACCAGCATGGGGCCCTGAAACCCCTAGTGGCAGTCCTGACTATGGATGGCATTTGTCAGAACACTTAGGGTATTCAGGCTGGCACGCATGAGGGCATAGTGTCTACACTTTTGGGGGCAATGGCTGCCACTTATGATTCTTTGTAACTAGTCATATAATAGCACCAGATGTTGTTTGGAGGGCATTAGTCCTGGTAATTCATTGGATCTCTAGGGCTTGCACCTATGGGGGCACTTCAAGCACTTATGGTGCATTGTGACAATCATCTATGGAGTGTTGGCTGGCACATGCTTGGGAACTGCAGCTACAATTGATAGGGATACTGGTTATAACTTGTGAGGCCACTTTGGTTCATGGGGTTATTGGGAGAGGTACTTATGAGGCTACAGCTAGTATTTAAGGGGTTACTTGTTAGTACATAAGAGGGCATTTGGCTGACACATTGGGGTATTGTAGCTAGTACTTAGGGGATACTAACTAGCACATATTAGGTCACTTTGGTTCATGGCGTTAGTGGAGCTGGCACTTATTGGAGAACTGACAAGTACCCATGAGGCATTGCCGCTACCATTTTTGAGACTACAGGATAGCAGGTATGTGGGCATTTGGCTGGCATATAGGGGTATTGTAGCTAGTAATTATGGAGCACTTGCTAGAACTATTTAGATCATTTGGGTTTTGGGGTTACTGGCACTTCTGGGGCTAATATCAAGCATTTTATGAGGCCACTTTGACTCTTTCGGTTACTGGCGCTGGCACTTATGGTTATGGGGCACTGAACTAGCAGGTCCTTTCAGCTTTCAGTCATGGAGTTTTTGGGAATGGCACTTATGGGGTTACTAGTTAACACATAGGAGGGCATTTGGGGGACACATTGGGGTATTGTAGCTAGTACTTATGGGGCACTGACTAGCACACATTAGGCCACTTTGGCTTATGGCGTTAGTGGAGCTGGCTCTTATTGAGGTACTTGCAAGGACCTATGGGGCATTGCAGCTACCACTTTTGTGAGTATGGGCTAGCAGGTATAAGTGCATTGTGACTGGCACTTATGGACATAGTGGCGGGTACTCATTTGCAAATGGCTAGCACTTAAAAGACCACACTAGTTAATGGGTACATGTGAGCAAAAGATTCACATCCCCCAGTTCCAAACCGATCCGCTCCTCTGTTGCAGCCAGACTTCACTTTTGACGCCAACATCCTTGTCCTGGCGTCTTTTGGGCACCTATGTCACTTTCTCCATCTAGTGATGTCATGACGGTATGCACACTGTGTGTGATACAGTCAGGTGAGATACCTGTCAACTGATCAATCAGAAGAACCAGCCGACTTCAATCTAACGTATCTAATCAAAACTCAGAATGGTATCTCATCCTGGCTTATAACGTTGTTTCCATCCTCTTATTTGCACGGTATATGCCATCTTCCATATTAATGAATGTAATAATGACACGTGCCGGCAGAGAGGTCTGGGATGGCAGCTGCCAGGGACTGTGCAAATAAGGGTTGCACCATGAAGTGACTCCAAAGCGCAGCAATCGAGCGATGATGATATACGAAGGAAAGGTCATTTTTCAATATTTATTAATATGAGAAAATGTTGCCGCTGGAAAATATCAAGATAGATGTAGCCATGAATTGTAAGTTATTCTGTCTGGATTATTACTCTGGATGAAATCGTTTCTCCCCATGAAAATAGATGGCAAAATTCACCTTCCATTTATCTACTGTAATTATACGAGACACATTTACTATGATAGAGATGAAAAACGCAGGAGAGGATCATGACTGCAAACACATAAGACGTGTGTGAAATTAGATAAAATATTGTAACTTTATTCCTAAAACAGCACCACCCTTGTATATAGACTGTGTCTGAAACTGCAGCTTAGTGGGTCTCGTAGTAAGTCATGTATTTAATGAGAGTTACTTCTGTGTTTGGTATCTGGTGTGCTGAGCTGTCAGTAGTTGTTTGCCAGTGTGGTCTTCCATTCTGGTTCTGGGAGATGCTGAGTTGCTCAGGTGTTCCATCTTCTCTGTGATTGCTCTGCTACTTTACTGAACAGCCTCTCCCAGAATCGAGTTGTAAAGACATAGCACGTTCAGACCGGAGCAGGATGGTAATGACACAGCAGGTGTGGACTGGAGCGGGCTGGTAAATGTGTGGCAGGTGCAGACCGGAGCAGGATGGTAATGACACAGCAGGTGTAAACTGGAGCGGGCTGGTAAAGGTGTGGCAGGTGCAGACCGGAGCAGGATGGTAATGACACAGCAGGTGTAAACTGGAGCGGGCTGGTAAAGGCATGGCAGGTGCAGACCGGAGCAAGATGGTAATGACACAGCAGGTGCAGACTGGAACAGGATGGTAATGACACAGCAGGTGCAGACCAGAGCAGGATGGTAATGGCTTGCTCCATGTAGACAGGTGCAGACAGGTGCAGGCCACTAGGATGAGACACTGGTTAGCAGGTACGGGCACAGGAATACGAATACAGGGTACAGGAACAAGTATATGGGCACAGGGAACCGAATCAAAGTTACAGAGGATCTGAGAACCAGCAACAAGCTACTAAGAGATAGTCTGCATTGCTCAGTCACCTCCCAGAGGGGAAAAGTGTCTTTAATACTATGTGCTTTTCAGCCATAGGCTGAGAAATACTTCTGGGTATGGGACGCTGGCCCTTTAAGAAACACGGGCGTGTCACGCACGTGACCTAAGCTCCAACTCAGAAGGCCTGCCGCATACAGTAGATGCCAGGCCTGAGGACAGTAGGTAGGATACCCGCAGACACGCGGACCTGTTGGAAGAGTGAGTATGCGGCCTCTGTCGGTCTCCCTGCTGTGGAGGTGCTGATACTGCAGCGAGTGCTACATAACTATAACATTAAGAAAAAGGTTAACATAATCTAGAGACAGGAATGTGCTGGGGGATAAGGTCTCCCTCCCCAATATCCTATAGACTGTAAACCCCCGACGACAGGACCTCTCCCCTCTGTACCAATCTGTCTAATGTAATTTATATCTGTACTTTGGATGTAGCCCCTTCTCATGCATAACACCATAGAATCAGAGGTGCTCTATAAACAAATAATAATATTAATAAAATAAGGGCTTTTTGGATGTCCAATTGGTCGAAAATCCTATAAAAGCTCCTGCTTATTGTGTCTATGGCGGGATAGCAATATTTTACCAACAATGCAATGACAAAATATCCCCCCTCCCTGGCAGAACATTGACTCCATGTCTATACATGTTGTGCTCTTTTATGAAATACTTATGTCCCTCATTGCTCCGAGCCCATAGTAGCATCTTGCGTTGTTTATATATATATATATAGATATATGTCTTTCGTTAATAATAGATTACTTTATTAATAATTTAGGTTTGACGTATTCTTCCAACATCAAACCAATTTCCAAGAATTCCCATTGGAATCCAGATTTCCAGAATGCAGCATATGTCTGAATGGCACCGGTGACTCTTAGCGGCTCCACGAGGCGCGGGCTGGCACATTTACAGGTGGTCTTGGCTGTGGGTCATTTGAGTTGTCACATTGAGCGATATGGAGTGATGAGCTCCACATTCACATTAGCAGCAGATGTGACAGCGTCACGGCTCTGCCATCCTGATTCACTCAGATGTGGAGAGCGGGGAGAAGAGCTGACATGGGCTCGGGCGGACGGATCTTCTGTGATTAAGCAAGCAGATCACATGCATCAGCCGCTTAACCCATTACTAGGGAAGACGCTGTGTGCCAAGGACCAGATATACCCATAACTGTATTAAAGGGGTTGTGTATGTAAACAGGTGCAGGAATGCAGCACAGAAAATGCAGAGGAACGGTCAAGTCAGATTTATTTATTAACTATTCACGATTCAAATAGTCAAATATGCAATGTCTACCCCTGACCCACTGTCTCCTTCCCAAATATCCTGTAGAATGTAAGCCTGCAATGACCGAGCTGCCACCCCACCACCATCGGAGCTGCTGCACCCTGACCTACTGTCTCCTTCCCAATATCCTGTACACTGCAAGCCTGCAATGACCGAGCTGCCACCCCACCACCACTGGAGCTGCTGCACCCGTGACCTACTGTCTTCTCCCCAATATCCTATAGAATGTAAGCCTGCAAGGCAGGGTCCTCTCCCCTCTGTACCAGTCTGTCATTGTTAATTTGTTTACTGTAAACATTCATAATGGCAATCCACTCAGTCACAGACATGGTTAATTGCTTATAACTAATTATAATAATACTGTATATAAAAGATATTTGTTCTTTTACCTTCAAAGTCCCTACTGTACTGCACCCAGCCTCTCAGTATGTGCACTTAGCGGTCACTACGACATTGCACTACCTCTTTCCTGTAGCTACTAAGTCTGCATGATCGATGTAGCCTCTTTCCCAACAACCATACCAGTGTACTCTTATCCTCGACGACAGCTCAAATTTCTTCCATACCATTGTCTAGGCGCCTTATCTCTTGCAATTAACAACCCCATTTAATTAGGCCTCCTGACCTTCAGCTAATGCAATCACTCTCCGCTTTAATTAGGCCTCTTAGCCTTGGCTAAGGACCTTGTATGGCTGCTCTCTTGATGATTCTCCATTCTATTGATTAGGCTTCCTGGCCTTCAGCTCATGTGATCAACCACCCTTTAGTTGAGCCTCTTGGACTTCAGCTAATTTGATTGACCACCCCTTTAGTTAGGCCTCCCGGCCCTCAACTCATATGAGCCCCCCACCCCTTTAAGTAGGCCTCCTAGCCTTCAGCTCATGCGATCAACCACTGTTTTAATTAAGCATCATAACCTTCAGTTGACGCGATCAACTCCCCTTTCAGTCAGCCTCCTAGCTTGCATGGCTGCTCTACTGAGTGATTCCTCCGATCTGTTGATTAGGCCTCCTGGCCTTCACTCACGTGATCAACCACCCCTTCAATTGAGCCTCCTGGTCTTCAGCTCACATGAATGACCATCCCTTTAATAAATGGACGAAAAACAAAACAAGGAGCACACGATGAGAAGGACCTGAGATTAGATTAAAGTTGCCACAAGTGTGGCTACTCACCAAACAGGTTGTGCAACCTTGCACAACCTCAGTTAAGGCAGTTTGAGAAGAGCCGGGGTTGAGGAATGCTCCCGGACGCCAAGACACGGAAATCCTCCCATCGGCGGTCACAGGACCCAACCTCATGACCAGAAGGGCGTTTCCTATTGATGTCACGGCGGGTCCTTGACTCCAGATTTGGAATGGTGCAGTCAAGCAGCTCCCACCGCTCACCAGTACAGGGGTACTCGTAAGCGTGAGGGCCTTGACGTGGGTTATGAGCTTATGTATTTAGCCAAATATCCACTAACACCTCACATCTTTGTCTTTAGTGTTTATTGCACCTTTTCATCTTTTGCAGTATGTGGCTGAGCCCTCTGGGGGGCATCGGTCACTTGTGATGCATATACAAGGTGCAGTGCAGTCCACCTGATCTAATAGTTGGGCGTGATCAACAGGCTGAGCTCTGACACTTTGCTTCACTTAGACCTGTGTGGCTGACGTCCTGTTGGTAGCCTTGTGTCCATGAATGCCACCAATCTCCTCCTTGTCAGCATGGCTGGACGCAGGCGCCACAGCTGCCCCCATTCTTGGATTGCAGGGATTGAGCACCGGTGTTCTTACACTTTTGTTGCCTATCAGTGAAGCTGGCAGCCCTCTGCTAGGTGCAACGGATATTTTACCTGGCTAAATTTCGGTGAGTTTTTTTCTTGAACCAGCTGTCCCATCTGAACCAGCCTTCCCATCTGAACCAGCCATCCTGTCTGAACCTGTACCAATATCCACCTTGCCTGTGATTGTGATCCAGTCCTGCCTGTTACCCCGAGCGAGGGCGTCACCAGGGTCGTTCTGTAAATTCCTCTGTTTGTCTCATTGATATCACCGGTACTTGAGTATAAATGTCTCAAAGTAGAGGATTCGTCAGGAGCAGGAAACGTCTGCTTTATAAAACTAATTGAATATTTCTTTCTCTGATTATTTCAGAGCAGATGTGCTGAGGACAATTCAATTACTGATAATTCCCACTGCCCGGTATGTATGATGATCTCTTAGGTAACACAAGTTCTTATGCATGGGGTCCTCTCTGAATGTGTAATTTACCATCTTAATGGAAAACTGTGGTGGGAAAACTGTTCTCGTAATGTGATTTCCCTAAACAAGCCTTGCCTAGGAAATGTACAGCAATTAAAATGTTCTATACAGCTGTAAATATAAAATGTAATCAACCGCGGCACATAGATCCTGCCCCATGCAGAGCCGCCTCCACGGGTCAGCTCTTACGTCATATATGCTATTGTTTCTATTTGTTGAGAACTTTCAGTACTATTGGACTGGATTGATTGTCTGAAGTCAAGTCTGAGGGTTGACATATCAATTTGTGGTCATCGAGTACTTAAGACAGCAGTCCCAATTTATAAATTAAGCACACCCTAATAATCAACCATTCTCACACATAGCTGTCATTCAAAGCAAGAATCACCAAGCTACGACTTGTCTTCATATCACACGAAGAGAGAAATCACTGGAGAAGGACATCATGGTCAGAAGAATAGAAGGAACAAGGCAAAGAGGAAGACCAGCAACCCGATGGCTTGATTCAATCAAGGTAACGGCAGAGAAGACCCTGGTGGAGCTATCTAGGCTTGATGAAGACCATGAAAGACCTATCTTGGCTGAAAAAGAATAATCTTCCTACTGAGCTTTCTTCCAGCAAGAAAGTGACATCATACAAATAAAGAAATCACTAGAGAAAGACATCATGGAAGAATAGAAGGAACAAGGCTAAGAGGAAGACTGGCAACCTGATGGCTTGATACAATCAAGATAACAGCGAGAGAAGACCCTGGTGGGCGTATCTAGGCTTGGGAAAGCCCCCATTCGACCTATCTAGGCTTGAAGAAGACCTGATGAACCTATCTAGGCTTGGAGAAGACCCTGGTGGACCTATCTAGACTTGTAGAAGAACCAGTGGACTTTTCTAGGCTTGGATAAGACCATGGTGGACCTATGTGGGCTTGGAGAACACCCATGTGGACCTATCTAGGCTTGGAAAAGACCCTGGTGGACCAATCAAGGCTTGGGGAAGACCCTAGTGGACCTTTCTAGGCTTTAAGAAGGCCCTGGTGGATATATCTAGGCTTGGGGAAGATCCTGGTGGACCTATCTAGGCTTGGAGAGTAGCTGGGTGGACTTATCCAGGCTTGTGGAAGACCCTGGTGGAACTATCTAGGCTTGGAGAAAAACCCTGGTGGACCTATTTTGGCTTTGAGAAGACCCTGATGAACCTATGTAGGCTTGGGGAAGACCCTGATAGACCTATCTAGGCTTGGGGAAGACCCTGGTGGACCTATCTAGACTGCACAAAACTGATTTTCCTACTGAACATCCATCAAGTCGTATGGCTCGATATTCAGCTGTAGGCTGTTTTAATAATAATAATAATAATAATAATAATAATAATAATAATAATATTAATAATAATAACAATAATAATAATTAAGACAAAAAGGGAATACTGTAAAAACGCAGTACAAGCAGAAGAGAAAACTGACAAAAGAAAGCTCTGCAAGGACAATTCCTAGAGAAAATCAAGGGTAAAGTCGACAAGGAAAAGACCTGGTTGTGGCTTACTAATGGAAGATTAAAAAAGGAAACAGAGAGCTTAATTCTAACAGCCCAAGAGCAAGCGATCCTCACAAATGTGATTAAAGACAGAATTGAAAAGTCAACTACAGACCCAAATGTCGACTGTGCAAGGAAGCAGATGAGACAATGGATCATATACTGAGCTGCTGCAAGAAATCACCCAGACAGACTACAGGCAAAGGCAGAGTACAGCCGCTCAGATGATTCACTGGAACTTGTGCCACAATTACCATCTTCCTGTCACAAAGAACTGGTGGGATCATAAACCTGAAAAGGTTATTGAAAATGAACATGCAAAGCTACTATGGGACTTCTGAATTCAGACTGACAAAGTCTTGGAACACAATACTTCGGACCATACCATTGTAAGAAAAAAGGAAGGGTGGATCAACAATGTCTCAATACCAGGCGACAGCAGAATGGAGGAGAAGCAACTGGAAAAACTAACACGATAGGACTTAAAGATCGAACTGCAAAGACTCTGGCACCAGCCAGTGAAGGTGGTCCCAGTGGTAATTGGCACAAGCCAGTGAAGGTGGTCCCAATGGTAATTGGCACAAGCCAGTGAAGGTGGTCCCAGTGGTAATTGGCACAAGCCAGTGAAGGTGGTCCCAGTGGTAATTGGCACAAGCCAGTGAAGGTGGTCCCAGTGGTAATTGGCACAAGCCAGTGAAGGTGGTCTCAGTGGTAATCGGCACAAGCCAGTGAAGGTGGTCCCAGTGGTAATTGACACAAGCCAGTGAAGGTGCTCCCAGTGGTAATCGGCACAAGCCAGTGAGGGTGGTCCCAGTGGTAATCGACAGAAGCCTGTGAGGGTGGTCCCAGTGGTAATTGGCACAAGCCAGTGAAGGTGGTCCCAGTGGTGATCGGCACAAGCCAGTGAAGGTTGTCCCAGTGGTAATCGGCACAAGCCAGTGAGGGTGGTCCCAGTGGTAATTGGCACAAGCCAGTGAGGGTGGTCCCAGTGGTAATCGGCACAAGCCAGTGAGGGTGGTCCCAGTGGTAATTGGCACAAGCCAGTGAAGGTGGTCCCAGTGGTAATTGGCACAAGCCAGTGAAGGTGGTCCCAGTGGTAATTGGCACAAGTCAGTGAAGGCGGTCCCAGTGGTAATCAGCACAAGCCATTGACTGTGGTCCCAGTGGTAATCGGCACAAGCCAGTGAAGGTGGTCCCAGTTTTAATCGGCGCAAGCCAGTGATGATGGTACCAGTGGTAACTGGCACACTGGGTGGTCGACCTAAAAACCTTGGCCAGCACTTGAAAATAATTGGAGTTGACAAAATAACAATCTGTCAGCTGCAAAAGGCAAAAGGCAAAAGGCCACCCTACTGGGCACGCATCATTCGCCAATATATCACGCAGTCCTAGTCACTTGGGAAGTATCCAAAATCCAGAATAATGATGTAATTTGCTGTTTGTAACTGTTGCACATGTATAATGATAATAATAATAATAATAATAATAATAATAATAATAATAATAATAATAATCTGATTGGAGTAGGTCCAGGGGTAGAAAAACAAAAGTGATCCATCAATTATCCACCAAGAGAATGTAGTTTTTCCAGCTTTTTCTTATCCCTGGGCAGAGCTGACAACTCCTGACCACTCATTCCAAATATGATCTCCTATTATTATTATTATTATTATTTATTTATATAGCGCCATTAGGTTCCAAGGTGCTTTACATGAGGATAAGGGAGACAAGAACAAGTACACTAAATCTAGGCGATCAGGACGTACAGGTACAGGAGGGGCATGGACCCTGTCCACGAGGGCTCACAGTCTATGAGGGGCGGGTTAGGATACAGGAGGATGGGGGAATGTCAGGTATGGGGCGGTCGCTTGGGTCTCATGGCAGGTTGTAGGCTTGATGGAATAGGTGAGTCTTCAGGTGACACTTGAAGCTACTCAGGGTAGGAGAGTGTCTGACGTGTTCAGGAAGGGAGTTCCAGAGTAAGGCAGATGCCCGGGAGAAGTCCTGGACTCGGTTGTGCGAAGAGGTGATGAGGGGGGAGCAGAGGAGGAGTTCTTGGGAGGAGCGGAGGTTACGTGAGGGTAGGTATCGGGAGACCAGGTCGGAGATGTAAGGTGGGGCCAGGTTGTGTATGGCTTTGTACGCCATGGTTAGTGTTTTGAATTGGGATCTCTTGGAGACAGGGAGCCAGTGAAGAGCTTGGCAGAGGGGGGAGACAGGGGAGTAGCGGGAGGACAGGTAGATTAGTCGGACAGCTGAGTTGAGGATAGACTGGAGAGGTGTGAGGGAGTTAGCCGGGAGGCCATTGAGAAGGAGGTTGCAGTAGTCAAGGCGGGAGATGATAAGAGCATGGATGAGTGTTTTAGCGGTGTCGTGGGTGAGGAAGGAGCGGATCCGTGAGATGTTCTTGGGGTGGAGCTCGAGGGATCTATCAACTACGAACAATGGCTTTGGCTCCAAAGACAACATCAATGGCGAACAACTGCTCATTTTCACAGTAGCAGTGACTACAAGGTAAATAAAATGGTACATGCAACCATTAGTTGCAGAAGATCTTGTTCCACCAGAAAGACTCTGCAGCCGGTCTTTCCATCAGGTCAGTAGGGTTTCTCCTGCCTCTTCTGAGCCATTTATATACCATTGTAGAAATTGGTTATCACGGTGCTACAACCTCATTAACACTCAGCTGTCAAGAAAAAATACTTAAAAGATAAAAGCCTCCTACAATATAAAATCCATTCTGTAATATTTTAATATTTAGTGACTGGATGGATTTAGCATTTGTTTTTTTTAATGATTGTGAAAATGCTCAACAGATCTAAAGATAATGGTTAGGCTGGGGTCACACACACAGATATCTGTGCAGATATTGTTCACAGATCTCTGGTTGCAGTGAAATCATGGGCACATAGTTCCATTTTGTGGCTGTGTACAAATGGAGCAATGTGTCCATGATTTCACTGCACCCAGAGATCTGTGAACAATATCTGCCCAGATATCTGTGTGTGTGACCCCAGCCTTAGACATATGTGTGGACTCCACCTCTACGCCTCTTCATCTGCTCCGTAATCACCCATCATCCATGTTATGTTAGCTCAGAAGTGATGAACTAGAGATTCCACTTGTATACTTAGAAGGCCCTTGTTCATGAGACGAGATCATGTTGGTCTCGGCTTTGATTTTTATCTCACACAGTAAAGATCATATAGATCATATATAACCTTCCAAATAGGTTATTCGAAAATAAAAAAAAAATACAAACAATAAAAAACAATAAAACTGTAACCTGTCTATATATATATATATATATATATATATATATACTACATATACTGTATAGTAAAATCCTGTAGGTGAGACATGTTTCACCGAGATTGATAGCTTTGTGATGTAAACTCAGAGTCAGGCTAAGGCATGTTAAATGTTGAGGGAGGGTTGACAGGCCATGACGGAGCTGGGTTTTTGTGAACAGTCAAAGAGATGGGTTGAATGGCTGTTCACATAGGGTGTAGTCTAGGGGGTAACAACAATGCATGGACAACAATGCCTGGACAACAGTACACAGACAAAAATGCATGGACACAGACAACAAAGTACGGACAACAATGCATGGACAACAATGCATGGAGAACAATGCACAGACAACAAACTATGGACAACAAAGTACAGACAACAATGCCTGGACAACAATGCATGGAGAACAATGCACAGACAACAGTGCACGGACAACAATGCCTGAACAGTGCACGGACAACAGTGCACAGACAACAGTGCACGGACAACAGTGCACGGACCACAATGCGCAGACC
Organism: Allobates femoralis; assembly: GCA_033576535.1. Taxonomy (NCBI): domain Eukaryota; kingdom Metazoa; phylum Chordata; class Amphibia; order Anura; family Aromobatidae; genus Allobates; species Allobates femoralis. Next base: position 98,340,241 of record JARQOC010000010.1, on the reverse strand, counting down.
ACAGTGCACGGACAACAGTGCACGGACAGCAGTGCACGGACAAAATGTATAGACAACAATGCACAGACAACAATGCACAGACAACAATGCACAGACAACAATGCCTGGACAACATTTTCTGTACAACAATACCTGGACAACGATGGACGGACAACAATGCACAGACAACAATGCACGGACAACAGTGCACAGACAAAATGTATAGACAACAATGCACAGACAACAATGCACGGACAACAGTGCACAGACAAAATGTATAGACAACAATGCACAGACAACAGTGCCTGGACAACATTTTCTGTACAACAATACCTGGACAACGATGGACGGACAACGATGCACAGACAACAATGCACAGAAAACAATGCACAGACAACAATGCAAAGACAACAATGCACAGACAAAAATGCACAGACAACAATGCACAGACAAAAATGCACAGACAAAAATGCACAGACAACAATGCACAAATAACAATGCACAGATAACAATGCACAGACTGACTTTGGGCCTCCTGAGTGCTGACTCAAACAAAGCATATATTTGGAAACAAGAAGCACCTCCTGAACAATCCAGTGGAATCCGTTCAATGAATTCTTCTAGTTGCTCAGGTGCCGGGCTGTAACCATTTGCTTTTGCGGTCTAGTATACGGGCACGTGCATGGCAGACATTATTCAGTCCCTCATTAACCTAATAAGTAGTTTGTTTGTGGATCTTATAACCGCCCCTATTACCAGCGCAATATTCTTTAATTTCAAGATATATTTTCCCTCTGTAATTACAGCTCATTGAGCCAATGTACATCTGCCGCGTGCTGAATGTTATGACACCGCGAAGCTGCTTAGCCAGAAATTAGATGTGCCGCTCATCAGCCTAAATTAGCAGAGAAAAATAAAAAGGTAGAGAGTATAAAAAATAAATGATGTGATCTTACAAAATGGAACATACAGGGTATGAAATGAGAAATGAATGCTATCACTGTGATATTGTATCTCACCAAAGCCGTCCATCTAGCCGTCAATCAATCATTTGCTCTGGATCATTTCATATAAAGCTACACGTATTTAGATGCTGGGATCAAAATAACATTCTGCAGAGCAAAATATTTTTTGCTTTTACAGAATTAATTCTGTATTAGAATATTTTTTTTTATTTTCTGAGACCCATTATGTTTTAATTTTTGAAGATAAAGGGCTATGTGAGGGGTTACTTTATGTGCCTTGAGCTGACATTTTTACTGATACCATTTTGAGTCAGATACAACATTTTGATCGCCTTTTATTGCATTTTATTGTAACAACGTGGTGGCCTAAAAAACATAATTCTGGCGTTTTTATTTTTTTCCCATTAAACCATTTACCAATTGGATTAATTTACTTCATATATTGATAGCTTAGATTCTTACGAACGCAGCGATACCAAATATGTGTATTTTTACATTTTTTTCACTGTTTTATTGCTATTTTCAGTTCAGCTCCTTTGGGGGCCCCTAACAGAGTGGGGGCCCTAGGCAACTGCCCAGTCTGCCCCCCCCTAACGCCGGCCCTGACGGTACCCTAAGTGACATTTTAGCAATACCAGAATTTTTTGCTCAATCTAGTAAAGTACAAATTATGATCTTCTTGTAGTAGTGTCCCCAACCTGGTCTCCATCTTGTAGTAATGTCCCCATACTGGTCCCCATTGTATATTAATGTCCCCCAAACTGATCCTCATCATGTAGTAATGTCCCCATCCTGATCACCTTCTTGTAGTAATGTCCCCCAAACTGATCCTCATCATGTAGTAATGTCTCCATCCTGGTCCTCTTGTAGTAATGTCCCCATCCTGGTCCCCATCCTATATTAATGTCCCCCATCCTGGAACAAGCGCACACTATGCAGCCTGCTGTATAAACTGGTTACCACGATACACATCAGGTAACCAGGGACAGCGTCTGCTGAAAGCGGCCGCATACACGCACCTCTGCTTCTCTGTCAAAGCCTAAGTATTTAGCGCAGAAGCGCTAAATACTGAGAGCACAGGTGTGTGGACAAGCCCATATATACACACCCGCACATTCACACACACTCACATACATCCACACATACATCCTCAGACATATTCACACAAACACATACACACTCACACATTGACACACTTACATAGGGCCATATCTGGAGTTCCTGCCGCCCTAGGCACTTTCAGCGGTTACGTTCCCCTTCCCCCCCCCCAGGCTGCTATCTTCGGCTGTAACAGCGCCTTACCTGACTCCACTCTTCTCATTCCGGCAGCTTCTTCCTCTGTGGCTCCCAGTCTTCCGCTTGCTGGCAGCAGCCGGCACCAGCCTGCACCCGGCAGCCGGCAGCCGGCACCAGCCAGCACATGGCACCAGCCTGCACCCGGCAGCCGGCACCAGCCTGCACCCGGCAGCCGGCACCAGCCAGCACGTGGCACCAGCCTGCACCCGGCACCAGCCGCCGGCGATGTGCCGCTCAGGCGGCGCAGGGATACACTCACACATATACATACACTCACACACATATACACACTCACATACAAATATACACGCACACACATATACACACTCACACATACACACTCACTCACATATACACACAAATACTCACACATATACACACAAATACACTCACACATATACACATACACACTCACTCACATACACACAAATACACTCACTATTATACACATACACACTCACATATACACACAAATACACTCACTATTATACGTATACACACTCACATATACACACAAATACACTCACTATTATACACATACACTCACTCACATATACACACAAATACTCACACATATACACACAAATACACTCACTATTATACACATACACACTCACATATACACTCAAATACACTCACTATTATACACATACACACTCACTCACATATACACACAAATACTCACACATATACACACAAATACACTCACTATTATACACATACACACTATTATACACACAAATACACTCACTATTATACACATACACACTATTATACACACAAATACACTCACTATTATACACATACACACTATTATACACACAAATACACTCACTATTATACACATACACACTATCATACACACAAATTCATTCACTATTATACACATACACACTCACTCACATATACACACAAATACTCACACATATACACACAAATACACTCACTATTATACACACACTATTATACACACAAATACACTCACTATTATACACATACACACTCACTCACATATACACACAAATACTCACACATATACACACAAATACACTCACTATTATACACATACACACTATTACACACACAAATACACTCACTATTATACACATACACACTATTATACACACAAATACACTCACTATTATACACATACACACTCACTCACATATACACACAAATACTCACACATATACACACAAATACACTCACACATATACACATACACACTCACATATACACACAAATACACTCACTCACATATACACACAAATACACTCACTATTATACACTCACTCACATATACACACAAATACACTCACTATTATACACATACACAATATTATACACAAAAATACACTCACTATTATACACATACACACTATTATACACACAAATACACTCACTCACATATACACACAAATACACTCACTATTATACACTCACTCACATATACACACAAATACACTCACTCACATATACACACAAATACACTCACTATTATACACTCACTCACATATACACAAAAATACACTCACTATTATACACATACACAATATTATACACAAAAATACACTCACTATTATACACATACACACTCACTCACATATACACTCACACATACTCACACTCTCTCTCTAACACTCACTCATACACACCTGATGCCCCGAGCCATTATATATGCAGCCGCCGCGGTACCGCTTTACTATGACTACTGTGACAGGTACTGCCGGCTCAGCTCACACAAGCGCCTTCACGCCTGTTCATTCACGGAAGCAGGCGGCCGCGGACCAATCAGAAGCCTCCTGTGACGTCACAGGCGGCTTGGTCCGCTGGCCGCCTGCTTCCGTGAATGTACAGGTGCGAAGGCGCTTGTGTGAGCTGAGCCGGCGGTACCTGTCACAGTAAAGCGGTACCGCGGCGGCTGCATATATAATGGCCCGGGGCATTTCTCTTTCATGGTGCCCCGGGCCGCAGTAAGGAGCGTGGCGGGCCGCTTGCGGCCCGGGGGCCGCGAGTTTGAGACCCCTGCTATAGACGATAAAATCAAAGCACACGTATAAGGGTTTCTTTTGCTTCAAAGTGAGTTTATTGAGACACAGTCACTACTAAAGGAAGCTCTGCTGTATGTGGGGGACTCTGCTGTATGTAGGGCTGGGGTACTGTATATGGGGGGGTCTGCTGTACATGGAGCTGCAGTGCTGTATATAGGGGAACTCTGCTATATATAGGGCTCTGCTGTATATGGGGAGCTCTGCTGTATCTGGCGGGGGTCTGCTGTATGTGGGGGTGCTGAATATTGGGCTGGGGTGCTGTATGGGGGGGGCTCTGCTGTATATCGGGGTGCTGTACTGTATATTGGGCTTCTGTGCTGTATATGGGAGTACTGTGCAGTTTATGGGGGTGCTGTTCTGTATATGGGGGTACTGTGCTGTTTATGGGGGTGCTGTTTACAGCATAGCCTCGTATAACATAATTAGCCCAAGACAGCCTCAAGGAGGATATATATATACTAGATGAGTGCCTGATGCTATCACATCGGAGGGCGAGGATCGGTGTGGCGGCGGGATGCGGGATGCGGGGGGGCAGCTAATTGGACACACACACACCTACACACACAGATCTACACACAAAGACACACACCTACACACCCCCTTCCGGTCTCCCCCGGTCTCACCCATCGTTGATGGAAGCTTGAACCGGGAATGAGGTGGTCAGCACAGCATGGAGGCTCGGTGGTCAGCACAGGATGGAGGGGGTTAATGGTGGAGGTCACTGCGAAAGACACTGAGGGTGAAGTTGCTGGACTGGCCGAGCATCTTCAGACCTGAACCCTATGGAGCATCTATGCTGCCTTCTCAAAAAGAAGGTGGAAGAGCGCGAGGTCTCTACAGTACATCCACCATCTTCATCATTATGAAGGATGAAGAGGATCCAGCGAATCCTGTGAAGATCTAGTGACCTCCAGGTCCAAGAGAGTTAAGGTCGTGCTGGTAAATAATGGTGGCCACACAAAATATTTTAGCAAAATTTGGCCTTTTTTTCCTTAGGGTATCTTTACACGCCGCCACAGGAAGGCAGAAACTGCCAGGCACTGGGGACAATTGTGCCTGTTGCCATGAAATTACTACGAAATGGCGGCATGTAAATAGGGAAATTCCTCCCGGTGTCCTACAGTTCCTTCGAATACCTGTGCCTGAGCCGTGCTCAAAAACAGGAAGGCACAATACCTATGGTGGTGGCGTGTAATCGGGGCACAGGCAAGGTATTTGCGTGGCCTAGCGAATTCCCAGGGGCGTGCCACGGCGTCATGGATACCGCGCCCCATCAGCGATCATTGGTGGAGGCTCCTGCGTTACGATTGGCTGTCCCTTCACAGGACGCCATATTTAAAGAGCTATCCATTCACAGTCCACAATTGCAATGGCGTCATGTATTAGGCAGCCTTCCTGCGCAGGCTGGCCATCCATGACACTATTGCATTGTCCAATCAATGCTTGTGCATCACGGAATACACAACTCTGTTACGCCTATGTACTTACGGCGCGAAATATGTACGCCCATATTCCTTTGTGGTAGCGGCGTGTGAAGTAGCGAAGGTATTCTACAGGGAATAAGCCGCGGCACCCGTCGGCATTTCCGGGGAACAAAGATGCCTTCAGTGGAGCAAGTTGTGGCGGCGTGTATATGCGGCATCGGCGATCGGTATCCACCGTTAAAAAAGTGCGCGTGCACGTGCGGTGGATACCTGTTGCTAGCCGCTGTGGCGGTATGTAAAGGTACCCTTAGGGGTGTACTCATTTTTATTTCCAGTGGTTTAGACATTAATGGCTGTGTTGAGTTATGTAGGCGACACCACAAGCTTCACACTGACTACTGTACATTGTATCAAAGGGTCAGATCTTCAGAAAAGATAGAATAAATTATTTACAAAAATGTGAGGGGTGTACTCACTTTTGTGAGATACTGTATATGTATATATTATGATATAACATATTACTCTGTTACTGGACTTGTAACATAGTATAGATGTGTATAGACACTACAAGTCCCAGCATATCTGTTGGGGGAATTCAGCCTGAATAGAAGTTAGAAAACGCCGCGTCATGAAATCACGGGAACCAAGTTCTGCTGCATTTGTCATTTATTATCTCCGGCCACTTAACGATGATTAATGATTATTTTTATTCTGATACATTGATCACAGGTGGATGATTTGTTCGGAGCCATCGCTGGCGGGAGACGTCCCCTTCTCACTTCTCAGCCGGCGATTCCTGCGAAACACGTGTCGGGGCTACTGGACCAGTGGACAGACGTGGCAGGGACCCTCACTAGGCTCATGGGTAAGCTGTTAGTGTGCACTTTATTGTATTTTAGATCAGGGGTTTTTTGTTACTTCCAATAGGATAAACTACCTCTACCCTGATCTATGCACCTTGGCACTTTGCACTTTTACTACCCCTCTGAACCTTCCATATACAGCCCCTGCCTGTCTTGCCCACTTGTCACTTTGTCTCCCTCTTAATGTTTAAATGTCTTGTCAATTTTACCTTAGACACGTCTGTTATTGTATCCATTGCATTTAATAAAGTAAAACTTTGTGCAATATACACTGTGTGGACAGTACATACGTGTTTTAGCTACTTGGGCAATAGGACTCTCACTCTCTCTTTCTTTTCATCACTTCACTGCGTCTGTGAACGGCAAACAGAAAAATACGTCAGATTCTGCCTCTAGATCATTCCTACTCAAAATCTAGAAATATCCCAAAATGATAAATATTCTGTTGTTCCCTGAAAGGAGCGCACCGCAGAGGACACAGTCAGTCACCGGGCTGATTTAGGATAACTTTGTTGCCTGTAGCAACCAATCACAGCTCAGGTTTTGCTCCTAATGCAGCTCGGAATGTTACATTGTTGATGGTTGCTATGGGCAACAAGACCAGTTCTGCTGCTAAATCTGACAATGAGGTATGGCATGATCATGTCAAAGATAGCCAAAAAGAGAATCCCTGTGTCCTCCTCCGCCCTCCTTAGCCTATTTACTAACAGTCACCTTTTGTCAGGACAGATGGAGCAAACCCAAAGTGTGTTTTGGGGTTAGTCCTTAACCATCAAGATTGTTGGCTTTAAAATATTGCTTATTTTTCATTTGACAATAAACCCCTGGCTTTGCTTGGACTACTGCATTGGTTGATGTGGGCAACAAGTTTGTAGTTTTGACAAATGAGGCTCCGAGGGGGTGGAGCCATGAGAGAAGCAGCCAATGAACACCTAAACGGTAATGCTAGTGTCATACTCCACCCAATAGGATCATATACTATCCTAATATGGATGTTCCACAGTGGTTTTAGCCAAAAATAAGATAACCATCAACAGGACTGCCTTTCTAGATAAAGAGCTCACTTCTAGCCTTCCCCAAAGTCTCCCAAGTTAGCAGCTGAGTGGAATGGAGAGGATCGGTGTTTATCAGCAGCCATATTGGTTATCCCTCAGATCCATTCTGTCTAAACATTTTTCCTCCTATTTTGTGTCGTTTTATTTCTTTACCTATTCTATGGGTCACGTGGTGACGACGGTGACCCCTCCTCCTGATCCTCAGTCGCGCTTCTATAACTCCTTCTAGACGCCATGTTGATATTGTAATGTTGTTTTTCTTAGGAGCCGGAGCTGAATGAGGCTGATGAATGCAGGATTCCAAATAGAATGTTCAGAAGTGCGATGACATCACAACTTCATGAAAAGTTTACAGATCGCTTAGGTCATCCAGCCACACCCGCTTGCTCTGTTATTGCTTTATGAGATCACAATTGTCTGTGGCTATAAAACTCCCTCCAGAGCCCAGCAGCCATCATTCATCATCTGTCTCCTGGTCTGTCAAGAAAAGAAACAACTGTGCCTTCAAGAATGAGGGAAGAACATAGCGGACCCAGGAGACGACGCAGAACCTGGAGGAGCCCCCAAAAATGCCGTGCCCGTAGAACAGGCAAATATATATGCCACATCTAGCATCTCTATGTATAGTTTGTTGGCAGAATATTAACTCATGTTTTCTCATTGCAGTTCATAGACGCAAACGCTGCCACGTCAGACAATAGAGATGAACAACGGACGGCATGAAGAGAGGTCTCCCCAAATTGAATATTGAGAAAAAAGAAAAAGAAAAAAAAAAAAAAAGCCCCCGCAGTGAATATGTGAATATTGAGAAAAAAAGAAAAAAGAAAAAAAAAAGCCCCCACAGTGAATATGTGAATATTGAGAAAAAAAGAAAAAAGAAAAAAAAAAAAGAAGCCCCCACAGTGAATATGTGAATATTGAGAAAAAAGAAAAAAAAAAAGCCCCCACAGTGAATATCTGAATATTGAGAAAAAAAGAAAAAAGAAAAAAAAAAAAAAGAAGCCCCCACAGTGAATATGTGAATATTGAGAAAAAAAGAAAAAAAAAAAAAAAAAAAAGCACCCCAAGGCTAAGTCCCACCTAGCCAGAATCATACTCCACACTGATGAGGGGCAAAACCCCGAAACAGCTACCGAGCTGAATACCTGATTTTGGTATTCCAGCTGTCTGTGGATTGATACCTGGTTTTGGTGTTGGTTGGTCCCATGTTTGAGACTCCTAAATGAGGCTCTACAGACTCTATCTGCATATTTGTATTTCCCAGGGGGATTGTCCCCTGGGAAATACATATATGTAAATAGAGTTCGTGGAGCCTCGTTTAGGCGTCTCAAACACGGATTTCACTGTGTTCGAGCGCTTTAGCCGGCTGCCCGCAGTGTTTCCTTGACTGGTCTCCCTGAGATCAGTGATTGTTTCATGATGTTAATGAAGTCACGTCTCAAGTATTGTACTTTCTCATCAACCCTCATGAATGAACCGAAAAAATCTCAGGGGGCAAATCTCAAAACTGTGTCCAGTGATGATTTTATATTAATTGTATCACTAAATATTAAAAGGGAACCTGTCAGATCCTCTGTTCCCCGAGATCTGTAAGTAGTTCTGTGCACATACTATAATCCCTGCCTAACAAGTCCCTCTGTGTAGGAACACACATAACCAGATCTATAGAAAAAGTATTTCTAAAGACCACTCATGAGATGTAAATTTGGACTTTGACTAGTCAAGGGTGCGTTCGTTCCCCGACTAGTCGGCCCAATTAGCAGGTTATCACACACCTGTGGGCATAATAACATGCTTTAGGAAAGCCAGTGTATTTGCCAGCGCTATGCAAAGTTGCGCATGCAAGGTATGATAACTAGAGATGAGCGAATCTTTTGAAGTTCAGGTTCGGTTCTCTGAATGAGCATATGATCACCGAATTGTTTAACAAACTGTTCATAGAACTTCCAAATCCCATTAAAATCAATGGAAGGCAAAATCAAAAACTCCCTCAAAGTGGCCCAAAAGTTGCAAAAACAGCTCAAATTAGGGACAGACATCAGGAAAAGTGATATTTCTCACAGTTAAAATATTCATCATTGTGCATAATGGATGCATAGGACAAGGCCTAGCCCAGTATTTCAAGCATTGATCAGGAACAGTGATATGAGTGACAGGTGTAGGCATAGTGCTCAGAGAGCCCTGATGAATTCACAAAACTCACAACAAAGACACCACAAGAAGAGTCTCCGCATTAGAAAAAGATTAGGCCAGACACTATGAAAGTGGCATCAACTTACTAAGGCTAAAAATTGTAGGACTGTTGGGCTGGGGGATCTCATACCTCATGAAACCACTCCAATTAGTTTTATGCTCTGCTGCACTCAGATGGCACAAGTATTAGCTTCAAGGACTACTACCGAAATAATTAGTCAGGTGGGTCAGTAACATATATAGGCTTAGTGGGCAGTGAGCCTTCATCCCTCATGCAAACCGCTCCAATACATTTTTCGTTCCACCACACTCAGATGGCGCAAGTATTAGCTTCATGGACTACTGCCGAAAGAATGATTCAGATGGGTCAGTAACATGTATATGACTCACCGCGGCCGGGACTCCGGTTTAGACAGGCGATGCTTCCTTCCTCCTTGTCACGGGTGGACCGCACCTGCCGGTAGTGGGGCCCGGTGTAGTACAGATCAAAAGTGAAGACGTCTTGGTGGAACAGATTAAAGGGGTTTTAATTTATTCGTGACGCCACCTATGAGTAGTTCGGTAAGGACTACCGACGCTGCGGAACCTCCGGGGGATGGACAGCAGCTAGATGTTACGCTCCCCACAGGCTGAGCGGTGATCCCCGGAGGTTGGAGCTGCTCAAGATGTTGTGCGGCAGCTGCGGTTACCTTTTAGTGCGGACGGACAGTTCATAAGGAAGCACGGACACAGAAAGTCTCTGCAACGGGTCTTTACTGTAACCAGCAGGCAGTACATGGCATACTGTGGTTGAGTAGTAGACCAGGTGGACTCAGCAGTGATGGTGTCCCTTAGAGATCCGCAGTGTTCCTCCTTTCTACCTATTTGGTTGCCAGTGTCGCCCAGGGATACCAGGTCGGGTACGGGGAGGCTGCTTCAATGCCCTATCCATGATGTACGTTCTAGATGTTTTGGGGAGCCTTGGATCCCTCAGTGGGTACACCGCTGGTTAGACGACTGGAAGTTGGCTGGTGGTGGGGTGGTCCTTTGAAGCTGCTCCTCCACTCTTCTGGTTCGCGTAGCAGAGGTGAACTGCTGCCAGCTTCGGTACCAGTGAACCGGCTGTAAGTTGTGGGCACGGGAGTCTTTTGGGAACCCGTGTAGATAATGCCCAATCCCGGTAGTTAAGGCCTCAGGTGCTGACACCCGACCGGTGACGGCCCAGGGGCCAGCACGGGGTGCGGAGCCCCCGCTCCTCTCCAAGTTCTAGTCCTAGACCCTTCTTCTCCGAGTTCTAGACTATTCTCTTTTCTGTCTAGATTATTGTGTGCTACTCCACTACCCTAACACTCCACCCCACAGGACCTATGATTGGCCCTCTGTTCTAGGTGTTGCATGTAGGGTTGGATCTCTATGTTAACCGGATCATTGCTGAGTCAGAGAATATTGCGGCTGCATTTATGGCTGCAATACCCTCTTGTGACGCACTCGTTGCGGGGCGCCACATATAGGCCTAGCAGGCAGGGGCCCCTCATCCCTCATGCCACCGGTCTGTTACTCGCCCTTACACTCCCAAATCGTCAGGTCAACGCCTCATATCTTATGCAAGTTCAAAAATGGATGGCTAGAACTCAACCGTATTGTTTCAGTGCTGGTGAATGGATCCTTGGACCCCGTATACTATAGACCAGGGGTCTCAAACTCGGTTGGGTTGGTGGGCCGCACGTAGAAAAAAATTGATATCGGGGGGCCGCATTGCTTGTAGGACTAAAGGTACCGTTACACGTCGCAACACTGCATGCAATTTCACAGGCAATTTGCTGGTTGCAGTGAAATCATGGACACATTGTTCCATTTGTACACAGCAAGAAAATAGAACAATGTGTCCATGATTTCACTGCAACCAGCAAATTGCATGCAATGTTGCGACGTGTAACGGTAAGTGTATGGAAAGTGATAATGTATAAAAGCGTGTGTATGTACCTAGTGATAGGTAGTGGTGGTGATTAAGATCATGGACAGTGAATGATCAGAACTGCTTGTATATAGTTAGCACTCGGTGTGCTCCCTGTTGGTTTTAAAGCCAACATTTATAACCCAGAAGTTTCAATGGCACTTTTAACATTTTGACCACAGAACAAAAACCCGTTTGGCGTGGCTGAACCATGGACCAGCGAGGAGACCAGAAATGTCCTGTAGCCTGCCCAGGACCTATGTTGGGGGTTTTATTAGATGGGTCCCCCATAAAGCACTTAGGCTGGGTTCATACTTGTGTCCTGCGGAGGGGATCCGCAAGCTGAGCGCAGGCACCGCAAGTCCCCGTGTTTAACATCGGGACGCAGGTGCCTGCGCTCTGACGCAGATTGGCATGCGCACCCTGTGCGCACCCATTCACTGCAATGTATGATTTGTACGCAGGTGGATGCCTGCGCACAAATCACACACTCTCGTCCGCACCCTGAAGGCAACATGTCGCATTCCTGGTGCGAACGAGACTGTGTGATTTGTGTGCAAGCATCCGCATGCGCACAAATCACATATTGCAGTGAATGGGTGCATACAGCCATCTGCACCCGAGTGCAGGCACTTGCGTCCCCATGTTAAACATAGGGACTTGTGGTGCCTGCGCTCAGCTTGCGGATCCCCTCCACAGGACGCTGCGGAGGGGTCAACAAGTGTGAACCCAGCCTTAGGGACAGTGAGAAGGACATCCTGGTCAGGGACCTAACTGTACTATGTAACCTGGACTGGAAGTTTTTACTGAAAGTTTTATTAGAATAATGTTATTTTTATAGTCTTTAATATGCAACGCTAAAGAAAAATGTGCCTCCCATAAAGGGAAGAAAAAGTTGTCTGTTGAATGTTTTAAACCTGTTGAATGCAATCCAAAAATTTTGCATGTCTTTTCTGTTTACCCATGTCCAGCCTGTGGATGTGGTGGGTTTTACGAGGGGGGTATGTGGCACCCCTGAGGGTCCAGTCGCCACAGAGGTACTGCACCTCAACCAGAGTTGTGGTACCTCACTCTCGTGTAAGGAAAGGATACTGCCTGGTACCCACACACCCACACCCAATATTACTCCAGGTCGGGGATTTGGGCGGACTCTGTTTAGAGAAGGCCCCATCCCAGGCTGAAGGGTAGACAGGTAGGGGGTGTGGGTGTAGGAAGTGGGGCAGGAGCACTAGTGGGAACAGACTGAAGGACGTACAGGACGGACTGACATAGGAATTTTTTTTCACCACTTAGATACCAGTAAAGCTATACATGTTGGGTGTCTACAAACTCGTACCAACCAGAGGCATCACCCCGTCACATCGGTTTTACCATATAGTGAACATGGCGACTAAAATACCCAAAAAACAAACGTATTATTGCACTTTTTTTTGCCATTTCACTGCATTTACAATTTTTTTTGCAATTTCCCAGTACACTATATGGTAAAATAAATGATTGCATATGAAAGTACAACTCGTCCCGCAAAAAACAAGTCATCATATGTCTATATTGACGGAAAAATAAAAAAGTTATAGCCTTTGGAAGCAGAGGAGCAAAAAACGAAAATGAAAAATGAAAAATTCCAAGATCATGAAGGGGTTAAAAAAGTACTGGTGCCTACGGCTCTGCCCTTATAGTTAGCCCCGCCCCTTCATAATGCACAGGATGCATATAGTTCCACCCTCTCCAGTTAGCCCGCCGGCTAATTGTAACCCGGGCAATGCCCCATTCATAGCCCTGCCCTGGGTTATAGCCCACCCTCTCCAGTTAGCCCGCCGGCTAATTGTAACCCGGGCAATGCCCCATTCATAGCCCTGCCCTGGGTTATAGCCCACCCTCTCCAGTTAGCCCGCCGGCTAATTGTAACCCGGGCAATGCCCCATTCATAGCCCTGCCCTGGGTTATAGCCCACCCCCTCCAGTTAGCCTCTGGTTAACCTTACCCCTTTCTTACACCTCCTTTATTATTGTAACGCAGGCAACGCTTGGTTCTACAGCTAGTTGTACATAAAGATAAAATATTAATCAAAGGAAAGGGGTCTTGGAAAGTCAAATAATTTTTTGTTTTCTACAATATCAACTTCTCTACTCCATCCTCCCCTGCCCCCCATTAGTTTGAAGACACCTCAGCCTTCTGCTGCCTCAAGTAAAGCCCCTCTTAGGACCGAGCTCAGCATGGACCCACTTTTATTACACTGCATCATGAAATTTATCTAGAATGGACCATGACATGGGGTTCAAAAACCTGGCTCCTGCTCGCTATCATTACAATCCAGTTGCCCAGGAGGAAAATAATAGCATATATATGAGAAGTATAATAAGGGTGGGTTGGACACTGCGCCATTAATGCCCCCTATCCCTCATTATATATAGTTTCCCTGAAAATTAGCCCCAGTGTCAGCATATTTCAGGATTTGTGAGGATGCTTGTAATATAAACCCTACTTCAAAAATCAGCCCTAGTTACAGTTAATTAAAAAAGTCAATCCAAAAAGTGTCCAGGCAGCTATAGATATAAAAAAGTATAATCGATTGACAAAAGAATGCGTCCTATTGCCACAATGGCATTGCCTCCCTCGGGGGGTGATGTCATGCTTGGAAGCAAGAAAGGGTATCCACACCAGGTAAGCCCACAGCATGCAACACCTTTCCTGACTTCAGATCAGAAGGAGGAGCTCTAACCTGGGTTCAGGGGAGCTCCCCTATAAATTCTGGCTGGGGGCGGGGTTAGTCAGTGCAGTTCCTAGGAGGACTGTGATGACATCCTGTGGACTGGAGCAGTGTAAGGTCCGTCTCATCCCAGGACAGAGACTAGTGTGGCGCCCCACTAAGAGTGCGTCACAGGATGGTACTACACCCCTGACTGAAGGTGTTGTATTCTCCGTCCCAGTGGTAAGTAGGATAATCCTGGGGCTCCATATACCACATACAATACCTAGAGGCAGAGGACCAATGAGGCACCCGTTTCCTGGGTAACCAGTCCTGGTGGGAGGAGAGCTAGGGTATATAGCAGTGGGGAAGAGCAGTAAAGAGTTAGAATAGTGGCGAGACAAGAGCAAGGAAGTTAAGTCGTGACAGAAGAGACAGCTAATGGGAGGGCAGCGAGCACTGGTGACCCAGAAGAGAAAGGGGCCAAGAGAGAGAGCGGGTGACAGAAGACCCGAGCCCAGTCCACAACCCGGAGTACCGGCTCCGAGGTGGTGCCGGCGATCCAACCCTGCACCACAGAACCCGGAGAGGTCGAAGGCTTCCTAGGAGCCCGTTCCACAACCAACCATCACCGCAGCTTATACCAGGAGCACCCACTATTGAGGGCCAGGGGCTATGAGACGCGTGAATGGGATCCCCAACCGCGGGTCTTCAGTGTTCTTATACGGGGATAGTGAAGCAGCAAAGAGAGGGGACGGTCAGGATAGTGAAGAACATCTGTGGAGCCCCAGAGGAACCCTATTTACCGTAGGGACTACCTGGTCCGTTACTTGGCATAGAGAACTGTTCTACCTGTTTGCCATTGAATAACTAAGTAAACACCCGTTCAGAGGAGCAACGTGTCTGAGCTTTATTCCGGGACCACCGTTAATCATCTTGCTTTGCAGAACAACTGAGCTGCCCTATTCCTCTACTGCAGCTTCCCACTCCGGGGACCCCGCTCGTCCTGTAGGGAGCGGTTCCATCTTGCTGCCGCTCATCACCCCGGAGGTCCAAGCAGCGTCGGTGCCATCACCGGACCCCTACAGGTGGCGTCATGAACCATCAATCCTATCATCCTTTTTACTATTTTATTTCCACCCCTTTTTCTGACCACCGGGCCTGCAACCTCCAGCACCGGAACCGTGACTGACAACCGGCGCCTGAGACCCAAGAACCCGGCCAACGGTGAGTCACTAGCAAGCGTGAGGGACCTATAGGAGAGGGTCTGAGGAAGGAGAAAAGCAGGCCTGGAGAGTGGAGCCAGTCACCGGTTCACCCCAGTACAAAGCTCCAGAAACGGACACCGGAGTCAAGGTTGTGAGGGTATTCCAGCAGCCAAAACCGGAGGAAGGAAGATTCCAAGTCTCCCGGCCACAGCAAGCACCTGAAGGCACAGCAGCATCAGAGAGCTCAGGGCCAGTTGCCAGAGAAGTGGAGCCCGGGAAGATCTCAAGCTGACTGCCATACAGGTGCGAGAATTAACAGCAGGAAGAGAGTCTCGCAGGTTAGCTACAGACAACCAGGACCAGCAAAGAGGAGCGCAGCAAAGAGGCCTCAGGACTCACCGGGTGTGGAGATCCCCAACTTGCTTCCAGGCCGCCCGAATTCCAAACTTCTCCTGTGGACCTGGTCTGGACCTGCTACCACCAGTAAAGGTAAAGGAGACTACGAACTGTGTGTTTGTCAGTTGTTCCGCTACCTCAGTCCTGCACCCCAATGGCCTACCACAGACTATACCAGTTGCCCTGGGGAACCGCTCCATCCGTGGAGAGTGATACACCCTAGCTGCAAACCCATCATCCTCAGAGTTCCCACACTGCATCGTCGGCCCCAATAGCTGAACACCACGAGTGGTGTCACGACCACCTTCTCCAAACTTTTATCTGACGCCCAGGGTCACGGAGCAGGGTCTCGACCCCTGTGACTCCCCAAGAAGTAGCAAAGCCTGGCTCCGAGCACCCCACGGCCCTGAGGGCACATCACAAACACTGTAAAATAGACACACAGATCTGGTGGTCCTGCTTGCGTAATTCCCCTCCTGAGCCCATTATATTAAAGCGTTGTGAATGCTATATTCAGAAATATAGCTATATTTGGCTGCAGAGGAATCTGGAAGAGAGCAGCTGGTATGCCAAGGAACCTGACAACACGTAATACGCCTATGTGGAGCCCACTGGGAAGGGGTACTCGGTACTGGACCGGGGTATCACGGAGAATCACGGCGGTCTTGGTCCGGACCGTGTCCCGGGTCCACAAGTAATAGGTTTGGGGGTTATTTACAGGGGAAATAGTCGTGATGCCACCCGTGGTATGTGGTCAGGGTGACCACCACTGCCGCAGAACCTCCGGGGATGATGTTTGGCAGCCGGTGATGTAACGGCTCTCCATGGGCAGAGCCTGGTTCCCCGGGCAGTGGTGACGATAATCTATGGATGATGCAGGGTAGGGGTAGTGGTAGAGATGATAACAGTTTGTGAGGGAGAGTAGGGCTCGAGCACAAGGATTACGCAGACTCACGGTTTTGTAGTTTTCCAAGTCTTTACTGCAGATGGTATTCAGTAGATATTGTCCACGGAGTCTGTACCGGGGCCGGGTTGCTCCCACCCTGGCCGGGTTCTTGGCTTTCTACTCCTGCGCTGTGTGTGTGGCCCTGCTGCCGCTTTAGCTAGGCTGCCGGCATATCTCTCCTCACTGGTACCAAACTTGCTAGGCAACTTGAGTCTTATCTTTGTGTTTCTGACCCCGGCGTGTTGCTTCACTGTGGTACAGTGAAGATATATAATCTTCACTCAACTGGTGTTTTCTGTGCTGCTTGTGTCAGGCACAATTGCGGATCCGGTATTTGCACTTCTCTGGGGTGAGTTTAGGGTAACTCCGTGTCCCGGGTATGTTCCTCTGTTTCTCCTATTCCTCAGACCCTGGCTGGCCTGGAACTGAACAGTGGACCGTGGGTTGGGCCTAACGCAGTCCTTTTACACCCAGGTTCTTTCCCCCAATCTTCTCAGGAACTGAACTAACTGCCACTTCCACTCCACCCAGAATATATAGGGAAGCAGCTTTAGCTCCCCCTTCTGGCCTGGAGGCGCTAGTGTAGTGTTGTGGGTTGTGTGGGAAGTTAACCCTTGGTGTTGTTACTGTGGCACATTAACCCCTGGGGTGCCACACCTATAACAGGAGTTACCCCAGCAAGATCACCCAATCTGTGTGCAGGATCACCCAACCTGTGTGGCAGAGTCAGGCACTTGCCAACACTTATTGTTTTGGATTGTGGGGTCTTCTTAGTGCGAATCCTTTGGGGATGTCTGTATTTTTTGGTGAAGGGTTCATCCATATTACTGTACCGTATATAAAAGGATGAGTGAGAAATATACCGTAGGAGTATTTTGACCTCATGACAGGATGAGAGCAAAAAGGAAGAGTACAAGAAATAAATAATGGAGGACTCTCAGGGCAAAAATCTTACTGCTCTCTGCAAAGAGATGTTGGATATCTGAATGGTGTGAAAATGACAAGTAGAGTATGTGATGTGGCCATGGATAGACGTACTCGGACACCGGGACTGATGTCTTCTAGGATGGGGGAATCACGGGTGGTCGGGATCCTGGTTCCATGCCTTGGTTATCATTTGAGTTAGATGGTGGGGAGGGAATATTTACAAGGGAACGTGACTCCACCTGTGGATCCCGGCAGTGGCATAACTTCTGGCCCAGGGGCCCTGATGCGAAAGCTCCAACGGGGCCCCCAATTATTGCAATTCTTTAATAGTATTAGTATTTTTCTATAGGCCAAAGGGACTTTTGGGGCCCCCCTAGGCTGCAGGGCCCGGGTGCGATCGCAACCCCTGCACCTATTGTAGTTACGCCCCTGGATCCCGATAATATGGGTACCGGCGCTGCAAGTCGGCTGCTGAGGTGATGGTGGGTGCAGAGAGTGGTCCAGGTCCCCACAGGAGGAGCTTTTACCTCAGGGCAGCGGGGACGGATGATCATGGAGATGAGGGGAGTAGTTGTTGCAAATGTTCTTACCCCTCTGGTGTGATGCTGGTGTTGGTGCTGCAGCCCTCCGGGCTCCGGCGAGAAGAACAACAGAGTCCAAATCAGGTTTAACTCCAATTTACTGGGTACCAGCAGATGTTAGAATGGAACACGGTACAGTTTGGTTTGCCGGGTGGATGTTGCCAGCTCAGGGTCCCCCTTATGGAGTCTCTAGATTTTTTCTCTCTTAGTTTTTTGGGTTCTACTTAATTCTTCTGTGTTTCTACCACCCTCACAGAGGTCTCCCGCCAGTCCTACGGTTTGTAACTATCCGATCAGGTTGGTCCCTTACCGGTGCGGATGGGAGCAGCAGGAGTGCACAATTTCTCCCGCCACCAGAATTCGGTCCGCAACCACTAGTGACTTCAACCGGTTTCAGTCCTGAGGGGTGATATGTCCTTGTGGTGCTAACAGCAACCCGATTACTGTGGGCCCGCAGCTCGTCGGTCTGTCCTGGACCCCCACTTAAAGATGGGGATCCCTCCTATCAGCGGTACTGTCAGGCCTGTCCTTCCTGACTGCCTTCCCAGCACTGTCTGTTCTCCACTGTCACTCACTCTCACCACTCTACCCTTGCTCCACCCCCTTATGGGACCTACTACATTACCGGTCCTCCCCTATTCTAAGTGGCCTAATCCTAGGTGTGTGTGGGCAAAAACAGACTCCATAAGTTAAACCCTGAACTGACATCTTACAGAGATATCACTTTATTTGTCAGAGTGCAATACCTCTCTGTGGCGCCTAGCCAGAGGGGTGCCACATATGTGTCATGCACAGACTATGGAGATGGGGCAACACAGAGTTTGCAACATAATAGAATAGAAGAGGAAGACCCTGACAATAGGAAATGTAGGATCACAACACTAACCTGTGTCTGGCCCCTTAGTGCTCCTAATATCCCTAAGCGGGTCCTCTCCCTTTGCTGTCTTCACAAGCCTAGTTCTTAACTACCTAGTTCCTAACAAGCCTAGTTCCTAACTCTCACCTCAACTCAAGTCCCGTCACACACTACGATATCGTTAACGATATCATTGCAACGTCATCGATTTTGTGAAGTTGCAGCGACATCAAATGACATTGTTGCATGTGACAGGTGTCAATGACCAACGATAAGAATGGCCAGGACCATTATTTTATAGTTGGTCTCCTGCTGGGCGGCCAGCATCTGCGTGTGTAACCGCGGGAGACCAGCGATGAACGACCTCCCAGCTCCGCACAGCACATGCTGGGAGTTGGTCACCAGGGTAAATATTGGTAACTAAGCACAGCGCTGCGCTTAGTTACCCACTGTTTACCCTGGTTACCAGTATTCTTGCTGGTCGCTGATCGCTGGTAAGTCTGCCTGTGTGACACCAGCGATCAGATAACGATGTCCCAACGATCCCGATCGTTGGTGGGATCGCTGGGACATCGTAGTGTGTGACGGGCCCTTCACTCTGGCTAGTGCACTAGACTTCACCACTGTAATAACAGAACTCAAAGAAACACAAAGAAAGGAAGACAGACTGGGGAATCAAAGACAAAAATAAAGATAAAACTCCAACTCCAAGGATCCAGCCGAACATCAGGAGAGCAAACATCAGGACTCTAGAAGCTTCCAGAGACTTCCTCCCTCCATGAGGATCAGCATGGAAAGAGTCTATTACCGACATCAGGAAATGGGTCATGTGACTTTTTAATGGGATTGGGTGTGGTCACAAACTTGCAGCACCTGAGATAGTCAGTCCTGGTCTGTTCTATCAGCAAGGAAAGAGTCATTAGCCCTTGCTGCGCCAACAGAAAGCAAACACATTTATAATCCTGAGTTTCACAAAACAATGGGAAGCTCAGATCCCAGAGCTGTCACCAGTCTCCCAAGTATGGGAGACCCTTGAGATAGGGCCCTTTTACATGCTGCAACTTTCCAGTGATCACGACCACGATCTGACCTGGCCGGGGATCGCTGGTGCGTCGCTACGCGGTCGCTGGTGAGCAGTCAAACAGGCAGATCTGCTCAACGACGCAGCAACGATACGGACCCGCATAACGACCTGGTCGTTGGAGACGTTGGAGACGTGTCACACAGCAGCTAATTTAACGATTTACACCTATGTTAGGGGCGTGGTGTTTGATGCTGAAGCCACCTAGGTGTGCTGTACCACGCCCCTCAGATCCGATTGGTGCTTGCTAGTGCGTTCTGATTGGTCAATTGCAGATAATGTCATAGAAGTAAAAATGGAAACACTACAAAGATCATAATTTGATACCCCAAATGATGTTTACCGTATAGACATTGTAGTATCACAGCCTGGAGACCTCTCTACTATGATCTACAAACCAGCACGCTCAGGAAAAAGTAGCTATGGAACAAAGGACGGAAGCGCTACTAAGTTGCCTTCTTTTCAGTCAAAGCCGCCCAATCAGAACGCAGCAGCGGGCAACAATCGGAGCTGAGGGGGCGGGAAAGGCAACGGAAAAGCACACCTAGGTGGCCGGGTTCAAAGTCGCTAACTATGTCGTTATTGAGGTGTCAAACACAGCGATGCACACTGCCCTGCGGGAGCGCGACAAGGAAAAAATGATGGTCCAGAACGATTTGTAACGATCAACGATCTCACAGCAGGGGCCTGGTCGCTGATGCGTGTCACACGCAGCGAGGTCGCTGCCTAGGTCGATGTAACGTCACAAATCCTGTGATGTTTCAGCGACATCGTTAGTGATGTTGCTGTGTGTGAAGTACCCCAGTATGATACCCCCAGTCAACAGGTTACAAGGTGAAATGCTGAAAAGTGCAAGTGAGGATTAGATTGGCAACACTGAGCTGGAAGACATGATCTGTGGATGATCACTGACAGGAGAGCAAAGGCTTTGTTCATTACTATATTTGAATGATTTTTTTTTTTTTGTTGAACAATAAATGTAGATTGAATTTAATTGAACCCCTGAAAATAAGTCCTAGCTCATCTTTTAGCAAAAATGAATACAAGACCTCATCTTGATACTAACCATCACTTGTTACCCCCCTTAGCCATTTAATGTCCTATGGCACCTTGGTCATTTCTAGACTTTCCCTCCCCTCTCACATTTCTGCTTTTCCTTTTCCTTACTGCAGATATTATTTTTAGCTTCAACTCTCAATGAAAGTTTCCTGGCATCCCTCCAAACTCATGCAACCCTCCATTAAGTCCATGGCACCGGCCTGAGCTTGTGCATTTTATTATAACAGTTTTTTGCTTATGACAAAATTGGGGTCATGATATGGAAACGATCTTGGCTATTGTAGCAAAATATTCTGTTCTCCTGTATGTTATAAGTGGATACATTCAAGTCTTCCACAGATTTTAACTGTAAATAACTATAGGTGCCAACTAGTGATGAGCAAGCACTACCAGCGAGCACTTGTAACAAGCAGTTGGATGCTCGGATGTGCACGACTCAACTACTGAGAATAATGGAAGCCAACAAGATCTTTTGGAAAAATGGATGAGTTTCCTGTTGGCTTCCATTATGCTCAAAACTCATAATGAGCTGTTGGACACTCAGATGGGTGCGACTTGTGTACCGAGTATAATGGACGTCAATAGGAAGCTCAAGCTCCTTTACAGGTCTTCCAATTGGCTTCCATTATTCTTGGAACTCAAGTCATGCCCATCCGAGCATGATAGAACCAAACAATACTATTTCATGGCTGGTGTAATGCATTCTGCTTTGGCTTGTTGGTCTAATTTATAAGAAAGACTGATGTTGGTTGCCGTAACCATGTTTCCTTTAGTGATATTACATGCATAAAAAATTTACATCTGCCGCCCAATTCTTTAGGAATTTGCTTACCATCAAATAAATCTGCCAACCAACCTCAACATTCTTGAAGACACTGAGTAAAAGTCATCTGGTGGCCATGGAGCAAACTTGGATATATTGCTTGTGCAGCATGATCTTGGGTCCGAGTGTTCAGATCTTGAAGACGACTCTCGTCAACATGCTATTAAGCGTCTCACAGGAGACCCCATCAGGGAAAGTCTACCAGACGCTTTATAACTGGTGATCCAATAGGAGAGCCGGACACAGGATTTAAAGGGAACCTGTCAGCTACTTTATGCCCACAAACCTATCACTATCTGTCCCTGCAGCTTTCTACTCCATCCCTAAGCATCCCTGTCTGAGCTAAATGTGAAGTATAATGGTTGTAAAAATGATTTTTATTACTTACATTTTCGCCCCATCGTCTAGACGTGTGGGCGTTCTCTCCAGGTCAATGTGTCCCCTCGCTCTGTGGTTATCACTCCCCGTGGAATCATACCAGGAAGGAGGCCCATGAACACCCACTATGCATAAAAATATCTATGAGTAAGGGCAGTACTGTCTGAAACCCATCAGAAAAATGATGAGGATGTTTCTGATGTGACCAGACATTTTTGTTTTTTTGACATTTTTAGTATACCTCTGTGAAGATGTGAAATTGTGGGTTGTAATAATCACCTAGGCAGGTTAACGATGCAATAATTTTTCATCTGTATCTGTACATGGTATTACAGCAACTCCAGGTAGATAGCCACAATGTGATGCCCCTAGTCCACAAGATCAGACACCAGCTGGAAACAATAATCCTTAAATTCCTCCAGACGATGGATATCACAAACGTACCATGTGTGCTCAGGTCTAGTAGGCAAGAAAAGTCCTTAGGATAGTTCCTAAAATCCAGAAGGTAGATATAACAAACCATAACACATCCATGGGTTTCATGACATGGCCTGGCCACAGATTCTCTCACTTCCAATTCACAGCACCAACTGACTAACTTTAACATATGGCTTATTGTACTAGAAGCCAAGTCTTATGCCCTGTCTATAGGATATGTATTGGCTTAATCAAGAGGACAACAGTTGTACTAGCAAAAAGGGATTTACATTTATTAGAAAAATCCACACAGGTCAGAATAAATACAAATAATGTAAATTTCAAAGGTTTCATAAGTAAAGTGCTCAGTGACAGCACGAATGTATTGGGTAAACTCCTGGCAGAGAGGAGCAAAGATGCACCACCCCGCACCAGATGCAGGACATTGAATGGTAATGTAGACCTGATTGCATTTATGGTCGATGTAAAAAGGTTTGAAGCAACATTCTGGTACATACCCCTCCCCCTTCAACTTATGAACAGTAAAATCGACGTAGCTAGCGATCCGTGCTAGAAAAGTCCGATAGTTATTATTCCATGGCCAGCTCCTCACAGCATCAATAAATTAGGAGTTGTTAGGGTGTGTTCACACAATCAGTGAATGCAGCGGTCTGGACACAGCTTCTTGCCATCCCATCCTCACTATGCTTCACCCGACCGCAGCGTTTTGACAGCTGCGATGCAGGTGTCTGCTCCTCCATAGCATGTTCATTTCATGCGGCTGAGTCGGAAGCAGCTGCAATTGGGTGCACAGAGGGAGAAACCGCCTTGCACCCACGCAGGTGGTGAATACAGGGCGACTGCGGTCTCCTTGCAGCCTCCCGTGGGTTCTCGCAGGTCTGGACACAGCTACTCCGGACCATGAGTACACATCCTTATTGAATCAGTGCTGGATTTCCACCCTTTTCTTCTTCACCATTTGTTTCTTTGGCGAGCCAGAGCGTACTAGGCTATTGGGTCCATCCTTAGGGACCCTTATGAGCTCATTTACATAGTCAAGCAAAGTTGTTTTTGGCAACAGCTGTAATATGCCCATTGGAAAAGGAGACAGCAACACGGGTTAGGGACCTGGAGAGAAGCAATTAAACTGTGTGTGAGTATATATTATTTTCTTTATTTTTAGACAATGCTGGACTGTTTTAGATGTGCCCCAGGGCTGTAGGGTACTCGGGACCAGGCTTTAATACTTCTGGGAGTCACAGGGGTCGAGACCCGGCTCAGTGACCCTGGGTGTCAAATAAAAGTTCTGGGATTTTGGTTCTAGGGATAGGAGTCGTGACGCCACCTGTGATGTTCGGCTATTGATGGCAGACGCTGTGGTGCGGAACCTCTGGGGATGATGGATTCGCAGCTAAGATAGTATCACTCCCCACGGGTGAAGCAGTTCCTCAGGGCAACTGGTAAAGTCTATGGCGGTGGTTGGCCGTTGGGGTGCAGGACTGAGGGCGCGGAATAACAGACAGACATACAGTACGTAGTTTTCTTTATCTTTACTGGTAGTTGCAGGTTCAGACCTAGGCACTGTCCACAGGAAATGTTAGGAATCTGGGTGACCTGAAAGCAAGTTGGGGATCTCCTCACCCGGTGAGTTCTGAGGCCTCCCTGCTGCGCCCCTCTTTGCTGGTCCTGGCTGCTTGTAGCTAAGCTGTGACCCTCTCTTCCTGCTGGTAACTTTCTCACCCGTATTGCTGGCAGCTTGGACCCTTCCCGGGTACCACTCCTCTGTCAACTGTTCCTGTACTCTCCGATGCTGCTGTGTTTCCAGGTGCTTTGCTGTTGCCGTGAAACCTGAAGTCTCCCGTCTTTCAGTTTTGGCTGCTGGGTCAGTAATACCCTCCCAACCTCGGACTCCGGTGTCCGTTTCTGGCGCTCTGCTCTGGGGTGAGCCAGGCAACTGGCTCCACTCCCCAGGCCTTCTTTTCTCCTTCCTCAGACCCTCTCCTACGGGTCCCTCAGGCTTGCTTCACCTTCGGTCTCTACTCTGCCTGGGACGAGCTTAGTACTGCTCCAGTCCACAGGTCGTATTCACAGTCCTCCTAGGAACTGAATGCTCTAACATTCTCACTGACTTTCTAAGACTTTCTGACGAACCCCACCCCAGGCTAGAAATTATTGGGGAGCTCCCCTGAACTCGGGTTTCAGAGCTCCCCCTTCTGGTCTGGAGTCAAGAAAAGTGTTGCATGCTGTTGAGACAGGCCGGCAGGGAAGGGGTTACTCGGATACCGGGATGGTGGCTTCGGTGGGGGATCACGGCTGGTCAGGTCCCGGTTCCGTGCCCTGGGCACTCAATTGCCTGATGGGGATGAGGGGGAACTTGGGGATAGGGAAACGTGATGCCACCTGTGGTACATGGTAATGTGGTTACCAGCAATGCAGCCAGCCGCTGAGGTGATGGTGAAGCAGCTTTGGTAGTACAGCTCCCCACAGGCAGAGCTTTACCTCAGGACAGCAGGGAGGATGAGAGGAGTCGTAGTCCTTGGCTCTTTGGTGCTGTAGAGACCTTTCAGGCGATGAATAATTGATGCCAGAGACCAGATTAGCTCAAACAGTTCTTTACTGGTACCAGGTGTATAAGGTACATGGTACAGTCTGATTCACTGGGGTTGTAGCCGCAAATTTAGGAGGCTTTTGCAGAGTTTGTCAGAGATGTCTCTCCGGTTACTTTCCCGGTCGCTTCTCTACTACACTAGAGTTTGGTTACTGGTCCCCAGGTCTGTTGCCGTAAGTCCTTGTTACCACTTGGCATCTTAGACCTAGCTTTGGGACAGAGGTTAGGCTCCTTCATGGGTGTTGCGGCTCCCTTATGAGGGCCCACAACATGCTGGTCTGCAGTTTGGGATAAACCTAATCAAACCGCCTCGGCTCCAGAATACTGGTGTTGACCTGGGCACTCCAGACGGCTCCAACAAGACCTGGAGTGTCCCCTTCTTTGTCTGGGTCACCACTCTCCTTAGAGGTGCCCTCCTGTCATGGCTGCAGGGTCCCCTGCGTCTGTCCTTTCTCCTCTTCTGTCACTGTCTGACTGACTGTCTGTAACTGTCACTCACGTCTCCCGATCTTTTAAGCTCCACCCCCCTGGAACCTACTGAATTACAGTCCCCTATACTAAGGTGTCTTATGAGCATGCTTGTGTGCAGACTCTGGGTTTCCTCCTCATCCATGACTACGGAGGCACTACACCTGTTTGGGGTGCAGTACTTTCCTGTGGTGTCCGGCCAGAGGGGCGCCACACTGTAGGCTTACCTGGTGTGGATACCCCTTCTTGTTTCCAAGCATGACATCACCCCCCGAGGGAGACAATGTCATTGTGGCAACCAGACTCTGGGTGCCATATTTTTCTTAAACAGCAAAAAATAATGATCTACCCCTTTAAGTCCCACTTTTATTGGTTTAGTAGCCCTAAAGCATATGAAAAATATAGACTGGGAAAGCTTGGACCCCATTGCCCTATGAGATTAAAAAATATCATGTCTATATTTCTTCAGAAACAGCTCCCCTTTTACCCAAAGGTTGTGTGCAGTATTGCAGCTCAATGCCTGCCTGGATAATAAGTGTCATTGTGTGATTCCCCAAAGCGTGTCCATCATGAACAAACTGAATCCTGTATCCATTTTGCTCACCGTCTCATTACAGAACACATTTGCTGCAGCTTTTAGCTCTAATAGGATGTTTTTTTTCCCCAGACTCATTTATTAAGAGGCTTCACAAATGCTGTAAATGAAAAGAAGCTGTTAATTTCGAATCACTACACTTCTGACTTTTAGTGGATTGTAATATGATTACAATAATCCAACGAGTGTATGACGACTTTAATAAAGAGACCTCTTAATGTGAGGGCCACAGATATTTAAAGGTATTTATGAAAAAAGTATTCCAAAAATAAAACCTGCTACTTACAAAATGAGACCTCAATGGCTAAATAGCTGCTAAAACGCTTCACTGATAGAAGGATTTATTTCTTCATTAATGTGGCACTAAAACCTCGATCACTGCTTTCCATTGCTTGGTGTATAGAGAAAAAGATGCCTTCATCCCAGAAGTGAGGACAATTGTAGTGAAGATAACGTGAAGTCTAAATCTATTCAAAAGCAAAGCACTCTGATCCCTCCTATGAATAGAAGACTCCACCCACTTAAGACAGAGACTGCCTACAAGGATCATTGATATGTGTATATATATACTGTATAGTTCTCATCTTGGGTGGCAATACGACTGTTCATAATATATTTACATATAATGTGTATATATATATATATATATACAGTATAATATATATATATATATATATATATACACAGTGTATATATATATATATTTATATATATGTATATACATATATATTTATATATATACAATGGAGTAACTTGAAGTTCATGCAAAAGCTCCAACAGGGCCTACAATTATTACAAATCTTTATTAGTATTAGTCTTTTACTATAGGCCATAGGGACTTTTGGGGCCCCTAGGCTCCGGGGCCTGGGTGCGATCACAACCCCTTCACCTGTTATAGTTGCGCTTCTGTATATATATATACATATACTAGAAGGGAGCTCGATGCTGCCGCATCGGATGGGCGGTGACATCACAATGAGGGTGGACTGTATGGCGCTGGGGGCGGTGGCTGTCACTCCCTCCTGTGCGGTCTGCCCCTTGTCTGCTGTTTTTTTTCCCTCGCTCTCTGCCCCCCCATGCTGTCTCGTCTGTGCCACCTCCTGTGCTGCCTCGTCTCTTACACCCCGTGTGCTCGCCCTCTGATCCTTCCTTTGTGGTCGCTCTCTGCCCCCCTCCCCCGTGCTCACTCTCTGCCCCCTTCCCTTTGCTCACTCTCTGACTCTCTTCACTGTGATTGCTCTATGCCCCCTGCCCTGTGCTTGCTCTCTGCCCCCTCCCCTGTGCTTGCTTTCTGCCTCTCTGCCCTGTGCTCACTCTCTGCTCCCCCTGAGCTTGCTCTATGCCTCCCCGTGCTCTCACTATGTCCCCCTCCCCTCGCTCTCTGGTTCCCTGTGCTTGCTCTCTGCCCCCCTCCCCTGTTCAACTCTCTGGCCCTCTCCCCTGTGCTCACTCTTTGCCACTGTGCTCATATGTTGCCCCCTCCTTTGTGCTCATTCTCTTCCCCCACTTCTGTGCTCATTCTCTTCCCCCTCCATTGAGCTCATTCTCTGCTTCCTCCCTTGTGTTTGTTCTCTGCCCCTTCCCCTGTGCTCGTTCTCTGCCCCCTCCCGTGTGCTCGTTCTTTGCCCCCTCCTCTGTGCTCACTGTCTACCCCCTCCCCTGTGCTCGCTGTCTGTCCCCTCTGTCCTGTGGTCGCTCTCTCAGTGCAGGACTGAGTGCATGTGTTTGGTGAGTGCGGGGCTGAGTGTGTGTGTGGTGATTACATGATTACAGAGGTTAGTGTGTATGTGATGAGTCCGTGTGTGGTGTGAGTGCAGGGCTGTGTGTGTGGTGAGTTCAGGGTTGAGTGTGTGTGTGATGAGTGCAGGACTGAGTGTGTGTGTGTGTGGTGAGTGCAAGTCTGAGTGTGTGTGTGGTGAGTGAGGGTCTGACTGTGTGTCTGTGTGGTGAATGCAGGGCTGAGTGTGGGGAGAGTGTAGGGCTGAGTGTGTATGTGTGTGGCGAGTGCGGGGCTCAGTGTGTGTGTGGTGAGTGCGGGGCTGAGTATGTGAAGGTGTGTGGTGAGTGCAGAACTGAGTGTGTGTGGGAAGTGTGGGGCTGAGTGTGTGTGGTGAGTGCAGGGCTGAGCGTGTGTCTGTGTGTAATGAGTGTGGGGCTGAGTGTGTGTGTGGTGATTGCAGGGCTGAGTGTGAGGAGAGTGAAGGGCTGAGTGTGAGATGAGTGCAGCGCTGAGTGTGTGTCTGTGTGTAGTGAATGCAGGGCTGTGTGTGTCTGTGTGTGTCTGTGTGTGTGTGGTGAGTGCAGGGTTGAGTATGTGTGTGTGGTGAGTGCCGAGCTGAGTGTGTGTTGAGTGGTGAGCGCAGGCTGAGTGTGTGTCTGTGTAGTGAGTGCGGGGCTGAGTGTGGTGTGTGTATAGTGAGTGAGGTATCACTTGATGAAGATAGCCTGCATGCTATTGAAACGCGTTGTGGCCCATACAAGGAGTTAATAATAAAAAATCTGCTAATTCGTTCCCTTTGCTTTGTGCCTTAGCGCTCATAAACTCCAGTTTCCATTTTCCCTTTGTTTTATGTTATAATCCCTATGCGGGATCACTGGTGGAGCTGCTTTAGGCCAAGGCATTGTTTAATTCCTTCTCCTTGAGGACCTGTGAAGCACCTTAACAACAATAACAGCTGAAGGAGCTGTGGTGATGTCACATCTGACTTGGATCACGTGACCTCCTGGATTCACATGGACTGAGGCAGGACTACAGGACAGGCATCTCGTGCAGCTTCTGAGCGGGGGCTCCTCTGCTTCCAGGCATACACCGGTGTTGTGCACGACTGCACAACCCCCCCCCCCCCCCCCCCCCCCCCCCCCGGTTGAGTGGCCAATTGGTGTGCAATCCATTAACCCCTTAGACCACCAGGTTTCACACATTGCGCTCCTGTACCCTTGTTTTAAATATAGTGCGTGCGGGGCTGAGTGCATATGTGTGGTGAGTGCAGGCCTCAGTGTGTGTCTGTGTGTGCTGAGTGCGGGGCTGAGTGTGTGTGTGTGAGTTCAGGGTTGAGTGTGTGTGGTGAGTGCAGGGCTGAGTGTATGTGTGTAGTGAGTATAGGGCTGAGTGCATGTGTCTGTGTGGTGAGTGCAGGGATGAGTGTGTGTGGTGAGTGCAGGGCTGAGTGTGTGTGTGTGTGTGTGTGTGTGTGGTGAGTGCAGGACTGAGTGTGTGTGTGTGGTGAGTGCAGGACTGAGTGTGTGTGGTGAGTGCAGCGCTGAGTGTGGGTGAGTGGTGAGTGCAGGGCTGAGTGTATGTCTGTGTAGTGAATGCGGGGCTGAGTGTGTGTGTGGTGAGTGCAGGGCTGAGTGTGTGTGTGGTGAATGCAGGGCTGAGTGTGTGTGTGTGTGTGTGGTGAGTGAAGGACTGAGTGTGTGTGGTGAGTGCATCGCTGAGTGTGGGTGAGTGGTGAGTGCAGGGCTGAGTGTATGTCTGTGTAGTGAATGCGGGGCTGAGTGTGTGTGTGTGGTGAGTGCAGGACTGAGTGTGTGTATGTGTATAGTGAGTGTGGGGCTGAGTGCATGTGTGTGGTGAGTGCAGGGCTGAGTGAGTGTCTGTGTGTACTGAGTGCAGGGCTGAGTGTGTGTGTGGTGAGTGCAGAGCTGAGTGTGTGGTGAGAGAAGGGCTGAGTGTGTGTGGTGAGTGCAGGGCTGAGTGTGTGTCTGTGTGTAGTGAGTGCAGGGCTGAGTGTATGTGTGTAGTGAGTGTGGTGCTGATGTGTGTGTGTGTGTGTTGAGTGCAGGGCTGAGTGTGTGGGTGAGTGCAGGACTGAGTGTGAGTGTGGTGAGTGCAGGGCTGAGTGTGTGTGATGAGTGCAGGACTGAGTGTGTGTGTGTGGTGAGTGCAGGACTGAGTGTATGTGGTGAGTGCAGCGCTGAGTGTAGGTGAGTGGTGAGTGCAGGGCTGAGTGTATGTCTGTGTAGTGAATGCGGGGCTGAGTGAGTGTGTGTGGTGAGTGCAGGGCTGAGTGTCTGTGTGGTGAGTACAGGGCTGAGTGTGTGTGGTGAGAGAATGGCTGAGTGTGTGTGTGGTGAATGCAGGGCTGAGTGTGTGTGTGGTGAGTGAAGGACTGAGTGTGTGTGGTGAGTGCATCGCTGAGTGTGGGTGAGTGGTGAGTGCAGGGCTGAGTGTATGTCTGTGTAGTGAATGCGGGGCTGAGTGTGTGTGTGTGGTGAGTGCAGGACTGAGT
This sequence comes from Allobates femoralis, assembly GCA_033576535.1. Taxonomy (NCBI): domain Eukaryota; kingdom Metazoa; phylum Chordata; class Amphibia; order Anura; family Aromobatidae; genus Allobates; species Allobates femoralis. Next base: position 98,309,218 of record JARQOC010000010.1, on the reverse strand, counting down.
GTGTGTATGTGTATAGTGAGTGTGGGGCTGAGTGCATGTGTGTGGTGAGTGCAGGGCTGAGTGAGTGTCTGTATGTACTGAGTGCAGGGCTGAGTGTGTGTGGTGAGTGCAGAGCTGAGTGTGTGGTGAGAGAAGGGCTGAGTGTGTGTGGTGAGTGCAAGGCTGAGTGTGTGTATGTGTGTAGTGAGTGTGGTGCTGAGTGTGTGTGTGTGTGTGTGTGTGTGATGAGTGCAGGGCTGAGTGTGTGGGTGAGTGCAGGACTGAGTGTGAGTGTGGTGAGTGCAGGGCTGAGTGTGTGTGTGGCGAGTGCAGGGCTGAGTGTGAGTGGTGAGTGCAGGACTGAGTGTGTGTGTGGTGAGTGCAGGACTGAGTGTGTATGTGGTGAGTGCAGGGCTGAGTGTGGGTGTGTGGTGAGTGCAGGACTGAGTATATATGTGTGGTGAGTGCAGGACTGAGTGTGTGTGTGTGGTGAGTGCAGGGCTGAGTGTGTGTGTGTGGTGAGTGCAGGGCTGAGTGTGTGTGTGGTGAGTGCAGAGCTGAGTGTGTGTGTATGTGGTGAGTGCAGGACTGAGTATATATGTGTGGTGAGTGCAGGACTGAGTGTGTGTGTGTGGTGAGTGCAGGGCTGAGTGTGTGTGTGTGTGGTGAGTGCAGGGCTGAGTGTGTGTGTGGTGAGTGCAGAGCTGAGTGTGTGTGTATGTGGTGAGTGAATGACTAAATGTGTATGTGGTGAGTACAGGGATACGTGTGTGTGTGTGTATGTGTGTGTGGTGAGTGCAGAACTGAGTGTGTGTAGTGAGTGCAGATCTGAGTGTATGTGTGTGTGTAGTGAGTGCAGGACTGAATGTGTATATGGTGAGTGCAGAACTGAATGTGAATGTGATGACTGCAGGGCTGAGTGAGTGCGCGTCTGAGTGTATCTGTGTGAGGGGCTGAGTGTGTGTATGTGTGTAGTGAGAGCAGGGCTGAGTGTGTGTATGTGGTGAGTGCAGTGCTGAGTGTGTGTATGTGGTGCGTGGTAAGTGCAGGGCTGTGTCTGTGCGTGTGGTAACTGTGATCTGGGGTCATTAGACTGTAGTACCTGGCTGTTGCTGCTGCCTGTGCTGCCCCAATCCATAAATTTAAGGACCTGAGGTGATGTCACAGTCATGTGACCTGGCTCTGCCTATGATTCTGACATCACCACAGGCCCTCTAAGTTTTAGCTTAATGGGGGACGCCAGGCAAAGGGGGTGTGGACTGCTGGGAGCGGGCAGGAGGAATGGGCACCAGACTGTTGGAAGAAGTGGTGAGTGCAGCAGGGGAAGGCCGTGAGTGCAGTGATCGCCATATTAAGAGACCCATCAGTTGGGTGTCCCAATATGGCGATCGGTGTACTTCTGGCTGGAGCTGTGGATTGTGTGATTCGAGGACGTCCGGACGTAAGTCAGTGGCAGACAGCATAAGGCAATTATATATAGAGATACACACATATATCATAAAAAGTTGTAATGCCACCCAAGATGAGAAAGAGAAATGATGAAATGAAGGTGACATATAAGCCACTAATAGGAGAATAGCTATGGGTAAATCAGCAATGAAGTTACTGGACAATGTCTCAAATCAAGGAAAATTTCACTAGTGATGAAGACACGGCTTGTACATAGTCTGGACTTTTCTGTAGTAACATGTGGAATTGACACCTGGACGATAAAGAAACAATACAGAAGACGAATCACAGCACCTTCGAAATGTGGAGCTGGAGAAGGATGATATTGTGGCGCCCCTGCGGGTATTAGCCACAGTATAAGATCATAATAGTTGCACTCACTTAGAAAGCCATGCCACTGCACTACCACCTTTGGCCAGTAGGGGGAGCTCCAGAGACACCAGAGACTTCCCTAGAGATAAAACACTGGTCTGAGGTAAATTTTCAGACAGTTGGAGCCAGGAGCTCAGAGTGACAGGAGCTGCATTGAGTTCCTGAGGACTGACTGACAATTTCCAGGGCCAAGCCATCGGTCTGAGGAGGAGAAAACTGATAAGAGAAACACTTTCAGAATCGGGTAGCATCATTATCTACCCTAGATAAAAAGCGCAGATACGGATACCGGATCCGTGGCTGCATTAGTTATATACAATACAGCAACCGGAAAAACGTGAGGTAACAACAAGCTTCACAGGGCCAGACACAGCAACATACTAAGATTTCAGCAGTACTCCCGGAGGGGGTAAGCAGAGAGAGACAAAGGACTCAAGTTGCCTGTTGAGTGGGACCCAGAGAGGACAGATTTGGGCCGGCAGCGAGTTCACACACGGCAGCAGGGCCACATAGACAGCGCAAGCAGGAGGTAAAGGACCCGGTGGGGCCTGAGCAACTGAACCCCTATTGCAGACTCCAGAGACGGGACTTGTTGTATTATAGTTTGGTTGAAAGTAAACCAGTTAAACCTCATCTGTGCCTCAGCCTCTGATTTAACAGCTACCATCTATCCAGGATTGGGACCATCACCGCTGAGAGAATTTGCTGTGAATCAAGTAAGTGTCTGTGTCCTTAACATCTCCTCACCATACTTCCATCTTCATCCATCATTAACTTTAACATCACCTGTCCAGGGGACCCTACAGCCCTACCCGGAAAAGGGCTATACCATCTCAGCTGCCTCTCACCATCATCCCCTGGCCAGTACAAGGCAGCGGTGGCCATATATAGCCACATTATTCCGGGTGGCGTCACGACAATAACATCTACAAACTTTATAAATTATATAAACTTCTAAATCCCCTGTAAATACCCCCTTTTAGGAGTGTGCCAGCCTGGGGCCACGGCCTGGGTCCAGCCACCAGTGACTCCCCCAAGGAAAGGGACCCTGCGCCGGGTATCCCGGTCCCCTAAGCTGGGCGGCACAATATCAATACCATGGATGACAAGAAGAACAAACACATACATTCTGGAACAAATCAAGCCAGACATGTCACTGGAAGAAAGAATCACCAAGCTACAACTTGTCTACACATCATACGAAGTGAGCGATCACTACTGTAGAGGAGGACATTATGGTTGGAAGAATAGAAGGAACAAGATGAAGAGGACGTCCAGCAACCGATGGCTTCTTACAATCAAGATAATGGAAGAGAAGACCCTGGTGGCCCTATCTAGGCTTGGAGAAGACCCTGGTGGACATATCTAGGCTTGGAGAAGACCCTGGTGGACATATCTAGGCTTGGGGAAAATCCTGGTGGACATATCTAGGCTTGGAGAAGACCTTGGTGGACCTATCTAGACTTGAAGAAGACCCGAGTAGACCTATCTAGGTTTGGGGAAGTTCTTAGTGGCCTAGGCTTGGAGAATATCTTGGTGGACCAATCTAGGTTTGGCGTAGACCATGATGGACCTATTTAGGCTTGGAGAAGACCCTGTTGGACCTATCTAGACTGCACAAGATCCATCTTCCTACAGAGTGTTCATCCATCAAGTCGCCTTGGCTCAAGAGCCAGCTGAGTTATGTTAATATTATTACTATTATTATTATAATTATTATTATTATATTAATAATAATAATAATAATAATAATAATAATATTATTATATTAATAATTATAGCCACCAATGCTGCCCCCAAAGGGTAGTACATTGCTGAGTATATAGCTATATTCCATATTCCTTTTCCGTATTCCTTTACTGCCTAAAGCATAACAATTCCCATTTCTAAGTTGAGTGGAAATGCCCAATGGCTTTTTACATCTCTTTTTTTTATGTGTTCAATACTTTTCCCTGTGTCATTTCTCATTATTACACATCACTAAATTTATGGACATGTCTGGTTTGATTTCTTTGCCTGTGTGGATTGGATGGGTTGTTATAGACATCTAGTGAGAGGTTTGTGGTGCCTCTGCATCTGGGTGCCACAAAATGATTTTGTCAAAAAATGGTTTTGCAGATTCACATTTACCTATCATCAACTGATCTTTGGCCCAGCCATTGAGCAATCTGGCGCTTGTGTCAATAGCCCTTTAAAAAATATGTTTATTTAGAAAATTGGTGACTGTTTTTTCATGCTGTGGTGTAAAAACGTCCAGTGTATAGCACAACATAGAGACGACAGTGGGGATGGTATAGAAGGAAGGCCCTGGCAATAGAGAGAGGAGTTACCTCCTGCCACTAATCTAAAGCTGCACCCTACACTCCCTTATATCCCTATACAGGTCCTTCCCCTCATCGCCATCATGTTCCTAGGCCTTCAGTCACCCAGAGCTTTCCTTGGATAGTGTGAAGGCCAACGAGTACTCTAGTCTTACGTCTGCTATAATACAACACAGGGAAAGGGAGACAAACAGGGAAAAATAGACACAAAAGGATAAACTCCAGAACTCCACAATTGCAGTGAAACACCAGAGCAGACATAGCAAGGACTTCTGGCAGGTTCCTTCCACAATGGTCACCATAGAAAGAGATTCTATCACTAGCATCAGCTGACCAGACATATGACTCTATGTAGTCGAGGGAATGGTCACCAAAACTGCACCTGAGATTATACTACAGAGAACAACCAGCCAGGAAGGGGTCATATAGCAATCTTCAGGTCACAGACTCGTCAAAGGTCTCCCTAGAGTGGGAGACATCTGTGATAGGCTTAAATACTTATTTAACCGTATATATATATATATATATAAATATATTATTAGGTTCTATTAGTTGGCACTGAAGTATGTGTTGCTAATCAATATTACTGTGTTTCTACCACTTTTGCTATTTTTCTATTACGGTAAAAATAATAGGGAGAAAATATGTGTTCAGTGTGCAGTAATTGTCACATGAGGCCCGCTATGTTATGGGCAGCAGTAGATAAGTGGGCTCCTGTGTACAAATATCTCTATGGATGGAGCACTTTAATGCCATGTACCCATCAGTAATGCCAGGCTTCATTGATGACTGTAATCATTTAGTGGCTCTTCTGCCATCTCACGATGGATGTCTCCTCTGGCGCTGCCAATAACATCTATGTTTCCTCTGATAATATATATCTAACAGCTTAAATATTTTTTTCTTTTTTACAAAACCCCTCTTCCTCTGGTTGCAGCTTATCTAAAAACAAATAAAATGTTCCTTACTCACCCTCCCCTGGTCCGGTGCAGAGTCTTCACTGCTGCTCCCGATGTTTACTATAGTCTGCAATGATGATGGCACACTCAGAGCCATTGAGGTGGCTGATTGTCTGCAGCGCTGTCGAGGTAATAAAGGCGCTGCAGACAATAACAGACACCGGGAGCAGCACTGAGACTTGGTGTCGGACTTGGGGAGGGTGAGTGATGCTTAGCTTTTTTTTCTTTAATAAATTGCGCAGAGAGAAGAGCTGTTTTCCAAAACCAGAAAATCCCTTTAAATTTTATGAAAAACGTCAAGTTAAAAGGGATCATATTTTTTTTTACCTTCTGTACCCCTCAATCTGGTGTTCTTTTCCTTTCTGCACCTCTCCAATCCTGACCTAAAGCCTGGTCTTCCCTATATATGAATCTAGTGGGGTTTTTTTCATAGCCAAGTGAGTGTACTTCTCAAGCAGTGGCGTAACTAGGTCTGGTGGGCCACGATGCAAAATTTAGACCTATCCTCTTCCCCCTCCTTGCGTCAGATGTATGGGCCCCTTGTGAAGTTCTAAATACTTGAAAGATTCACAAATTGACCCCTCTTCCCTTTCATTATGTATTAATGTCCTTCATCTTGCTATATATAGTCCTCCTCCTGGAATGTGGCCCCTATGGTGGTATACCATAAAGACCACCTCCTGGGTCCCTCAGTCGATTACTGAGTTGCGTCTCCTCAGCCAAGGAAGGCCCAAGACAATGGGGGTTGGTAAATTCTCCAAAATGTAACAAGAAAGGTGATGGGCTTGACTCACTGCAGCCAGGGTCTTCACAGGGCAGGCGTTTTGTGTCTGCTCCTTGTCACGGAAACCGCGCCTGCGGCTGTGGGGCCTGGTGGTCCAGATCAATATATTGGCTGAACAGTAAGGGGTTAATTGATTCTGTCGTGATACCACCTGTGAGAGTTCCGGTGATGTCCACCGGCGCTGCTTGTGCCTCTGGGGGATGTAATGCAGCAAGATGGAATGATCCCCACAGGACGAGCGGGAGTCCCCGGAGCCAGGAGCTGCACAAGATGTTGTGAGGCAGCTCAGTTTCTCTCTCTGCACACGGAGATGGACAGTTCATAATAAACACAGACACTGTTAGTCTTTGTAACGGGTACTTTACTGTAACCAGCAGGTGATACATGGCATACAGTTAACGGGTAACGGACCGGGTGGACTTAGCAATGACCGGTATTGTCTCAGAGCTCCGCGGTGTTCCTCCATTCTAAGCTAGTCTGTGTTGCCATTGTCGCCTTGGGGTGCCAGATCGGGTACAAGGAGGCTGCTTCAATTTCCCTACCGGTGAATTCTGACCGGATGTGTGGGGGAGCCTTGGGTCCTTTTGGTGGGTACTCTGCTGGCAAGACAACTCTGTGTGCGGTGGTGGTGGGGTGCTCCTGGAAAGCGGTCCCTCCACTCCTGGTTTGCATAGCAGTGCTGAACAACTGCTAGCTTCAGAACCAGTAATCCGGTTGTAGATGGGCACGGGTGTATTTTGACCCGCATATGGTTGCCCAGAGTCCGGTTGTTGAGGCACCGGGATAATGGCGCCCAACCGGGGGTGGTCGTGGCCTAGGGTCTGCACGGAACTGTGCAGGGCCCCCTCTCCTACGTTCCTTCTGGCCACATCTGCTTCCTCCTTCTCCTACATTTCTGCAGACTCTCTCTTCTCCGCTAACACACTACACCTACACTCCGCCCACCAGGACCTTATTTGCCCTCTACGCTGGTGATGCATGTAGGGTATGGAGCTCTGAGTTTTAACCATGTCATTGCTTAGTCAGAGAATATTGCTGCTGCTGTCTGGGCTGCAATACACTCCTGTGACGCACTCGTTGCGGGGCGCCACAGGTTCCTATGCTCAAGTTCACATTATGCTCAACTTGGGATAATACCTCCTGGCTGAGCGGAACTTAGTCAATGGCGGAGATGGGAATGGGTCTCACTAAGGCGCTACAGACAAAACCATGAGTCTGTAAAATCCAATTTCAAAGGGGTTGTGCCAACAACAATTGTACACTTCAATTAAAAGGGAACTTTGGGGAGAATTTATTTTCGGTATGGTCCCTGCACTCCTAGATTATAATGCTGAGCTGCCTGTGCATCTGACAACAAACACTTTTTCCTTCAATCACGTGGGCATGCTGTCACAGCAGGTTCTATCACACAGGTCTCCCCTCCTGCTCTCTGCACAGCTTAAAATAGGATCTGCTGTGACATCATGCCCACGTGATTCACTAAGGAATGGGGAAGTGTTGGACGGTGCTGAAGCTTTCTGTGAGGGAGGGAGAGAGCTGCTCACTCAAGCGTGACGTTTTGACCCCAATGAAAGTGGTGTTTAGTAAGCAGCATTAGTGATATCTGATTTATATTAATTCTAAACATTGTACAGGTGTAACAGGCAGGTCAACATTATAGTCTAGGAGAGCAGGGACTGTACATTAATGTTTTATCTCCCTTGGAATTACCCTTTTATAGATCTTAGAATAAAAATAAGTTCCAGAATTGGATGTATTAAAAAAAATGTTCCTGACCCGAGAAATTCTTATAGAAATTCTTATAAATGTGCACCTGTGTAATATATGTGTCTGAACATGCAGGGACAGGTAGGATATACCACAGCTACTGGGCAGGAATAGGTGGGATATACCACAGCTCCTGGGCAGGAATAGGTGAAATATACCACAGCTTCTGGGCGGGGGGAAGGGAGGAGTGAGAGAATATGTAAAAATACAGCCTGGGATTACAGAATATAAGAGTATACAGACATTACTGCCGGGGATCACAGAATATAAGAGTATACAGACATTACAGCCAGGGATCACAGAATATAAGAGTATACAGATGATGCACCCCCAGGCTAGGGGTACTCGGGAACCAGGCCGGTGGCGGTCTCTCAGGGATATCACGGTAGTCATGACCTGGTCCCGTGGCCTGGGATCAGTCCAAAAAGGGGATATTTACGACCCGGTGTATGTGGTTAATAGAACCACTGCTGCCGTATTCCTGCTGGGGACGGTGACTTGAGGCAGCGTGGATGGAAAGCCCTCCTCGGGTGGGGCTGGAGGGTCCCCATGGCAGGAGGGATGGTTTGGATGGGGCTTTGTGAAGGATGATGATTCACACAGTCACTTACTTTGCTGCAGCTTCTCCAGTCAGTGTGCAGGGCTGACAGGCTGTGGCTCCTCAAGTGGGACTTTTCTGCGATGCTGCAAGTATAGAGCTCCGTTGCAGGGCACAGGGCAATAGACGTAATTAACACATACAGACTCCTGATAGCCATTTCTCAGTCTGTTTACTGGAGTTGAAGTTGTTGTTACAAGCTGTCCCTGGAGTCTGGAGAGCAGTTCAGGGTATTTCTCACGCGGCCGGGTCGTATTGGCTTCCTCACTGTGTTTGCATAGTGGCCCTGCAGTTGCTTCAGCTAGGCTGCCCTGTCTCTGTCTGCGTCTACCAGTATGACAGGCAACTCGAGTCCTTCACTTTTCCACCCCACCGGGGAAGTCAGTGTTTTTGGTTTCTATATGTTGCTGTGTCCCTGGCACTGGGTAGCTGGAGAATTTGGAGTCCCCCACTTTCCGGTGTTGACTGTCGGTGTGTCTGAACCTGCACCGTCTTGGACTTCGGTGTCCATTATTGTGGTGTTCCTCTTCGGAGGGCAAACACGGGTGATGCAGGCCCTCCCAATAGGTTTCTGTCTTTCTCCTCCTTCCTCAGACCCTAGCCTTAGGCCTGGTGTTCAGCAGTGGACCTTGGGATGAGCCTGGCACAGCTCGTTTACACCCGGGTCTGGTTTTCAGTTTGCACAGAACCTGTCCTCTTCACAGCCCTCCCAGGAGCTGAACTGAACTGTGCTCTTCGCAGTCCTCCTAGGAACTGCACTGCACTTGATGGCCCTCAGACCAGAATATATAGGGAAGCTCACCCTGAAGCTGGGCTTGGTCTCCCCCTTCTGGCCTGGAGGTTTTGGTGTTGTTTGTGTGTTGCCTGAGTGGAATACCCCTTACTGCTCTCTGGTGAAACCTAGCAATGGTGACACTGTGGCACTGTGACTCTGGGGTGCCACATTCCCCCATAGTGAAAGACAGTACTCTGGGACTGTGGCAATTTTCCAACAAATAACATATATATCAATTTAAATGTACAGAGTCTTAAAAGTAAAAATTACAAAAACCAATAAAATATAAAAATAGTCCAAAAGAGTTCAAAAGTAGTCTCTCCGGTGATTAGTCCATTTCCCACCGGGGCTGGTGAATATTATGTACAACAATGTCTTTACCACAACCAGTCCAGTGGTATATTATGGTCCATTTTTAAATAAAGTTCAAGAATATGTGAAGAGTTCATACAGGAAAGTCTCTGTAGGTACTGGGCTTACTGTATTAACGTTACACATATAAATAAATAAACAAACAAGGTCCCTACGGGTGTCTCACTCCCGTCCGTAAGTGCTGCAGGCCTTTAGGCCCTCGGGTCACCCCATAATGTGGCCAAGGTCTCACTTTCTGTAATTAGCATCTTACGCCACTCTCTCCTCACCCTTTCTGTACACTATGTTTACCGGTTACTATTCTTATTGTATTTACACTAAAACATATGTACATTACTGGTATTCACTTTTTAACTTCTAATCTTTGTAGCGAGCTGGTAACTGACCCTGTGTACTACGTAGTGATCTCCTTACTACAAGTGTACCGGGCGTACTCAGTGCTAGGCTATGTGCAGAACTATATCTTTCTTGTGTTTCTAGTTCTAATGGGGATGGGGATCTACTAATAGGACTGGCAAGTTCACTGGGCTCAGGAATCTCAACAGCCTGTATACAAGTATTACTTGTATATCAAAATGCAGAGTCTTTTTCTATCTGTCCCTAACTAAAACAGTGTTATGTCTGTATACTCTTATATTCCGTGATCCCCAGCTGTAAAGTTTGTATGCTCTTATATTATGCAATCCATGGCTGTAATGTCTGTATACCCTTATATTCTGTGATCCCCAGCTGTAATGTCTGTATACTCTTATATTCTGTGATCCCTGGCTGTGATGTCTGTATACTCTTATAGTCTGTGATTCCCAGCTGTAATGTCTGTATGCTCTTATATTATGTGATCCATGGCTGTAATGTCTGTATACTCTTATATTCTGTGATCCCCAGCTGTAATGTCTGTATACTCTTATATTTTTTGATCCGCGGCTGTAATGTCTGTATACTCTTATACTCTGTGATCCCCGGCTGTAATGTCTGTATACTCTTATATTCTGTGATCCCGGCTGTAATGTCTGTATACTCTTATGTAAGACCTGTTAACATTTATATATATGGTTAAAGGACTGTTTTGTGGATTCTTCCTTGTGTTATACTGCCACCTGCTGCCAAAAAGAAAGGATAGCAGAGACTAAAACCCCTGCTGCTTAGAGTGACATGGAACAGTCCAGGAGATGCATGGGTGGGGTCTCCACAAGGAGAAGAGAGACAACTTCCATGTGGGTGGGTTGCAGAGAGAAACACAGACCTAAAGAGACTGGATGCGGAGTGAGGAGCCAGACTGCACGAGCAAGGCAGAGATCCAGGACAAAGACTGAACTCGAGAGACGCCTGTCAGCGAATTACGGGCCCCAACGGCAACGAGGTACCTCGCAGTAAATCTTGCAGTAAAACTCGCAGTAAAGTGTGCACACTGTTTTAGTTAGGGACAGATAGGAAAAGACTCTGCAGTTCGATATACTAGTAATAGAAAGAAAACAAATACTCTGCGATTCGCTTGATAAAGTCTTTGCATTTCTTTATTTAAAGACATTCAGAGACCTTGCATTCTCGGCAAACTAGTCACAGTGGTTATATATATTGTATTTACTTTTGTTTAATTTAATTTTTCACACCTTCCCGCTCCTTCCCCTTCTTTCCCGCACTTTTCCCCCAGTTGTATTAAAAGTGCATTTGTTTAACACTCTGTGTTCTGTGCAGTCCTTGGGTATCCCGCCACCTGTGGGCTATTACACTTATATTATGTGATCCTGGCTGTAATGTATGTATAGTCTTATATTCTGTGATCCCTGGCTGTAATGTCTGCATACTCTTATATTCTGTGATCCCCGGCTGTAATGTCTGTATACTCTTATATTCTGTGATCCCCAGCTGTAATGTCTGTATACTCTTATACTCTGTGATCCCAGGCTGTAATGTCTATATACTCTCTTACTCCCCCTTCTCCCAGGAGCTGTGGTATATCCCACATATATAAGAATATCTCTGGACAGGAACATTTTTATTTAACACATCCAATTGTGGAACTTATTTTTATACTAAGATCTATTCATTAAAATGTATAATTGTTCATGGCAAAACCCCTTTAAGAATTGGTTGCAACTTGACATTTTGGGGGGGGGTTCATGTTTTTGGTGGTAAATGCAGAGATGCCGTGAACATGATTTAAGAGAGTAAGTGATTTACATACAGTATATTGAGAAAACAATATGAAATAACTCAGAATTGGGGCAGAAAAGTAAACAAAAATATGTATAAATTCTATTTAAAAAATGTAGTCATTTTCAAAATTGTTTTTCCCATTTGTCTCTGATATATACACACAGATTCCTCAGTTTTGCACTTTTTTGATCTCCTACTTTTCTCATCACAGATGGGGAAACATCATATAAATAGATGCTGGGTCAGAAATCCATCAGCTCCATTTTCCTAAGTATCTGCTGGGCTGTGAAGGTGGGAGAGTGAGATAAGGAAGAAGGAGGGAGAATCTGTCAGATAACATGGCGGAGGCATCTCTATGTAGCTGTATATCACTGTGAATGGGATCACCAGGTAAAGAGAGCTGACGGGTATCACACCCGAGTAATGATCTATATGCTCCATACAGGACACCTTTGTGCTTGTGAGAATGTTATCTCATACATGGAATGCTGGAACCCGATAATATACACAATGGATCACATTTGCTATAAGATTGAAAGAAGACATATAATCCTCCTAAATTACTAGTTCTCTCTATATTGTATGTGATATTGCACAGATAGACCACCACTTTAGAGATGAGCAAATTAATGTGATGGGAATCTAATTTGTGTTGAAGTTTTAAGAATTCGCTGATTCCATCTAATTTGAAAAATGTGCAAATTGCCCAAAATGCCCATTGCCACTGACACATTGCAGGAGGTTGCATCAGCCAGAGGTGACATGACATTGGGCAGGTTTCCCCATGATGCCTTGCTTCTATCACATACCATGCTATAGCACAACCAATCAGGAGTGACTTTCATAGCCTATGTAAAAGCTGAGGAAGGGAATTCAGCAATCATTGTAATTTTGAATCTTGAATGCTGGTAACCATGATAAACACTGGGTATCTAGGCAGCGCTGTTTAAAATCCAGAGTCTCACAAGATAATGTGAGGCGCAAAACCCAAAGCTGTCACAAGTCTCCCAAGTATGGGAGATCTTCCAGACACCGAAGAAGTGTGGGGACGCACATGAAACACGTTGAGTTTTTACCACAATAAAGGTTCTTGGACTTTTCATAATTGGGTTGAATATCCTCTTTCTGAATACTGTGTCCTACAGCGCGATCGCAAGGCCAATTTCCTCACCCTATTTGCACTATACGGACTCCCGGCTGATCGCTGCAGGGGACCCTCCAGACTATAAAACACATCTAATAGTGGTTGTGTTATTCCCAACCCTACAAGGTGAGTGTGATTACTTTCACCTATATCACTTTTAACACGGATAAGACCCTATGTGCGCTTATCTCTTTTCCTAACTGTCTGTGAAGCAGGGGAGTCACCATACCTCCCAACCGTCCCATTTTGGGCGGGACAGTCCCGATTTGGAGGCAGCTTCTCGCTGTCCCTTGCGGGACTTGAAATGTCCCACTCGGGCACTTCACTGAGAGCCGCACGGACCCTCTAGCTGCGGGCCATGCCCCCTCTAACTGCCGGCCACGCCCCCTCACAGCAGCTAATTGGGAGTATTGAGCTCCAATCACAGTGCAGAGAGTGAGTCATGTGACCTCTCTCCTGCAGTGTGTAGAGGGGGAGGAGCTCATTCCCCCAATCCTGGCTCAGTGCGGGCCTCTGTGAAGTTCTCCTATGGTTGCCTTCTTCATCAGCAGCAGCCGGGACACAGAGGGCTCTGCCTCCACACTGGAGCCCGGATCACTGACTGGGAGCATCTGACAGGACCCAGGAGCACAGCACACAGGTATCACAAAGACATGGGAGCACAGGCTGAGGATAGACACAAGGGGGTTATATATATATTATACCTCACACAGACATAGCTCCGCACCGTACACCTCATACAGACATGGTTCCGCTCCGTACACCTCATACAGACACGGCTCAGCTCCGTAGAACTCATACAGGCACAGCTCCGCTCCGTACACCTCATACAAACACGGCTCCGCTCCGTACACCTCATACAGACACGGCTCAGCTCCGTACACCTCATACAGACACGTCTCAGTTCCGTACATCTCATACAGACACGGCTCAGCTCCGTAGACCTCATACAGACACGGCTCCGCTCCGTACACCTCATACAGACACAGCTCCGCTCCGTACACCTCATACAGACACTGCTCCGCTCTGTAGACCTCATACAGACACAGCTCCGCTCCGTACACCTCATACAGACACGGCTCCGCACCGTACACCTTATACAGACACAGCTCCGCTCCGTACACCTCATACAGACACGGCTCCGCTCCGTACACCTCATACAGACACGGCTCAGCTCTGTACACCTCATGCACACACAGCTCCGCACCTTACACCTCATACAGACACAGTTCCGTTCCATACACCTCATACAGGGACGGCTCCGCTCAGTGCACCTCATACAGACACGGCTCAGCTCTGTACACCTCATGCACACACAGCTCCGCACCTTACACCTCATACAGACACAGTTCCGTTCCATACACCTCATACAGGGATGGCTCCGCTCAGTGCACCTCATACAGACACGGCTCAGCTCCGTAGACCTCATACAGACACAGCTCCGCTCCGTACACCTCATACAGACACGGCTCCACACCGTACACCTCATACAGACACTGCTCCGCTCTGTAGACCTCATACAGACACAGCTCCGCTCCGTACACCTCATACAGACACGGCTCCGCACCGTACACCTTATACAGACACAGCTCCGCTCCGTACACCTCATACAGACACGGCTCCGCTCCGTACACCTCATACAGACACGGCTCAGCTCTGTACACCTCATGCACACACAGCTCCGCACCTTACACCTCATACAGACACAGTTCCGTTCCATACACCTCATACAGGGACGGCTCCGCTCAGTGCACCTCATACAGACACGGCTCCGATCTTTACACCTCATACAGACACGGCTCCGATCTTTACACCTCATACACACACAGCTCTGCTCCTTACACCTCATACAGACACAGCTCCGCTCCGTACACCTCATACAGACACGGCTCGGCTCCGTAGACCTTATACAGACACAGCTCCGCTCCGTACACCTCATCCAGACACGGCTCAGTTCCGTACATGTCATACAGACACGACTCTGCTCCGTACACCTAATACAGACACAGCTCCGCTCCGTACACCTCATCCAGACACGACTCAGTTCCGTACATGTCATACAGACACGGCTCTGCTCCGTACACTCATAGAGACACGGCTCTGATCCGTACACCTAATACAGACACGGCTCTGCTGCGTAGACCTCATACAGACACGGCTCCACTCTGTACACCTCATGCAGACACGGCTCCGCCCTGTACACCTCATACAGACACGGCTCCGCTCTGTACACCTCATACACACAGCTCCACTCCCTACACCTCGTACACACATGGCTCCGCTCCGTAAACCTCATACACACACAGCTCCGCTTTGTACCCCCCGTATACGTGGCTCCACTCTGTACACCTCATACATATGCAGCTCTGCTCTGAGTGCCCCGTAACCACGCGGCTCCGCTCCAGACTCCTCATACAGACACAGCTCCGCTCCGTCGTATGCCCTGTGCACACGTGGCTCCACTCCGTATGCCCCATGCATTCTCGGCTCTGCTACATCCACACTGTAAATCCTTCCTGACCCCACACATAAACTTCACCTCATCCAGCACCATGACAACCAGCACAGCAGAGTCCTGCATACACTGAGGAGCTGATCATGTAACCCCTAACGCCTCCCCTACATGTGACATCATCACAGGTCCTGTCAGCACAGAGCAGCCGTGGATGTAGTGTGCAGCTATGTCTGCTGGAGGAGAACAATGCGGCGGCGGGGGTGGGCGTGACATGCGTCTGTCGGGGAGACCTGACCTCGGCCACTGCAGCAGGAGGTCCGGCCTTGCCCCCCTGCCTTCTGTGCCCGGGGCAAATGCCCGCCAGTCAGCCCCCCCTAGATATGGCCCTGGAGAATAAGACACTGGATGAAGAACTAAAACCAGTGACCAATATGGAAGGAAATGAGAAGCTGATAACAGAGAGCAGAAGTAAGGCTACATTCACACATGGTGTATTTACTGCGTCTACGCGATGCGCTGGCGTAAATGCAGTGAAACGCAACACTGGATACGCAATCCAGCAAAAGCTATGGCTTTGGCTGAAATGCATTCACACATTGCGTATTTTTGCGTTTTTTTGTTGGGCACGCTTTCATTGCAAAGCACACGCGCAAAAAGAATGACCATGTCAATTCTTTGCACTTTTTTCAGTGCGTTTTTCCTATAGGCTGCATTATAAAATGGGCTCAGGAAAAGCGCACTGAAAAAAGCGCACTGTGTGAATGCAGTTGTGCTTTTTTGCGCAAAACGCGCACAAAGAAGTACCACTGCGAAAAAAAAAAGCAGCAAATACGCTATCTGTTAACATAGCCTAAAGAAAATAGAGGAGGAGGCTGAGCCGGCTCCCCGGTTACAAGAGTTATATGTCTGACAGTCGCTCACTGTGGTCCTAATTTACCATCTCTCCTGCCTTGATTGACATGACTGAAGTCTCCTCTGTTCTCCACAGTCTGTTCATCTCTTGTGCCTGCACAAGAAGGAGCAGGAGCTGCGCAGGCGCCACAGACTGGAGAATGCAGGAGACGCATGTCAGTCCCAGCAGGAGTTGTACGTTGGTCCCGGCAGGAGATGCATGACGGCCCCGGCAGGAGATGCATGACGGCATCGGCAGGAGATGCATGACGGTCCCGGCAGGAGACGTCTGTCGGTCCCGGCAGGAGACGCCGGCCGCGTCGGTCTCGGCAGGAGACGTCGGTCAAGGCAGGAGACGCCAGTCCCGGCAGGAGACGTCGACCGCGTCGGTCCCGGCAGGAGATGTCGGACCCGGCAGGTCGATGGAAATTGTGAGTTCTGAGGATGTGATGGGTTCCCATGACAGCCAGGGGTCTGCTGAAGACCTCCGTACTTATCATGACAGTTCTCGTGTTCATTGGTGAACATGATTTTCACTATACATAGCGGCTGTAGCACTGCTGCCTGCTGGACAAGCGATAAGATACCGCTTCAGCTCCCCAGGACGCGCTCCTCACAGCTCCTGTCCCCGGGTCTGACTCACTGACTCCTCACTGCGCACTTCCTGTTTCTCTCTGGCTTAACTCCTCCCACTCTCAACTGTCATTGCCTACCTCCTAGTGCTCCACTACTTCCTAACTGTTCCACCCACCCGTCTACCTTATCCCCTTCTCCAGCCAGGGATGGGGTCTGCCCATCATGGGATCTCTTCTGCCTCAGCACCCCTAGCCTAGAGTAGGCTGGTGTTGGATGCGGGTGTGTGGGTACGGGGTAGTGCTCCCTCCTTACCAGGGGTGGGGGTACCACATCTCTAAGGTGCAGTATCTCTGTGGCGACTGGACCCTCAGGGGCACCACATATACCAGGATAGGGACCATGTATACCAGGATAGGGACCATATATACCAGGTTGGGGACCATATGGGGATATATAGGCTACATTCAGACTCTGTGTTTTTTTATTCATTTTTTGCAGTGCACTGCATAAAATGAATCACTCATATGAAATCCTTCATTTGAGAGGTTTCTGTCGGGCCACTCTGCCATAAAGGCCCGACTGGTGGAGGCTGCAGTGATAGTTTACCTTGTGGAACTTTTTCCCATCTCTATAAAGCATCCCCTAGGCTAGTATTGTGTCCTGTAGTGGACGGCAGCCTGCCATCAGGGGGCGCTATACACAGTACTGTGGACTCAGAGTCTGTGTCCATTTTGGTGGAGTTGGAGGTGTGGCTTGCTGGCTGCACACCATGACTGTGGAGTTGGAGTCTGAGACGGTGTCCATTTTGGTGGAGTTGGATTCAGGGAAACTGAGGATTTGGAGTCAGAGGTTTGGCTACTGACTGCACATCCCCGGCTATAAACTGCACAATGGTGCAGGGCAGGCACTAGTCTCAGCCGTCCTGCTGGGTTGTATGATGGGGCAGTCCATAGTCTGAGCTGTCAGTACTAAATGGCACTAAAATGCATCAAATGAATTGGAAATGGCAAAAGAATGCAGCAAAAATGCAATAATCAGAAAATTAATATTAATAAGGACATCTGCATGTCCATTACTTGTAAATGGGTGTGGTTTGGGTGTGGTTAGGGGCTTGGCTAAAATTTCCACAGCACTCTATGCGCACCACATCTTTTCTCCCTCTTTCTATTCTTCTAAAGTTGAGAGGTATGGAGTCACTGTGTCTGTGAGGCAGGAGAGTCACCATGTATTTGAGGCAGGAGAGTCACTGTGTCTGTGAGGCAGGAGAGTTACCGTGTCTGTGAGGCAGGAGAGTCACTGTATCTTTGAGACAGGGAACTCACTGTGTCTGTGAGGCAGGAGAGTCACCGTGTCTGTGAGGCAGGAGAGTCACCGTGTCTGTGAGGCAGGAGAGTCACCGTGTCTGTGAGGCAGGAGAGTCACCGTGTCTGTGAGGCAGGAGAGTCACCATGTCTGTGAGGCAGGAGAGTCATTGTATCTTTGAGACAGGGGACTCACTGTGTCTGTGAGCCAGGAGAGTCACTGTGTCTGTGAGGCAGGAGAGTCACTGTGTCTGTGAGGCAGGAGAGTCACTGTGTCTGTGAGGCAGGAGAGTCACCATGTCTGTGAGGCAGGAGAGTCACCGTGTCTGTGAGGCAGGAGAGTCACCGTGTCTGTGAGGCAGGAGAATCACCATGTCTGTGAGGCAGGAGAGTCACAATGTCTTTGAGGCAGGAGAGTCACTGTGTCTTTGAGCCAGGAGAGTCACTGTGTCTGTGAGGCAGGAGAGTCACTGTGTCTGTGAGCCAGGAGAGTCACCATGTCTGTGAGGCAGGAGAGTCACCATGTCTTTGAGGCAGGAGAGTCACTGTCTGTGAGCCAGGAGATTCACTGTGTCTGTGAGGCAGGAGAGTCACTGCGTGTGTGATGCAGGAGATTCACTATGTCTGTGAGGCAGGAGAGTCACTGTGTCTGTGAGGCAGGAGAGTGACTGTGTCTGAGAGGCAGGAGAGTCACTGTGTGTGTGGTGCAGGAGAGTCACTGTGTCTGTGAGGCAGGAGAGTCACTGTGTCTGTGAGGCAGGAGAGTCACTGCGTGTGTGATGCAGGAGATTCACTATGTCTGTGAGGCAGGAGAGTCACTGTGTCTGTGAGGCAGGAGAGTGACTGTGTCTGAGAGGCAGGAGAGTCACTGTGTGTGTGATGCAGGAGAGTCACTGTGTCTGTGAGGCAGGAGAGTCACTGTGTCTGTGAGGCAGGAGAGTGACTGTGTCTGTGAGGCAGGAGAGTCACTGTGTCTGTGAGGCAGGAGAGTCACTGTGTCTGTGAGGCAGGAGAGTCACTGTGTCTGTGAGCCAGGAGAGTCACTGTGTCTGTGAGCCAGGAGAGTCACTGTGTCTGTGAGCCAGGAGAGTCACTGTGTCTGTGAGGCAGGAGAGTCACTGTGTCTGTGAGGCAGGAGAGTCACTGCGTGTGTGATGCAGGAGAGTCACTGTGTCTGTGAGGCAGGAGAGTCACTGTGTCTGTGAGGCAGGAGAGTCACTGCGTGTGTGATGCAGGAGAGTCACTGTGTCTGTGAGGCAGGAGAGTCACTGTGTCTGTGAGGCAGGAGAGTCACTGCGTGTGTGATGCAGGAGAGTCACTGTATCTTTGAGACAGGGAACTCACTGTGTCTGTGAGGCAGGAGAGTCACTGTGTCTGTGAGGCAGGAGAGTCACTGTGTCTGTGAGCCAGAGAGAGTCACCATGTCTGTGAGGCAGGAGAGTCACCATGTCTTTGAGGCAGGAGAGTCACTGTGTCTGTGAGCCAGGAGATTCACTGTGTCTGTGAGGCAGGAGATTCACTGTGTCTGTGAGGCAGGAGAGTCACTGCGTGTGTGATGCAGGAGATTCACTATGTCTGTGAGGCAGGAGAGTCACTGTGTCTGTGAGGCAGGAAAGTGACTGTGTCTGTGAGGCAGGAGAGTCACTGTGTGTGTGATGCAGGAGAGTCACTGTGTCTGTGAGGCAGGAGAGTCACTGTGTCTGTGAGGCAGGAGAGTCACTGTGTCTGTGAGGCAGGAGAGTCACTGTGTCTGTGAGGCAGGAGAGTCACTGTGTCTGTGAGGCAGGAGAGTCACTGTGTCTGTGAGCCAGGAGAGTCACTGTGTCTGTGAGGCAGGAGAGTCACTGTGTCTGTGAGGCAGGAGAGTCACTGTGTCTGTGAGGCAGGAGAGTCACTGCATGTGTGATGCAGGAGAGTCACTGTGTCTGTGAGGCAGGAGAGTCACTGTGTCTGTGAGGCAGGAGAGTCACTGCGTGTGTGAGGCAGGAGAGTCACTGTGTCTGTGAGGCAGGAGAGTCACTGTGTCTGTGAGGCAGGAGAGTCACTGTGTCTGTGAGGCAGGAGAGTCACTGCGTGTGTGATGCAGGAGAGTCACTTTGTCTGTGAGGCAGGAGAGTCACTGTGTCTGTGAGGCAGGAGAGTCACTGTGTCTGTGAGGCAGGAGAGTCACTGTGTCTGTGAGCAGGAGAGTCACTGCGTGTGTGATGCAGGAGAGTCACTGTGTCTGTGAGACAGGAGAGTCACTGTGTCTGTGAGGCAGGAGAGTCACTGTGTCTGTGAAGCAGGAGAGTCACTGTGTCTGTGAGGCAGGAGAGTCACTTTGTGTGTGATGCAGGAGAGTCACTGTGTCTGTGAGGCAGGAGAGTCACTGTGTCTGTGAGGCAGGAGAGTCACTGTGTCTGTGAGCCAGGAGAGTCACCATGTCTGTGAGGCAGGAGAGTCACCATGTCTTTGAGGCAGGAGAGTCACTGTGTCTGTGAGCCAGGAGATTCACTGTGTCTGTGAGGCAGGAGATTCACTGTGTCTGTGAGGCAGGAGAGTCACTGCGTGTGTGATGCAGGAGATTCACTATGTCTGTGAGGCAGGAGAGTCACTGTGTCTGTGAGGCAGGAGAGTGACTGTGTCTGTGAGGCAGGAGAGTTACTGTGTGTGTGATGCAGGAGAGTCACTGTGTCTGTGAGGCAGGAGAGTCACTGTGTCTGTGAGGCAGGAGAGTCACTGTGTCTGTGAGGCAGGAGAGTCACTGTGTCTGTGAGCCAGGAGAGTCACTGTGTCTGTGAGGCAGGAGAGTCACTGTGTCTGTGAGGCAGGAGAGTCACTGTGTCTGTGAGGCAGGAGAGTCACTGCATGTGTGATGCAGGAGAGTCACTGTGTCTGTGAGGCAGGAGAGTCACTGTGTCTGTGAGGCAGGAGAGTCACTGCATGTGTGATGCAGGAGAGTCACTGTGTCTGTGAGGCAGGAGAGTCACTGTGTCTGTGAGGCAGGAGAGTCACTGCGTGTGTGAGGCAGGAGAGTCACTGTGTCTGTGAGGCAGGAGAGTCACTGTGTCTGTGAGGCAGGAGAGTCACTGCGTGTGTGATGCAGGAGAGTCACTGTGTCTGTGAGGCAGGAGAGTCACTGTGTCTGTGAGGCAGGAGAGTCACTGTGTCTGTGAGGCAGGAGAGTCACTGTGTCTGTGAGGCAGGAGAGTCACTGCGTGTGTGATGCAGGAGAGTCACTGTGTCTGTGAGACAGGAGAGTCACTGTGTCTGTGAGGCAGGAGAGTCACTGTGTCTGTGAGGCAGGAGAGTCACTGTGTCTGTGAGGCAGGAGAGTCACTGTGTGTGTGATGCAGGAGAGTCACTGTGTCTGTGAGGCAGGAGAGTCACTGTGTCTGTGAGGCAGGAGAGTCACTGCGTGTGTGATGCAGGAGAGTCACTGTGTCTGTGAGGCATGAGAGTCACTGCATCAGGGGGGAGAACATAGTTGGCAGCTGCTGCTTGCCAAATCCGCTTGATTGTTGTTCTGCTGCAATTTAATAACATATATCTGTCTTTTCTGGGAATCAGAGGCTGTGGGGTACTTCGCTGTAAATCAAACTTGGCGAACTTTACTAATTCAGAATCAATAAGATTTACTCAAATCCAGTAGTGATCAGTGCTTTATGACCTCCACTAAATCCGCAGATTTAAGCTGGCAACATACTATATATGTCTGCCAGCCAAACGCTCACACCGCTTGAGCTCTTTGTAGAATTTTTCTCTCTCCGTTCTAAACGTTACAAAGTGTGACCCGAGCAGGGGCGGACTGGCCCAGGTGGCAGGGGGAAAGTGACCCCCCAGGCTGGTTGTTTTGCCCTAATTTTGGGCTGCCCCTTTAATCAAATGGGCCGGCTGGTGTTGCTGTGCGGCCACAGTTGCTGCAAAGACACAGCGTGATTGTGCGCTGTGAGTGACCCCCGCCGGATCTGACAGCACCCCCCCCTCTCTTCACTCCGCCGGATCCGATGGCACCCTGCCACCCCCACTCTTCACCCCGCTGGATCTGATAGCACCACCCCAACCCCCCCCGCTCTTCACCCCGCCGGATCGGATAGCAAAATTCGTCCCCCCTCCTCCCCCGCCACCCGTGAAAAGCTCCACCAGCCAGCACCTGGACCCGAGTCTATATATGTTCTGAAGGAGAACGGGGCATAAACTGGTGCCAGATACCTGAGGCAGTGTCAGCATCCAATGACCCAGGGCAAGTACTGGGGTTCATGGCATATGTGGGGTCCACTTTACCTAAGTTTCAATTTGTGATGTGTACGCTGCAACATTGAGCTCAGGAGCACGCACAACTGCAAGGACTGTGCATAGTGTAACTGTCCAGACTAAAACACACACTGCAACTCTGCTGCATTTTGCATTTTATTTCCCTTTATTCCCATGCTGAAGGGATATTCCTAGTCACTAATCAGATCTTTGCTACTGTGGCGCCCCTGCGGTCTCGTCGCCACGGAGGTACTACACCTAATCCATGTGTGTGGTATCCCACTCCTAGGTAAAGAGGGACACCAACCTGAGACACACACACCTGCATCCAGCACCCATCCTAACTCCTGGCCAGGAGATAGAAGGGGGCAGAAGTGACCTCATACAATGAGCCTCATCTGCTGGCAGGAGGAGGGAATAGACAGAGCGGGTGGGAACAGCAAGCAGAAAAAGCACAGAGGAGGAGGAATTAGGTTAGTTGGAAAGAGAAGTTAGTCTGAGAGGAACACCAAGAATGATGGAGTTCTAGGGGAGGCTAGTGCCAAGAAAGGAGTGAGACCAGTGGGTAGACTGCCACGGAACCCTGGCCAGAGGGACCCCATTCCAGCAATCACCCCGAGGTTGTTGCCTGAGGAACTAGGTTGCAAGAGGGAATTGGCCCCGATCTAGCAACAACACTTTAAAGGGAACCAACCACCCCAAATGACCGCCCCAGACTGTTAATATGTGTCCCCACACCCAGCACACACATTTGGGGCAATCGTTTTTGCTAAAAAAACTGTTTAGTAGAAGCTAAGATATAGCTTTATAAAGTTTAAAAAATGTTGCCGACTGGGTGTTACCTAGCTTGTCCTCCTGCAGTGTTCATGTGTCTGTCAGCCTCCTCTCCCCCCCTCCCTTCAGTAAAGCCCTGCCCTTTCAGCCTCGTCACAGGCTGCTGCACCTCGGCTGAGGGACCCAGGAAACGAGAACAGATCCCAGACAGAGAGAAAGGAGCAAGAGGCTTGGGTGAGAGTCCGCTCAAAGTAAGAAACCGGGTACCGGAGACGGCACCTGCAGGAACCTTCACGACCTGCAGAGAATCCGTAGAACAGGGGTATCTTCAGGTACGGCCCTGACTCCTAAAGCACCCACTAGAGGGGAATCAGACACCGGTGGCAAGTCGCTGTGCAAGGAGCCACAGAGTCCCGGGCGCTGCCGTGTTCAACAGAAGGTTCACCCAACGGGAGCAAGGGGGGTAAAGAAAGACAGCAGGAGGTCAGACTACTCTATACGAAGTCAGGCTTCACACCGCTACTGGGAGCAAGGAAACAGGAGGAACAAGAAAGGCATATTCAAGGGTTCCGTCTACCTACCATAAAATCTACTTGTAGTCACCCGTAACCTTTTGTCTGATAACATCATACTGCACTGTGAACTGTAATGACTGCTGAGTTCCAGTAAAGTACCCGGTGAAGTGACTTGTTGACTCTGCTGCATCTTTCCTAGCATAGACTGATTCCTTCCACAAAATCGCTGCCCTGGCGGTAAAGTCCTGCCTGCGGAGGACTATACCATCACTGCCGCAATACCGTCGACCAGTGGAGGACTGTAGCGGCGCTGGTGACATCTCACCAGGTACTGCAGGTGGCATCACGACAAACTTGTACATAATGTTTGTAAATAATTCCCCCTTAATCATTGACCACCAGGGCCACAGCCTCAGGCAGCCTGTGACCTCCAGGCTGAGCCTGAGATCTGAGTACCCTGCCCTGGGTGACTCAAATCTGGCGTCACGAACAGGATATCATGCCCGGTACCACCGGGTACTGTGCGCTTTTGAACTTGGACTTAAAACTGACTTTTTCCGCCATTGCTAGGTGCCAAAAATGGGTTCCCGCCATTATCTTACGAGGACCCAAGATGGCGCCGTAGCCATGAAGTAAACACCATGTGCAGGCCCGGGGGCGTGCCTCAGCCCCTAGAAGAAGGAGGGCCTAGGCAGAGGAACCAAACAGTATGATGGCAATCGGGGCGGTCAATCAATCAGGGGGGCAGCCCACAGGAAGTTCCCAGGGAGTGCTCCGCAGAGGACTACACCATCACTGCCGCAATAACATCGACCACCGGAGGACTGTAGCGGCACTGGTGACATCTCACCAGGTACTGCAGGTGGCGTCACGACAAACTTGTACATAATCCTTGTAAATAATTCCCCCTTAATCGTTAACCACCAGGGCCACAGCCTCAGGCAGCCACCCGTGACCTTCAGACCGAGCCTGAGATCTGAGTACCTTGCCCTGGGTGAGTCATACCCCTGTACTGTAAGTAGCCCTCCGCACACCACACCTCCCTCTCTAGCTATCCCTCTACTTTACATTTATTCCTTTCATTTGTGAGCTTTATATATCCATTTCCAGCCTCTGTCTAGACAGACTGATGTGGAATGCCGAAGTTCTGGCCAAGCCTCCTCAGAGGGCAGAGCACATGTAGAGACCCCCTTTTCCACAAGATTTCCTGCCAGGCCCCAAGTCCTAGAATCTTTCTCTGTCTTCCACAGACAGTATGCTAAAGACTATCTACTATTCTATCCTGAATCCTTGCTGTCCGGAACTACACATGATCCTTCAGACAATAGAGCATACTGAGTTTACAGCAGAACCTACTGCACGTGGTTGGGAAAGATTGAGGGTCTCCAGTCCCATCGTGACATTAGTGGCTTGCACACCATTGTCCATGCACCAGCCGTCTGGTCCCTGTGGCACGTTGGGCAACTTTCTACATTTGTTTCAAGTGCTACTGCATGTATTGTGACTAGCTGTGATACTATCCTCGGGACTACAGGTCTGTACAATATCCTTATTACATATACCCTTCTACTCTAATCTACAAAAGTCTCTAAACCTTCCTATAAAAGTATCCAAGCATTACATCTAGAACAATCTGTGCTCTTAAAGCTCCAGAACCACAATTACACTTCAGTATTCAACTCCAAGCTGTATTTGCCGTGGCCAATGTGGTGCCCTGCTCACACAGGTAACCACAGACTCTCCTACAGCATGGATAGGTTTCCACAGTGGATACACAAGTCACACAACACCTTCCACCCCAACCAAGTAGGGGGAGCTCAACTTGCTGCTCTTAGGCAAGATCCCCTATAAATACTGGTGCTGGGGGCAGAGTTAGACAGAGTATGCAGTCGCTAGGAGAACTGTGAACAAGTCCTGGTGGTCGGAGCCGCGCTAGGCCTAAGCCAGAGACATCTGAACAGCCTTCAGTCTAGCTATTGCAGGGACCCAAGAGTGGGGTCGAAGGCGAGTTGTAGGAACAACAGAGAAGTAGCAGGCTGGGGACCGAGGAGCCATCTTGGTTTACTCCAGAAAGCACCCCAGACACCGGAGTCCGAGTCTGCCGGACAGAACCCAGCCCAGCAGAGAATACCGGTTTACCGTGCACACTTCATTCTCCCGAGCACCTGTGCAGCCACCAACAAGGGAGCCAGGCACTGCAAGAGAGTCTATAGTGGCAATCCAGCGAGGGTTACCCAACACAGTACAGGTGAGAGGAGAGTGTGGCGCCCCACATGTTCAGGCATCATAGTGGGGTATTGCACTCTTAAACGTAGTATTTTCCCCAGCTGCAGGTGGATACTAGGCTTTTGGGTGGGACCCATTCCTGCACTCCCACATTAGAGTAGTGGTGGGAGGTTACTCCTGGGAGGGAGATATAGTCACCTCTAGGGGGAGTAGAAGTTAGTGGAGGAGAAGGGAGTTGGAGAGGAGTGTGGAGCGAGGCGGAAAGTTTAACCGGACAGCTCTACGCTGATCCGGAGGGAAGATGAGATAGGATCCTGAGGGGATCCTGAGAGAGGGTGCCTGACGGGTGAGTCTGGGCCCGAGAGAGAAAGGGGGAACCCCAGCATGGAGCGATCATACTCCAGGGAAATCCCCAGTCCACCACGGGAACGCCGGACCCGAGTAAATGTCCAGAGTCCACCTTTGAAGTCGTCAACCGGCTGCTGTGGTCTGTTCACTGGCTGTGGCACCCTGCCAGACAGAGCGGTCTGCCTGCTTCTTCATCATGAGGGAGGGGAGCCCCAAGTCTACCTTTAAGGAGCCATTGGGTATAGACTCATCCTAGGCGGGGAAGAAAGGACATGGGTTTGTCAACTAAGGCATACCATGGGTAC
Source organism: Allobates femoralis (assembly GCA_033576535.1). Lineage (NCBI taxonomy): Eukaryota > Metazoa > Chordata > Amphibia > Anura > Aromobatidae > Allobates > Allobates femoralis. Next base: position 98,282,917 of record JARQOC010000010.1, on the reverse strand, counting down.
CACCATACCACCTGGCATCCACTTGCAGCCACCTGTAGAGCTACCTGATTCTTTAACAACTGTTGCTGAACTGTGGACTTGTATGCTGATGACGGTTTACAGTAAAGTACCCGGGAGAGTGACTACCTCGGTGTCTTTGTGCTGCAGAATTCAACCTGTTTGCTTTTCAGCAACGCTGCCCCGCAGGACCAGCTCCACCAGTAGGGTGCTTTGCCATCCTTGCCGCAATACCATCGCCCTCCAGAGGACTGTGGTGGCGCTGGTGACCCATCACCAGGTACTACAGGTGGCGTTACGTGACAATAACTCTTATCCCCTGTACATAACCCCTATATTGAAGTGTCACCCAGGCCACGGGCTCAGGCACTGCCACCCGTGACATCCCCGTGAAAACCCCTCCGAGCCTGATACCCGAGTACCCCAGGGCCTGGGGCTTGACAAGAGCAGAGGAGGCCAGCCTAGTTCCATACAGGGCAGGGGCTTCACAGAAGGGGAAAAGAGACGAGGAGGCCTTATACCCACTTACTGTGGAGATCCAGAAGTGCTACCTGAACACCCGGCAGTGTACTGGACTGTTACCTGCAATTCCATCAGTGATGGCCACCTTACACGCGGCTACATTTCTAGGGTGGCTACAGGTAACTTACTGGCTGCAGTGAAATCATGGAGACATGGTTCTATCTTGATGCTGTGTACAAATGGAATAATGTCTCCATGATTTCACTGCAGCCAGTAAGTTACCTGTGGATAAGTTAGAAATGTAGCCGCGTGTAAAGTGGCCATAAAAGGTAAAGAAACAATCTCTGGTTTGTGTGTCTATTCCTCTACCCCTGACCCTGCCACTTATAGAGACTATTCCAGCTGTCTGCCAGCAAAGCCAGTTCCCTGCTTTCATCCCTAACCATTACCTACTAGAGCCCCCGGGGATCTAGTTTCGCCTGTGGGGAGCTTCAACACCTAGCTGCCCGTACATCATCCCTGGAGGCCCAAAGCAGCGCTGGTGCAATCACCAGAAACCACAGGTGGCATCACGACAAACTTTTATTTTTCTTCATCACCATTCCCTAACCCCTTTTCAGTTGATCACCAGGACTACAGGTCTGGGCAGTCCACCAGTGACATTCCAACTACAGCAGGGCCCAGATACCCGAGTTCCCATACAACCCTGGGTGAGTCACCTACCCACAAAAGACTGTGAAACATACATTCCAAGTTGTATTTCCCGTTCCTGCTATAGTAAAAGAGACCGAAACCGGTGTTTGTGGTCATTCTCGGCTGTGGATGCTGCGTGAGGGTGGATAGCAAGAAACAATCACCCTCACAGATCATCCAGGGAACATGGCTCCTGCACCCTCCTGCCAGTCCATCATTTAGAAAACTGCCTCTTTGGGATAACCCTATCAGGGACCAAGTGTCTTTCGGTCCGCGCCGCTGCTCCAATGAGTATCAAAAAACACTGGAGTGCTTTGAAACAAGGTATCTTCAGTTTTATTTCCAACGCGTTTCGAAGCTAACACCCAGCTCCTTCCTCAGGTCATTCCCTGAGGAAGGAGCTGGGTGTTAGCTCCGAAACGCGTTGGAAAATAAAACTGAAGATACCTTGTTTCAAAGCACTCCAGTGTTTTTTGATACTCATTGGAGCAGCGGCGCGGACCAAAAGACACTTGGTCCCTGATAGAGTTTCACCCCCACGTTGTGGAAGTGTGGTCCCGGCTGCGGCTGCTGTGTTTGAGCGATCAAGCTAGTTGTGGGCTTCACAACTAAATCAGGTGAGCAGTTTTCATACTGTATGGGATTTGATTCCTATTGAGGATAAGATCCTATGCACATTCTCATTTTATAGATATCTTTGGGATAACCAACACCTGTCAGTTCTAGATCCTCAGAATGACTGTGGCTACCTGAATATCCCTGTGGTCTCCTCATCACGTATCTTCCAGGACACCGGCCATTTCTACTCTTCTATACCAGGTGCGTTCCAGAACAAGGGTCGCTCCAAGCACCGAGAGTGAGCCCTCACTGGTTTCTTTCAGGGCACCATCTGGTTCCAAGCAAGAGAGGGTTCCCATGGTCCCTTGTTCCCTGAACCTTCCAAGAAGCTGCCTGCTCCTAAGCATGAGATCTGGTCTTCTGGCCAAATGTCTTCCGGGACAGCTCCAGATCCCATTAGCAGCTGTGGCATATCAACCATTTGGGGTTCCCCAAACCTGGGGTCTTACAGACACATTGCTGTAATCAGGGTCTCTGTCCCTACATTATGCTGCTCTCAGATTACATAGCAAAATCCTGCTGACAGATCTCTGTATACTAGCGCTGTTTCTATTAAATGCTGAATCTGGTAGAATCACTCTATTTAGGTGTGTTGTACCCAGCGCTGGCAGAGAAGATAGATAATGTGAGAATGACACATGGGGGCAGTTTTGTCCCTGGCACCCTGGGTACATTAAATTATTCTGTCAGTCTCTCCCTATGTGTACTCTGCTTTGTCAGCTGCAGATGGAGCCGCTCTACAAATACATTACACTTTGCCAACTTCCCCTGATGCTCTGGGTAAAAAACAATCACTTGCTTAATCTTTCTTTTAGCCGCTGACTGCACCCGCTGATCATCTCACCTCAATTAATTAAGGAATTTATCTAGCTGTTACTATGGGAGCAGGCCAATTCTTTTTTTTTGCAATACTCCTGCTTCTCTCATTTTGCTGTGCCCTGCTGCTGAACCTCATCCTCCATCGTACACAGCATTACAGACGTGTCGCCAAACAGTAAAAGATCCGTGCAACTATAACACAGGAAAATCTATGACCAGGACATGGACACTCCTCATGGAAATGGTAATAGGATTGGAGAGCATCCCCTCTCTATAAGGATAGATTGGGTCAATAAAAGACCCCCAGAATGGTGCCACCTAACCTCTCCTCTGATCCTGAGAAAATACCCCCCAAAATCAAATCCATTTCTTTTTAACTAGTTCTAAGGTTTATTTATGGGAGGGTACAGGGACAAGTGTTCCTCTCAGGACCACTCAGGAACGCCACCAAAACGGACAGAATTCCCCCAAAATGTCATCTTTTGGGCAAACAGGATTGTGGGTTTGTCCCTGAAAATTGGCAAAAATATAAAGATAATTGACACGACGACTCATTCAGAGAGGTGGAACGGGACATCAAGAAAAATGGCCTATTGTTGAAATCATGATCTTTTAAATATCTATCTAAGGGCCCTTTCACATCAGCGTTTTTTTAAATTTGCGGCAGATGCGGTGAAAAAACCGCATCTGCCGCAACTGCCGCATAACGGTTCCACTTGCGGCACGGTTGCGGTTTTTTCCATAGGAAGTATAGGGGGACTTGCGGCAGATGCGGCTTACTGCGGTTTTTTTCTCTGCCGCACCTGCCGCAAGTGCAATACCGCACTTGCCGCATCTGCCGCAAGTCCCCCTATACTTCCTATGGAAAAAACCGCAACCGTGCCGCAAGTGGAACCGTTATGCGGCAGTTGCGGCAGATGCGGTTTTTTCACCGCATCTGCCGCAAATTTAAAAAAACGCTGATGTGAAAGGGCCCTAATATATTTTTTAATCCTTTCCATAGCATTAACAATACTAAATAAATAAACCTTGCAATGTTACTGCCCACTAAGCATTATAGTACACTAACACTTTCTGTGCTCCACAGTCTCATTATCACCACGGGCAGAATTATAGTGATTACTGATAAACAAACATTCACCATAGGTGATGTCACAGCTCACCTTCTCCTCCTGTACAATGACTGATAACACCTCTATATACAGTAGATAACACAGGATCCACCATTCACAATAGATGATATCACAGCTCACCGCCTCCTCCTGTACAATGACCGTTAACACCTCTATATACAGTAGATAACACAGGATCCACCATTCACAATAGGTGATATCACAGCTCACCTCCTCCTCCTGTACAATGACTGATCACACCTCTATATACAGTAGATAGCACAGGATCCACCATTCACAATAGATGATATCACAGATCACCTCCTCCTCCTGTACAATGACTGATAACACCTCTATATACAGTAGATAACACAGGATCCACCATTCACAATAGGTGATGTCACAGCTCATCTCCTCCTCCTGTACAATGACTGATACCACCTCTATACACAGTAGATAACACAGGATCCACCATTCACAATAGGTGATATCACAGCTCACCTCCTCCTCCTGTACAATGACTGATAACTCCTCTATATACAGTAGATAGCACAGGATCCACCATTCACAATAGGTGATGTCACAGCTCATCTCCTCCTCCTATACAATAATTGATAACACCTCTATATACAGTAGATAACAGAAGATCCACCATTCACAATAGATTATATCACAGCTCACCTCCTCCTCCTGTACAATGACTGATAACACTTTTATATACAGTAGATAACACAGGATCCACCATTCACAATAGGTGATATCACAGCTCACCTCCTCCTGTACAATGACTGATAACACCTCTATATACAGTAGATAACACAGGATCAATCATTCACAACAGGTGATATCACAGCTCACCTCCTCCTCCTGTACAATGACTGATAACACCTCTATATACAGTAGATACCACAGGATCCACCATATACAATAGGTGATGTCACAGCTCATCTCCTCCTCCTATACAATGACTGATATCATCTATTGTGAATGGTGGATCTTGTGTTATCTACTGTATATAGAGGTGTTATCAGTCATTGTATAGGAGGAGGAGATGAGCTGTGACATCACCTATTGTATATGGTGGATCCTGTGGTATCTACTGTATATAGAGGTGTTATCAGTCATTGTACAGGAGGAGGAGGTGAGCTGTGATATCACCTGTTGTGAATGATTGATCCTGTGTTATCTACTGTATATAGAGGTGTTATCAGTCATTGTACAGGAGGAGGTGAGCTGTGATATCACCTATTGTGAATGGTGGATCCTGTGTTATCTACTGTATATAAAAGTGTTATCAGTCATTGTACAGGAGGAGGAGGTGAGCTGTGATATCATCTATTGTGAATGGTGGATCTTGTGTTATCTACTGTATATAGAGGTGTTATCACAGCTCACCTCCTCATGTACAATGACTGATAACACCTCTATATGCTGAAGATAACACAGGATCCACCATTCACATACGTGATGTCACAGCTCACCTCTTTCTCCTGTACAATGACTGATAACACCTCTATAAACAGTAAATAACACAGGATCCATCAATCAGAATAGATGATATCACAGCTCACCTCCTCCTCTTCCTGTACAATGACTGATAACACCTCTATACACAGTAGATACCACAGGATCCACCATTCACAATAGGTGATGTCACAGCTCACCTCCTCCTCCGGTACAATGATTGATACCACCTCTATACACAGTAGATACCACAGGATCCACCATACACAATAGGTGATGTCACAGCTCATCTCCTCCTCCTATACAAAGACTGATAACACCTCTATAACACAAGATCCACCATTCACAATAGATGATATCACAGCTCACCTCCTTCAGTACAATGACTGATAACAACTCTATATACAGTAGATAACACAGGATCCATCATTCACAATAGGTGATATCACAGCTCATCTCCTCCTCCTGTACAATGACTGATAACACCTCTATATACAATAGATAACACAGGATCCACCATTCACAATAGGTGATATCACAACTCATCTCCTCCTCCTGTACAATGACTGATAACACCTCTATATACAGTAGATAACTCAGGATCCACCATTTACAATAGGTGATATCACAGCTCACTTCCTCCTCCAGTATAATGACTGATAACACCTCTATATACAGTAGATAACACAGGATCCAACATTCACAATAGGTGATATCACAGCTCACCTCCTCCTCCTGTACAATGACTGATAACACCTCTATATACAGTAGATAACACAGTATCCATCATTCACAATAGGTGATATCACAGCTCACCTCCACCCCCTGTACAATGACTGATAACACCTATGTATACAGTAGATAAAACAGGATCCACCATTCACAATAGGTGATGTCACAGCTCACCTTCTTCTGTACAATGACTGATAACACCTCTATATACAGTAGATAACACAGGATCCACCATTCACAATAGGTGATGTCACAGCTCACCTCTTCCTCATGTACAATTACATTTCTTGCTTCAAGCAAAGATATAAATTCTAATTTTTTTGTGAAGAATCAACAACACATGGGACTCAGTTGTCAAGTGGAACAAAATTTATTGGATATTTTAAACTTTTTTAACAAATTAAAAACTGAAGAGTGGGGCGTGCAATATTATTTAGTGCAGCAAACTCATTTCAGAAGTTCAGTGAGGATCTCTGAATGATCCAGTGTTGTTCGAAATGACTGGTAATGATAAATCACAGCCGCCATTAGACCCTTACAGGTCTTAATCATTAAGGGGCCTGGCCAATCATTCGAGGGGGCGTGGCTATCTGAACAGGTGTAGGGGGCACAGGCAAGCTAGTGGGGGTGTGTGGCCTTTGGAGCAAGGAGGCCCGCCCCCCCCCACACACACAGCAGCCTCACAGTACAGGAGTCCACCTCAGCCCACCCACTCTAGCTCTGCTGCTGTCATGTGTCATGGGGCCTGGGTGCAGCAGGCGGGGGGGAATATGGGGGTGCTGCTGGGCCCCCTGCTGCAGTGCCCAAGGTTGGGGCCCCCCCATTGTTCTCCACCTGCAGAGCGGCACGCTGCATAGCTCCTCTTTGCTTACAGGACCTGTGATGATGTCACATGGAGAGGAGGAGTCAGGGGTCACATGATCTGCTCCTCAGTGAAGCACGACTCTGCCATGCTGGATGAGGATCTACAGTGTGTATGGAGCAGAGCCGAGTATGTTTGAGGTGTACGGAGCGGAGCCGAATGTGTACGAGGTGTCCGGAGCGGAGCCGAGTGCGTACAAGGTGTACGGAGTGGAGCCGAGTGTGTACAAGGTGTTTGGAGCTGAGCCACATGTGTATGAGGTTTACGGAGCGGAGCCGTGTGTGTACAAGTTGTACCGAGTGGAGCCGAGTGTGTACGAGATGTTCAGAGCCATGTGTGTACGAGTTGTACGGAGCAGAGCCGAGTGTGTACGGAGCGGAACCGCGTGTGCACAAAGTGTATGGAGCGGAGCAGAGTGTGTTTGAGGTGTACAGAGCAGAGCCACGTGTGTGCGAGGTGTACGGAGCGGAGCCGAGTGTGTATGGAACGGAGCCACATGTGTTACATAGCTGAGCCAAGTGTGTACGAGGTGTATGGAGCAGAGCCGTGTGTGTACGAGGTGTACAGAGCGGAGCCGTGTGTGTACGAGATGTACGGAGCAGAGCCGTGTGTGTATGAGGTGTACGGAGCGGAGCCGTGAGTGTACAAGATGTACGCAGTTGAGCCATGTGTGTACGAGGTGTACGGAGTGGAGCCGAGTGTGAATTAGGTGTATGGAGCAGAGCTGTGTGTGTATGAGGTGTACGGAGCGGAGCAGCGTGTGTAAGGAGCCTGGCCGAGCTGTGTCTGTACGAGGTGTATGGAGCAGAGCCGCGTGCATACGAGGTGTGTGTACCAGTGGTAGCCCCCCGCGGTTGCCGCTTTCACTCCTATAGTCCGGCTGTCTTTGCTGGCAGCATTTTTCTCCAGAGTCTCTATCTCGTGAAATACGGCAGCGCAGTTTTTAACCCATCATCCTCCCTAGTTTAATTTTCTGAAATAATGACCTTTGGGTTTTCATTGGCTGTAAGCGATAATCATCAACATTAACAGAAATAAACACTTTAAATAGATCACTCTGTGTGTAATGACTGCATATAATATAATTTGTGTCCCTTTATGAACTGAATTACTGAAATAAACTTTTTGATATTCTAATTCATTGACATGCACTAGTATATTTTATTTTTTAAATATAGATTGTTAAATGATACATAATATTAATTCTAATAATAAATAAATAATAATAAAGCACATTAAAACCTGATTTAAACAATCAGTAATTTTCTTATCCTTTTTTAATAGAATACAAAATTAATATGCCGGTCTCCAATTGGGCAGAGATATTTTGGTATCGCTCCACTCATGTCTGCATTTTAGTATCGCTCCTCTCATGTCTGCATTTTAGTATCAATCCTCTCATGTCTGCAGTATTGTATTGCTCCTCTCATGTCTGCAATATTGTATCGCTCCTTTCATGTCTGCCATATTGTATCGCTCCTCTCATGTCTGCAGTATTGTACCGTTCCTCTCATGTTTGCCATATCATATTGCTTACCTCATGTTTGCTATATTGTATCACTCCTCTCATGTCTGCCTTATATCGCTTCTCTGATGTCTGCCATATCGTATTGCTTACTTCATGTTTGCTATATTGTATCACTCCTCTCATGTCTGCCTTATATTGCTCCTCTCATGTCTGCATTTTAATATCAATCTTCTCATGTCTGCAGTATTGTATTGCTCCTCTCATGTCTGCAGTATTGTATCACTCCTTTCATGTCTGCCATATCGTATCGCTCCTCTCATGTCTGTAGTATTGTATCGCTCCTCTCATGTCTGCCATATCGTGTCGCTCCTCTCATGTCTGCTATAGAGTATTGCTTACCTCATGTTTGCTATGTTGTATCACTCCTCTTATGTCTGCCTTATATCGCTCCTCTCATGTCTGCCATATCGTATTGCTTACCTCATGTTTGATATATTGTATCACTTCTCTCATGTCTGCCTTATATCGCTCCTCTGATGTCTGCCATATTGTGTTGCTTACTTCATGTTTGCTATATTGTATCACTCCTCTCATGTCTGCCTTATATCGCTACTCTCATGTCTGAAATATTGTATCGCTCCTCTCATGTCTGCCTTATTGTATCACTCCTCTCATGTATGCCATGTCATATCGCTCCTCTCATGTCTGCCATGTCATATCACTCATCTCATGTCTGCCATATCATATCGCTCCTCTCATGTCTGCCATATCATATCGCTCCTCTCATGTCTGCCATATCATATTGCTCCTCTCATGTCTGCCTTTTTGTATCACTCCTCTCATGTCTGCCATATCATATCGCTCCTTTAATGTCAGCTATATCGTATTGCAGTTCCTCTCATGTCTGCTATATTGTATCGCTCTTCTCATGTCTGCCAAATCATATCGCTCCTCTCATGTCTGCCATATCATATCGCTCCTCTCATGTCTGCCATATCATATTGCTCCTCTCATGTCTGCCTTTTTGTATCACTCCTCTCATGTCTGCCATATCATATCGCTCCTTTAATGTCAGCTATATCGTATTGCAGTTCCTCTCATGTCTGCTATATTGTATCGCTCTTCTCATGTCTGCCATATCATATTGCTCCTCTCATGTCTGCCATATCATATCACTCCTCTCATGTCTGCCATATCATATCACTCCTCATGTCTGCTATATTGTATCACTCCTTTTATGTCTGCCATATCATTTCGATCCTCTCATGTCTGCCATATTGTTTCGTTCCTCTCATGTCTGCCATATTGCATCTTTCCTCTCATGTCTGCCATATTGTATCACTCCTCTCATGTCTGCCACATTGTATCACTCCTCTCATGTCTGCTATTTCGTATCGCTCCTCTCACGTCTGCCATATCGTATCGCTACTCCCATGTCTGCCATATCGTATCGCTGCTCTCACGTCTGCCATATTGTATCGCTTCTCTCACGTCTGCCTTTTTGTATCGCTCCTCACATGTCTGCCATATCGTATCGCTGCCCCATGTTTGCAATATCGTATCGCTCCTCTCATGTCTGTCTTATAGTATCGGTCATCTCATGTGTGCCATATTGTATAGCTCCTTTCATGTCTGCCATATTGTACTGTTCCTCTCATGTCTATCATATGGCATCGCTCCTCTCATGTCTGCCATATCGTATCGCTCCTTTTATGTCTGCCATATTGCATCGCTCCTCTCATGTCTGCTATATCCTATCGCTCCTCTCGTCTGCCATATTGTATCGCTACTCTCATGTTTGCTCTATCATATCACTCCTCTCATGTCTGCCATATTGTATCGCTCCTCTCATGTCTGCCATATTGTATCACTTCTCTCATGTCTGCCATATTGTATCGCTCCTCTCATGTCTGCCATATAGTATCACTCATCTCATGTCTGCCATATCGTATTGCTCCTCTCATGCTTGCTCTATCGTATCACTCCTCTCATGTCTGCCATATTGTATCGCTTCTCTCATGCCTGCCATATAGTATCGCTCCTCTCATGTCTGCCATATTGTACTGTTCCTCTCATGTATGTCATATCGCATCGCTCCTCTCATGTCTGCCATATCGTATTGTTCCTCTCATGTCTGCCATATTGTATCACTTCTGTCATATCAAATAATCGACTTTCACCAATCTTTCCCCAATTTAGAGCAAAAACCTGACAAATGGAGGATTTATGTTTCCATTTTTTAATTTTAGGTATTAATTAGACATTTTCAGAAAGTAATTAGAATCTTTGTGGGTAGCAGGGAAGACTGACAGCATCAATATTCCCCCCCACCGAGCCCATTTCCCACCATAGACCGTGTCCTCCCACACCTTCACTATCGCTCCAGGCTTCGTTTTTTTTTTAACTTAAATTGAAAGTGAAGGGCTTGCAATACTTATCGAGCTGGAGACGAATTACAATTTAAATTAAGGTGTCAAAAATAAAGCTGCGGAATCATATCAGAGCGAGCTCTGGTACAAGGGAGGGGGCGACCCACCATCTACAGAAAGGGCAGGCGGGTCCTCCCGGTGCTCGCAGCCCAAATAACAGCCCCTTGTAAACAGCTTCCCGCCATGATTGGTCTTGACATTTTAATTTGCTGCTTGTTAAGTGCCCATTTTCTATGAATTGAGCACAGTAAATTGGAATGAATTCCAGCGTGTTATTGCGCCCGGCCGGGTAACGCGGTTGATCGTGTCTCTCCAACTTTTTTGTTATGTCAAATATACTCATTTATTTTTCCTAAATATAGAACACAAGATGTTTAGCAGATTTGCATGAATTTACATTTTCACGCCAGTTCAGTCATCTGGTGAAGGAATTGCTATTGTTCTCCAAGTAACAGGGAATCATTGCTGGAATCTGTGCATCTGCAAACTCCGGATTACTAAGTAAACAGGTGGGGGGGGGGGGGAACGGAGGAAAAAGAGCAAAATGAACAGCACCATGAAGATGAACCTTTCCCCTTAGTCCAGGGCTGCACGGTGACTTTGGCTCATTGTATGCATACTGCACCTCCAAGGTAACACGGAGAATGAAAACATGACCGGTCTCATATAATCACGAAGCAAAACAATTTTTACTAATGTTTTTTTTTACAAAGTTCTGAAGTTTTTCGAACCACTAAAATATAAGTTTGGCATTTCCAAATGCAATGCAGTAAGAGTTACTGCTGTGTTTGGTATCTGGCGTGTTGAACTGTTAGTAGTTGATAAACAGCAAGGCTTCCATTCCGGCTTTGGGAGGTGCTCGGTTGCTCAGGTGTTCCATCTTCCCTGTGATTGCTCTGCTACTTTACTGAGCAGCCTCTCCCAGAATCCTGCCAGTCGTACACTCTATGTGAAATGCTATTTGACCTGTCCTCCTGAGTGTGTCTTGATCTCTGTCATCTGACCCTGGACTGTAGCTTGATTTCCTCTTTTGTCTGTTCCCTGTACTTATTGTAATTTCCTGTTTTTTTTAACTCCCTGAATATGCTTCAGTTGACTCCCTGACCTTTTTGTGCTCTCCTGGAAACCTGGCCCTGTACTGTTGCGCCTATGTCTCTATCTACTCCCTGAATAATGCAAGCTATCCTGGATCCTGACCCTGGACCATTGCATGACTACATCTCTGTCTACTCCCTGAATGCTACAAGCTATACTGGAACCTGACCCTGGACCATTGGATGACTTTGTCTCTGTTAACTCCCTGAATACTATGAACTCTCCTGAAACCTGACCCCAGATTACCTGAGTTCCCTGCTGTCTTTGCTCCTGTAAGTAGTGACTGTGTCACATCCTGTAAGGCACTGCGGCTGCGTATGCTGCCTGCTGCATCTGACTGACGAGCCCTGCTAAAACAACCCCTGCTCCTCCCTGCCGAGTAATGGGCCTGCCTCCTCTCCTCATCACTCTTCACCCGCCCCCGGGCCTTATAAGTTTTGCCCCTCCTCATCCTCTTCCTCTTTACCATACTGCTCACAGGGTGAGCATCGCCCGCCCTCCCTAATGTTTGGCTACTTTGGATTATTAAGTCGCAGCTAGTGGATGAGGGCACTGGTGAGAGCCAACCTGCCGTGGATGGCCACGGCATCGGGCCTCTGCCCCTTTGGTTTTAGACTTTGGATTTGTGCCTACGGTTGAGCTGAGGCCAGAACATTCCACCCCCTGTTTTCAATCACATATGAGTGGTGTTACGTTTATACCCTCAATAAAGTTGGAAAAGATATCCCATGTGTCTTCATTGCTCATTGCGCGGCGGGGAGAACTGGTGGGTGGGTCTCAGCAGTCTAGCTATTAGTAGTGACTAGTGTCACAATTGAGTTGTGATTGCCTGTGTGCTCCATGCAACACGGGAGATACCGGCAGGTCACTTTTTCCAACAGGGTGGATGGTGTGCCACTGAAAACCGTTGAAGCTGCTGAGCAGGGGACTTATATTTAAAAGGCTGGAATGGTACATTAGGAAGCAAAGATCATCCTGCAAAAGAAAATCCCTCATATTACTAGGCCGAATGAAAAATCAAAACGTTATGGCACTTGGAAGAAAATAAAACCAAAAGATTGAAAACAAAAATGGTCTACGTGGCAAGGAAGGTTCCTGGTCTGGAGCGTGGCTTCATCCTCTTTGTCTATACAGCTCTGTCTCATACTTCCGGATTTCCGCATGCGCGGAAAAGGTCACGAGATCATGATATCAGGGCATGATCAGTGATTTTGCTTGAACGTTTGCAAAGCTTTAAGTCCTCGACTTGTGTAAACGGTTCACGATTGGTGATCTGGAGATTCTGCGAGGACCGGATGGATGACATCTTCCATTTGTTATGATTTGGAGTCTAGAGGGACCCCAGAGCATTATAAGGGACATTAAAGTTCCAGGAAAATGCACTTAAAAAGGTGAATTTAAATCTCCTCCAATTTGTTTGCCCCTATTGCAGAATAGTATTGGCCTCCACCTGCATTTCCCATTTTTCTCTTTGTGGATGTAATGAGGACGCCTCTCGTCCTTTATATGATGCGTAATAGAATTCATTTGCTCTTAATGAGAAATCATTTACAGCATTATGCAGGAAAGGTAACAATGAGCTTTGATTAAAGAGCCAAGCTGTTTAGTCATTCCGAGACCAAAAGGGTCTATTTTTTTTTTGTTTTTCTTCTCGTGATCACGGGGAGTGCTGCGTCTGCTAATACAGTCATATACATAATGGACTAATTACATTGCTGTTTTGTTGGATTGTTCATTCTGCTGCAAGAGCCAAGAGGATTATCAAAAGCACCTCGGAAAGAAGCGAGAACAATGGGATGAAATGTAACATTGTAACACATTGTTCCGACAAAGGACACAATTCACGATCCAGATGTGGAGTCTTAAACGTCCAACAATCAAGACAGATGTTATTAATGTTACGTCCACATCGGGAAAAAAATCTGAAGTGCTCATTTTAATTCGACTTTGCCTCGTCCTTTTCCAGGACAGACCCAGAAAAGTCAAGGCTGCTGACCAAATGAGCCTTCAAAAATATCAAACATGGCTGACTTCTCCCCCTATTCTCTAATTGTAGATTGCATTGTACCCACTGTACAGTTTGGTGGAGGAGGATAATGCTCCGGGCTGACCCATGTGGACAGCCCATAATTCTGATATAAAGTCATCATCTGTGATCACTGTAAACTGTAAAATAATGAAGTTTCTTTGCTTCAAAACAAAATCAAGGACGCCATCGCCATATCCAACACCTATAGTGGAGAGTGTAAGCTCGGCCTCTCCCCAATATCAGTGAATCACAAATGTTTTTTATGAATAAAGGGGCAAAAATTTCCACATACAGCTCCTAAATCGTTTAGAAAACCTTTCCAGAAGAACTGGAGTTGTTATATCTGTAGAACCCTACATTAAAGGGGCTGTCCAACACTCGGTTAACCTTATCTCAGTCTGAGTGTTTGTCCTGGTTAAAATAACAAGACATATATCCACCTTTGGTGTTGGTGTAAGAGCATGGAGGTGGCATCGTCAGTGTTGGAACCTAAGGTGTCTTCCTCTACCTGGGCCTGTCCCGAGCAGCGAGTGGACCTGTAGTGGCTGGCTTTCTTTCTACTGGTCAGTTCTGTCAGGATTATTCAATACATTGTGCTAGTTTGTTGGACTGTGAAGGTTTTTTCATTGAGAAGAAAGAGGAGCTTGCTGTCAGAGGGAGAATCATATTGAAAGGGACAGCTGTGGGTGTTGCCAACACGAGACCGGTCGGTTCATCCTGTTTTCGAAGATTCGTCGCCAAAGAAACACTGTTTTCCTGGGATTTTATGGAACTCTTGTGCACCTTCTTTCCTTTGGATTTATAACATTGAACTGTAAGTCCCAAGCTCGGGCCCCGCGTATGCACTTTTTGGCAGGCATTGTGACAACGTTCTTTTTAATGCCAAATTGAGGTAGTAGGCTGCAGCCAATTTTACAGACCTGTACTTGATTAAACAAAACTGATGTTGTTCAGAGAGTTCGATACCGAGGTGTCTTTCCAGTTAAGAGTGTTTGTGAAGAGGGGAAGAGAAGGAAAGCGCTGCGGAATATGTGGCGCTATATAAATAAGTATTATTATTATTATTATAGATGTCACATGACGTTTGCTTCAAAACTCGCAGTGTGTCATGGCAGCATCTGACGCTGTACACACTACAGATTCTGACACCCCACACTATGGTTTCCCTTGTACTTCTGAGTTGCACAGTCTCAGGTGTCAATCAGCTATGTTCTCAATAGTGATTGGGCTAGCAGGAGTTAATCTCTGTATTACTCCTGATTACCTCTACACCATATTCCAAATTATTATGCAAATGTTCTTTTTCTCTGATTTTCCTAAATGGTTGGTGCAAATGACAGTCAGTGTAATAAAAGTCATCACCCGTTAGAGTATACATCGAATTTTATTGAAGAAACGTCCCAATGATAACAGTATAATCTTCAAAATGAAAAAAAAAAAACTCTAAATGCCCTGTTCCAAATTATAAGGCACAGTAGAGTTTCTAAACATTTGATATGTTTGAAAGAACTGAAAATGCTCATCTGTTGAATTTGCAGCATTAACAAGTCACATTCACTGAAATAAAAAGCTATTTAATTCCAAAACATCCTAACAGGCCAAGTTACATGTTAACATAGGAACCCTTCTTTGATCTTACCTTCACAATTCTTGCATCTATTGAACTTCTGAGTTTCTGGAGAGTTTCTGCTTGTATTTCTTTGCATGATGTCAGAATAGCCTCCCAGAGCTGCTGTTTTGATGAGAACTGCCTCCCACCCTCATAGATCTTTTGCTTGATTATACTCCAAAGGTTCTCTATAGGGTTGAGGTCAGGGGAAGATGGTGGCTATACCATGAGTTTATCTCCTTTTATGCCCATAGCAGCCAATGACACAGAGGTATTCTTTGTAGCATGAGATGGTGCATTGTCATGCATGAAGATGATTTTGCTCCTGAAGGCACGTTTTTGCTATTTGTACCATGGAAGAAAGTTCTCAGTCAGAAACTCTATGTACTTTGCAGAGGTCATTTTCACACCTTCAGGACCGTTAAAGGGGCCTACCAGCTGTTTCCCAATGATTCCGGCCCAAAACATGATTCCTCCACCTCCATCCCCCAACCATCCACTACTCCATCGATCTGGACCATCCAGGGTTGCTCGGCACTCATCCGTAAACAAGACTGTTTGAAAATTAGTCTTCATGTATATCTGGACCCACTGCAACTGTTTCTGCTTGTGAGCACTGTTTAGGGGTGGCCGAATAGTAGGTTTATGCACCACAGCAAGCCTTTGAAGGATCCTACACCTTGAGGTTCGAGGGACTCCAGAGGCACCAGCAGCTTCAAATATCTGTTTGCTGGTTTGTAAGGCCTTTTTAGCAGCTGCTCTCTTAATCTGATGAACTTGCCTGGCAGAAACCTTCCTCATTCTGCCTTTATCTGCACGACCACGCCTGTGCTCAGAATCAGCCACAAAACTCTTCACAATACGTTGATCACGCTTAGGTATTTGTGCAATATCTAATGTTTTCACCCCTTGTCCAAGGCATTACACTATTTGTTGCTTTTCGGCAGCAGATAGATCCTTTTTCTTTCCCATGTTACTTGAAAACTGTAGCCTGCTTAATATTGTGGAACACCCAGTTTTCCTTTTATTGGGCTCACCTGCCAAACTAATTATCACTAGGGATGGGCGAGTCTACTCGCTAGGACTTGTTACTCGGCGAGTAGTAAGGGACTCGCAGGACTCGGTACTCTGCGTGTTTCCCAGCGATTACTCGCACAGTAACGAGTCCAATGCAAGTCAATGGCAATCCTAGATTTGTCAGAGTTTACTTTTTCTCACTCGCTAGACTCGCTATATCACATCGCTATGTAGCTTGAATCTCCCAAATCGTTTAAACAATTGCACCGCTTCACGGATACCCGCTGTCAGCAGCGAGTCTGAGCGAGTCTGAGCGAGTCTACGAATCCGAGTCCTGTACACTGTATTCGGGACTCGCGAATACAGAATCTGTTATGTTCCGACAAAGCTTCCGAGACAGCCTAGCGTGTTAGGTCAGAAAACTTGTGAAGATGGACAAGCATGTTAGCCAATCATATTCAGTAATGCCACAGCCATGTTGGTTGTGGCAGGACTATGATTGGCTTCTGTCCATCGTGATGCCTATGTCATGTATGAGAGGCGAGGCTGTATATAAGCCTTGCCACCGCCATTTCCTCCACATTCCTGTGACGATCTGAGCCTAGTGCAGGGTGAGGTAGATGCTGGAGCAGATCATAGGGAGTGTCAGTCAGTGTAGGGAAACTTCAAGATTCCTTATATTTAACCCAAACAGCTCTTCTGAGAGCTACCAGGAGGACAGAGGAGTACTGTGTAGAGGACTGTAGGCAGGCAGGCAGGCAGAGGAGAGCAGCCTTACAGTGCACACAGGACCGACCTCATAGCTTAGCTTACTCACTCAACTTTCCTAATAGCTGAAGTCAGAGGCTTAGGGTACTTTCACACTAGCGTTTATTTGAAATCGCGGCAGATGCGGTGAAAAAAACGCATCTGCCGCGATTACCGCATACCGGCTGCACTTGCGGCACGGTTGCGGCACAGTTGCGGCAAGCCCCATACAATGTATAGGTGGGCTTGCGGCAGGTGCGGCAAGTGCGGTTTTGGCCCTTGCGGCAGGTGTGCCCGCGAACAAACCGCGGCTGACCGCGTTTTCTTTCGCGGCCGCAACTGCCGCAAGTGCCAAAACCGCACTTGCCACACCTGCCGCTAGCCTGCTTTTACATTGTATGGGGCTTGCCGCAACTGTGCCGCAACCGTGCCGCAAGTGCAGCCGGTATGTGGTAATCGCGGCAGATGCGTTTTTTTTCACCGCATCTGCCGCGATTTCAAATAAACGCTAGTGTGAAAGTACCCTTAGCTGAGGTACTATTTCTTATTTTTTTTGCACCTGATAGATTTTGGGTCATAATAACCCCTTCAGCTTTATTTTCTCTCTGGCAGACCAGTGCGTTGCTGCTCTTCTACTGCAAATAAGACAAACACATGCGAGATTGGCATCGGACACAGCAGCAAAAAACTGTGCGAGTGGGTTTCCAAAACGGCAATGCGAGCGCTTTCCGAGACACATCTGCGATTTGTAAATCGCACATTACTCGGTATTACTCGCTTCCCCATTCATTAACATTGGACTCGCTAGACTCGCAACGAGTAGCGAGTCCCGGGCTCGGACTCGCTAGAGTCAAGCAATTCCGATAATTTAGGACTCGCCCATCACTAATTATCACAGGTATCTGAGATTGATTTCAATGATCCAAAAACCCTGAGACACAATACCATCAATGGTTTTCATTGCAAAAAACAAACAAAAAAAACCCCTATGACACTTAAAACCAATTTGCATAATAATTTGGAACATGGTGTAGGATCACATGTTCAGGGAAACCTATCATAGTTGCTCTCTGCCTTTTTTAGGATGGTGGAATCTGTCTTCCAATGTTAACTATAGCTTTTGTAATCCCAGTCCATGTGCTGTGGTGATCCAATTGCTGGTGATCTATAGAAGTGCTGTTTGGTGTCTCGTCATTTTTATTATTTCCTCCTTGCTCTTTATTTTCTCCTGTGCACATATTGTCTTATATCTCTGTGTGTTTTGCTGTGAGCAAGTATCTTTGGTTCCTCTGTTGTTCTATTTGTGTGTGGTTTTACCACTCCTGTCCCACACTACTCTGGGTGGGTGAGAGGGGGTGTTTGACCAAGGCTGGCAAGGAACAAGGCAATGGTGGTAGCTCAGACATGCTCATCATCAGAGGTAACTCAGAGATAAGGGCCAACTACCGCCCCCCCTTATCTGAGGGTCAGTCTAGTAGACCCGGTCCCCCATTATTCCTTACTACACTGTGCTGATAGAATTACATTAAGGTTGTTAATCATCATGCTGGCCCCAAGACAAGCTCTGCTGCACATCCACTGATTTACACCAGTTTAACAAGATAAGAGACCTCTCATAATAACATCTATGTATCTGCAGGTAAATTGTTGCAGTGGTTCCAGATACATTGGCTGACTGTCAGCACAGGAACCATTATTTGCGCTGTAACAGCACAACCATTCATTGCTAATGCTTCCCACCAGCTGGAGGTGTAGAGCAGAGTCTATTTAACAGTCCAGTACCTGCTGTATACCAGGCTGCCATCTGCTGAGGAGTTACAAAACTGGAATCATTACTTTAATTCAGTCCTCATACATTAACATCATACTCTGCGGCTGTGCCATAAAATATGGGCATGCCCCTTTAAAACCTACCTAGATAAAAAGCTGGTGTTCAGGAATGGCCATTTTTATGTTCCTCGCCTTATTTTATAAATCAGATATAATTGATGTCCTCCTGCCAGAACTGTCGGGCTCGATTTCAAGGCTCACCTTCGTAATAGGAATACCATTTAATATCTGCTGTGTCGGTGAAGTCTTCTGGTAGACGTTCCCCCCCTGATAACACAATAAATGAAGTCGCCTCTTGCACTCGCCGACATTCTCCATTCGGTATTATTCACACAATATTGGATAAAAGCATGATAATGAGAAGAGGTGAAACGCGGAACGCGGCGGGAGCTTTCTTTGTAATAAGCTGACATTTATACAATGCTTCCTGTGCGTAAATAACATTTACCTATAGAAAGCCTTTAATTTTTGTTCCCCATAGGTCCACAATGAAACAGAACTAAAACCTTATTATTGTTGTCAGGAGCTTGGGAAGCAGAAGGAGGCCGGTAAGGGCCGCAGAGAATCACTAATAGATTTTGACATTATTTTCTTGTATAAATGTGGAGAGGCAGGAAATCAGAGCAATATTCCTAAATCTGGTGGGAATTTATCCGTCATCCCTTCAGATCTGATACGTTTGTTTAATTTATTAGCATACCTTGTACAGGAATATTGCTCTGAATAGACTGCAGCTATTGATGAAAATCCCATTTATTTACTTTACCATTTAACTACCTCCTTTCCTGTGTCCACATTGCTTTACACTGCAGCACTGCACCTGGGAGGAAGAGAAAGTGCTGCTCACTATGATGAAGAAAAGGTGAGAAGTTCAGTAATGACTGACACAGGCAGAACAATAGAAAATCAAGACATGAGGAATTAAAAACAATGATCACAATACAGGAAAATTACACACAGTGATGTCACAATACAGAGATAATGCGACAGTGATGTCACAGTATAGGGATAATACACAGTGATGTCACAATACAGAGATAATACACACAGTGATGCCACAGTATAGGGATAATACACAGTGATGTCACAATACAGAGATAATGCACACAGTGATGTCACAATATAGATATAATGCACACAGTGATGTCACAGTATAGGGATAATACACAGTGATGTCACAATACAGAGATAATGCACACAGTGATGTCACAATATAGATATAATGCACACAGTGATGTCACAGTATAAGGATAATACACAGTGATGTCACAGTACAGAGATAATACACACACTGATGTCACAGTACAGGGATAATAAACACAGTGATGTCACAATACAGATATAATACACACAGTGATGTTACAGTACAGGGATAATACACACACTGATGTCACAATACAGAGATAATATACATAGTGATATCACAGTACAGAGATAATGCACACATTGATGTCACAGTACAGAGATAATACACACAGTGATGTCATAGTACAGAGATAATACACACAGCAGTGTCACAGTACATAGATAATATACACAGTAATGTCACAATACAGAGATAATACACACAGTGATGTCATAGTACAGATATAATACACACAGTGATGTCACAGTACAGGGATAATACACACAGGGATGTCACAGTACAGGGATAATACACACAGTGATGTCACAGTACAGAGATAATACACATAGTGATGTCACAGTACAGGAATAATACTCATAGTGATGTCACAGTACAGGAATAATACTCATAGTGATGTCACAGTGCAGGGCTAATACTCATATGGTACCTTTACACGCCGCGACGGCAGGCTGGATACATCCCGCTACAGGCTACAAATGTAGCTTGTAGCGCCAATGTAGCCCGTCGTAGTAGCGTCTGAAGACGTGACGCTACAGCCGGCAACAGATACATCTGTTTACGACCTCTGCTCGAAAACTGATGGCTACAACGCCGATGGTAGCGAGCTGTATCGGCGTGTAAAGAAGCAACGGAAGGCAACTCTGGACAGCCTGCGATGTAGATGCAATGTAGCTAAGGCGTGACCCTGGCTACGTGTTACCGCGCCCCATGTGCGATCATTGGGGAAGCTGCTGCTGACGATTGGTAGTCGCTGCACAGGGCGGCATATTTAAGGAGCTGACCAGTCACACTACACAATCGCTCGAGCGTGCTGTATTACTCAGCCTCCTGCGATGCCTGCCCAATCAGGATGTTATTGCTTCGTCCTATCAGCGTACGGACGGCTCGTAATCCACAATTGTGGCACGCCTATGTGCTGGCCCTGCTGCACCAGGTCGCCCATAGTAGCTGGTTATAGCGGTGTGTAAATGAGCTACAGATGGCTACTTGAGACACCCGGCGATGTAGCTAGCTATAGATGTAGCGTGGCGTAGCGCACCTTGTGGCGGCGTGTAAAGAGGGTGCGTTTACCGTTTGTAACCGTTTGAGCGTGCTCGTGCACGTGAAGTAGCGGGATGTATCCAGCCTGCCGTCGCGGCGTGTAAGGTACCTATAGTGATGTCACAGTACAGGGATAATACTCATAGTGATGTCACAGTACATTCCCATCTATCTCTTACATGCAGCAATTTGCAGCCGCAGACAGACTCATTTCTTTGCACAAGACATAAACTGCTACAGGATATTAAAAAGCTTATGATCCACAAGTGAATCATAACCAAGAAACCAATTACACCGCTCCCCCCTCGGTTATTCCAGGCGCATAGAACAGAGCGACATCCGGACGGACATGTCATTTTCAGGTGGAGTGCGATATTCCTTCTTCTTACTTAGCACTGTGGAAATGTTTAAATATTTGCTCCATTATTAATAACTTTTACTTATCGCGTGTGATTCTTCAGATTATTGGATTCTTCTGTCAGCATTAAATTTGTCTCTAGTCTATGTTATGGATGGCACGTGTCCCAGTAGTGTCTGTTATGAGCCATAGCAGAGAGAGCTTAGAGCGCCACTGTCCACCCACTGCTGTCTACCACTGCTGTCCACCCACTACTGTCCACCCACTACTGTCCACCCACTACTGTCCACCCACTGCTGTCCACCCACTGCTGTCCGCCCACTGCTGTCCACCCACTGCTGTCCGCCCACTGCTGTCCGCCCACTGCTGTCTGCCCACTTCTCTGAGCTCACACACACACACTCTCACCAATCCTCTGCTGCGCTGCTGTATTCCAGGCAGCTGGGCACCAAACTGAGCTCTTTGAGCTGCCGTACATATACGGGAAGCCGACAGACAATCACACGCCGCCAGCCACCACAGCCTGATTGGCCAGCAGCTTCCCGTACATCTACAGCAGCTGAGAGAGCTCAGTGCAGCGCCTGGCGTCCCGGAATACAGTGGCGCAGTGGTGGATCGGTGAGAGTGTGCGAGAGTGTGTGTGTATTGGGGCCTGTGACTCACCGCGGCCGGCGGACTCCGGTTGATACAGGCGATTCTTCTCCTTCCTTGTCACGGGTGGACCGCGCCTGCCGGTAGTGGGCCCGGTGTAGTGCAGATCAAAATCTAAGGACGTCTTACGGGAACAGATTAAAGGGGGATTTAATTTGTTTTCTTCGTGACGCCACCTATGAGTAGTTCGGTAAGGGCTACCGACGCTGCGGAACCTCCGGGGTGATGGACAGCAGCAAGATGTTACGCTCCCCACAGGCTGAGCGGTGATCCCCGGGGCTGGAGCTGCTCAAGATGTTGTGCGGCAGCTGCGGTTACCTTTAGTTAATGACGGACAGTTCATAAGGAGACACGGACACAGATAGTCTCTGCAACGGGTCTTTACTGTCACCAGCAGGCAGTACATGGCTTACAGTGGTTGAGTAGAAGACCGGGTGGACTCAGCAGTGATAGTGCTCCTCAGAGATCCGCAGTGTTCCTCCATTCTACCTAACTTGATTGTTGTGCCAGCGTCGCCCAGGAATACCAGGTCGGGTACGGGGAGGCTGCTTCAATGCCCTATCCATGATGTACGTTCTGGATGCTTTGGGGAGCCTTGGATCCCTCAGTGGGTACACCGCTGGTTAGACGACTGGAAACTGGCTGGTGGTGGGGTGCTCCTATAAAGCTGCTCCTCCACGGGGCTGGTTCGCGTGGCAGAGGTGAACTGCTGCCAGCTTCGGTACCAGTGAACCGGCTGTGAGTTGTGGGCACGGGAGTCTTTTGGGAACCCGTGTAGAAATGCCCAATCCCGGTGGTTAAGGCCTCAGGTGCTGACACCCGACCGGTGACGGCCCAGGGGCCCGCACGAGGTGCGGAGCCCCCGCTCCTCTCCAAGTTCTAGTCTGCTCTCTCCAGGTTCTAGATTCTTTTCTTTCTACATCTAGATTATTGTGTGTTCTCTTACACTACCCTAACACTCCACCCCCTAGGACCTATGATTGGTCCTCTGTTCTAGGTGTTGTATGTTGGGTTGGATCTCAGAGTTAACTATTGCACTGCTTTGTCAGAGAATATTGCGGCTGCAATACTCCCTTGTGACGCACTCGTTGCGGGGCGCCACACCTGCATGGGGATGATGGGGGTTGCAAGGGGATGATGGGGATATTAGGTACTGCATGGGGATAATGGGGCTGCATGGAGATATTGGGGGCTTCATGGAGATGATGGGGCTGCATGGGGATATTGGGGGCTTCAAGGGGATGATGGGGGCTGCATGCAGATGATGAGGGCTGTATGAAGATATTGGGGGCTGCAAGGGGATGATGGGAGCTGCATGTGTGGCACCCCAGTAATCTGGTTGCCACAGTGGCATTGCCTTCCTCACAGGAGGTGATGTCATGCCTTGAAGCAGGAGGAGGTCCCCACGCTAGGTAACACCAGCATGCAACATTTTTCATGACTTCAGGCCAGAAGGGGGAGCTCTAGAACCCGACTTCAGGAGAGCTGCCCTGGTTCTGGCCAGGAGGAGGGGTTAGTTAGTAAGTATGAGGAAAGGGAAGAGAAAGGGAGTAGAGGAGATAGCTCTGGGGAGTGAGCTGCGCTCACCCCGGAGTGGAGCGCTGATGAAAGGATGCCAGAGTCCTTTGCTGTCCGCACGCCCCAACAGACAATTTTAGAGGGCAGGAGGCTGCAAGTCTCCTGGCCGCACCAAACACCCGGCTACACAGCAGCGTGCTGAGAGACTGGAGCTGCCTCCAGCAAGGTGGCACCGGAGAAAGGCTCGTGCTGCCTGCCATACAGGTCAGAACCATCGAACAGAAGAAGGGACGCAGTGCAGCTACAAGACGCAGGGACCAAAAGAGAGAGTGCAGCAGGAAGGCCTCCAATCCCGCCTGGTGAGGTGGATCCCCGAATGCTTCCTGGCCAGCTGGATCCCTTCAGACACCTGTAACCAGTGTCCCGGACTGCATTACCATCTACTAAGAAAAGGTAATGGAAACTGCACCACTTACTGTCCTCCAATTAATACTTGTGCCTTCTGTCCTGCATTCCAAAAATCATCACAATCACCATAGACTATTCACACCATCACTGGGGCCAGCTCCACCTCCGGGGAGCTTCACCATCCAGGCTGCACTATCATCTGCCCCAGAGGTCATGTCTTGTAGCGTCTGTCACCCCTGGTGAGTACCACAGGTGGTGTACCGAACTTACCCCTGTAAATATTCCCATTACTGCATGCCCAGGGCCATGGAGCCGGGTCACCGCCAGTGTGACCTCCCACCAAACCAACCAGCCTGGTTCCTGAGTACCCCCGGCCCTTGCGGGCGTCACAACTACAGGATTTCGTAGCCCAGTATCACCACGTCCTGTGTGCCATAGACTGTACTGAACTGTATAATTGCCACCATTATCATGGTGCGCGGGAAGCAAAAGGGGTGTGTCATCATGTGCGGAACCCTAGAAAGAGCGCAAAGCGAAACCCTTCCCCGTGCTCTAATGTTAGCCGGCGGGAAGAAGGAGGCCCTGACCCGGAAGCCCTGCGTGCTCGATTCATCCCGCCAGCAGAGCAGCAGACTGATACTCCAACAAAGACTCAGAACCTGGCTAAGGTTCACTTGGGGGAGGAAGATGTTTAACCCAATTCAAGACCCGGCAGCGGGCACAGCTGCAGCCACCATAATGCCTTTATTAATACCATACATCCCGGGAGCCTCCTGGTTACCGCAATACTCAGGGGTGTTGCATATCCTCAGCGACTTCAAGGAGAGATTGCGTAGCCTGTTTGAAGTGTACCCCCTGTCCGAGGGCCAAAAAGTTAGCATTCTTGTTGGAGAGTTAACCTGTGCAGCCCAGAGGGAAGTAAAGTCCTGCCCGGACACTGATATGAGGACAGTTAAGCACATCCTGGCCAAGCTGAAAAATACCTTCGATACCCACCCCAGCGGCAGAAATTAAAATGAGATTCTTTGAATGCAAACAAAAAGTGCAGGATAGCATAAGAAACTATGCACTTAATCTTCAGGAGGCGCTGTGGGCCATTAAACAGGTTGACTTCGATAGTGTGCAGCACGAGGATAGACTGTTAACTTAACAGTTCATTGAGGGGCTCCTGTCCAACACGCACAGAACACAGCTGCGCATTATGGCCCTACAAAATCCAAACCTGAACTTTGTGCAATTTAAGGATCAAGCCATTCGTGTGCTACGTGAACCAACCCCTAGTGGCACAGCGCCCACCAGGCACCCAGCAATAACCTACCATCAGGAGGCAGCGTCCTCGCCTCAGGCACCCGTTGAGGTTGATGCCAAAACATTAAGTGATGACGCATCAGCAGATTTTCGCCTTCAGGTTTAGGAGCTGACAAGAGTGTGGCCGCATTGACCAAAACCGTGCAGGACCTGCAGGTGTCCTCACCGACTAAAAAGATGGCAGCAGAGGATCCCACCGACCAGAGGAAGAGACAGTGATCGCTACGACTCGACTGGACAACCCATCTGCCACCACTGCAAAAAGGCAGGGCACTTCGCCAGAGTCTGTCCTTTAAACGGGCAAACCCCGGGGCAGCGGACCAACCCCAGGAGTAAAGCGACCAGGCCCGCATAATTGACGAGACAAGTACATCAGAGGATCGACCGATCCTCCCGGTCATGATTGATAGCATCCTGATGAACGCCCTGCCGGACACCGGCTCCCCGGTGATATGATGCCATATATCCTTTATAAGCGGTACTGGGCTGACTGCAACATTACCACAGCCCCGATGATTACTAAACAATAATCGCCAGTAATGGTCAGCCCTTGCCACAAGTGGGGTATAAAGAGGTGACCATTAAAGTTGTGTGAGTAGAGTTAAAAGCTCAAGAACTGATAATTGTAGATATTGACCGGCGAGAATTTAATCCAATGATGACCTTAGGTACCAATGTGATAGAAAATTGTCTTGGCGAGATTATTGTTCTATTGCAACAGGTAGAAGAAACCAATGGTTCAAGTCAGCAGTGAGTCCTGCAGAAGGAGATCAAAGCCCTGATGCAGAGGCAACAGGTAGAGCTGTCTATTGGAGAAGTTGGCAGTGTAAGGGTAAGTGACCCATTCCCCATTGTAATATCTCCCCAACCGAAATGATGATTTGGTGTTGAGCTGCTATAGGTATCAGGGGTCAAGATTACCAGGCCCTGGTAGAACCCATGTACTCCGACAGCAGACCCACTATCATGACAGCCTGGAGGGTAGTAGATGTCCGCAAGGGAAGGGTACCTATAAGAGTACTTATACGCATCTTTAATTGTGGGGAGAAACAGGTCAAACTACACCGGTATACCATCATTGCCAATCTGTTCACTGTTCATAACAACGCAATACGGGCAGTAGAACCCTTGGTTCCATCTGACCAGGCGGAGGACAATGGCTCTGATCAATTTGTGAAGCACCTGGGGATACAAAGTGCTCACTATGCATCTAGATAAATTCCTTGGGGGGTCTAGTTTCCAAAATGGAGTCACTTGTGGGGGAACTCCATTCTTTAGGCACACAGGGCTCTCCATACCCGACATGGAGTTCGCTAACAATTCCAATTGATAGCAGCCCGCAGGCCCACCGGCGGTATCAGTCATTTACTGCCAGTGAACATACCGCCGGCGGACGACTGTTACCACCGGGTGGGGAGAGGTAGAAAAGGGATCGGTGGGGGAAACTCATCAACCCTGGAGCGGGAAGGGGCTAGGAGGGGGAGGGCACCTGCTGTCCCGCCCCTCCAGATATGATTGGAGAGCTCCAATCAGATCTGGAGGGGGTTACTAACTCTGATTGGCAGTCTCAATTTCAACTACCAATCAGAGTGAGTTTAGCCACGGGGGGGGCTAAGCCCCCCCCCCCCGGGCTAAAGTATGGATTCCTGCGATCCTGCAGCTCCGGTGACTTGTCACTGACCTGGTCACCGGAGCTGTAGGATCGCAAACAACCCATGACATTATAGAGACATCATAGGTCGGGAACGCACCGACTTTCATGACGTCTCTATAACGTCATAGGTCTGGAAGGGGTTAATTCACGTATCACTAAGGTTGAATATTATTAATAATTTATAATTATTGATGGGCACTTTTATAAAATTGACACCTAATATTATTATTTATGAGATGGGGGCAGGGTCAGGTCTGATATAATAATAGAATATACAGATTAAAATTAAGCAGAATTATATATCAATTAAAGGTTTTAAAAATATATTATTTTACATTACTGTGGGTCATATTATGATAGAAATTTGATTTATATAAATAAAAAAAATGTAATTAATTTTTATGACATAATTGAAATAATGAAACAGTCTCTTCTCTTCATGATGTATACTGTGGTTATATGTACTGGAGGGAAATCTGTGGGGGTTTTCCAGATATGAAGGGGTAAAAATTACTAATTGTGATGTCTACTGATTACCTATATAAACCACTTTGTTGCTATTACTGGTCATCACCTGATGAAGGCGGTATCAGCTGCCGAAACATGTTTTGAGGAGTGACTAGTCCACTTTGAGCAAGTAAAGGGAAGGTACTAAAAAGCTGTCTCTGTGGTTTTATTCTCCAAGCGCCCGCTCAAAACCGCTAACGCTCTTTTAATTCACAAGGGTTTCTTCCTTATGCAGTCTTTGATATCCCAGCCGAATCCGAACATTTGATGCTGAAGTCCTTGTAGTATTGTAATCCATGTTCTGATCCCCTTGGTCGGCATCGAAGTACCTAGGCCTGGGGTTATGGCTTGCCAATCGGGTCTGTAGATCCTAAATTAGCTGCATGTAACAAGCAGCGGAGAAAGGCTCATGCTGCCTGCCATATGGGTCAGAAACATCAAACAGGAGAAAGGCCGCAGCGTAGCTACAAGGCGCAGGGACCAAAAGAGAGCGCAGCAGGAAGGCCTCCAATCGCGCCTGATGATGTGGATCCCCGATTGCTTCCAGGCCGACTGGATCCCTTCTAACACCTGTAACCAGTGTCCAAGACTTTAATACCATCTACCAAGTAAAGGTAACGGAAACTGCACCCCTTTGTGTCCTTCAATTATTACTTGCGCCCTGTGCCCTGCACCCCAACGAACATCACCATCACCAAAGACTTTTCACACCATCCCTAGGGCCCAGCTCTACCTGTGGGGAGCTTTACCATTCCGGCTGCACTATCATCTGCTCCAGTGCTCATACCCTGCAGCGTCGGCCACCTCTGGCCGAGTACCACAGGTGGCGTCACAAACTTTCCCCTGTAAATATCCCCTTTACTGCACGCTCAGGGCCACAGAACCAGGTCACCGACACTGACCTCCCACTGAACCGAATGGCCTAGTTACCGAGTACCCCCAGCCCTAGCGGGCGTTGCACATGCAGATGATGGGGGCTGCGTGCGGATGATGGGGGCTGCAAGGGCATGATTATGTTTTTATGTTTTACTGTACAGTATTTTGTATTACTGTAGTAATTTTACAGTTCTGAAAGTACATATATGTAAATACAGTAGATATTTTTGGGTTGTGGAACAAATCATCTGTGTTTTGATTATTTCTTATGTGAAAATTTGCTTTGATATGCAAGCGATTTGAATTACAAGCACACTCCCGGAACGGGTTATGCTCGTACATCAAGGTTCCACTGTAGTTCAAAGTTGGATGTGATGACCATCTCCCGTCCTGCTGGATCAGGGACTGTTGGGAGGCTATAGACTGCGTACGTCCGGCAACCGTTGTACCTCTAGCCAGCTGTGTGGGGGTTGCGGGATATCAGTCCCCACCGATCTGACATTGGTTTATCCTAGCTACCAGTCATCAATGATTTAGCCCTGGACAGCCCCTTTAAATCATAGTTATTACAATTTCTCAGAACACTCCTTTTTAAACAAACTAATATATTCACTTTCTCTATTTTCCATAGCGTAAGTAAAACAGATGCTCATTTATTTAAAAGGGTTATGGAGTCAGCTACATGGCATAAACAGGCGTATTCGGGGGAGAGGAGAATAACTTTCATTGATTATCCTGCGTAATTCACATCAGAGACGGAGCATATGGCAGAAAAGGAACAACGAGGTGGTGCCGCATTACAAAATATAGTTCTACTTCAAAGCACTGACACCTGCTCAGCATCCAACAGGGACCCACCACATGCGGAATTATACTAATGCATGTGAGACATTGCCTGCTACATGGAGACGGTGGTAATATTATCTCCCAGGCTGCTGGCTGTCACTCCATTTACTCAAGGCTGTCGGTGCTTAAGTAGAGATCACTTGAGGCGATGCATTAGGATTTGAAAGAAACAATATATTTTGCAATTAGTGTAGCATATGCAAACAGCGGTGCACCTCTCCGACAGCAATTACAAATCAGTTATCGGGTCGTTCGGAAACAATACCGGGATTGTGCCTGATATGCTTACATTTTAATATATGCTGGTCATGCTGGGCCCTTTAGGAGACCTCAATGATTAAAGTTAAGACCGAACTTCAATTCCTAATGTCTTAAGAGGACTATTCACATCTTTATAAAATGGATATAGTAGCATAGTTCTTGAAAATACAAACAATTTTGCAATTTACTGCTTGTTAAATTTTCATCCATTTCTGCGATATTAACACTTTTCTATATTGTTGACAGCTCGTTGCCTTGGAGACCGACCACCGCTGTAAGACAGCAGAACATGCACAGTGTTTACATGTGTTTCTCCATTGAGTTTGTAAACAGAATTTTAAAGTTGTTCAAGATCACTGGAGTGTACCGTTATCTCTTAAGCCTGGCCAGCTTCAGTCTGTTATTAACAAGCTACAGTATATAGCAGAGGTGGTCGGTCTCATAGGCAATGTGCTGTAAACAGAAAAGTGTTAAAGGGAACCAATCAGCAGGATTTAGGGCTATAATGTGAAGCCAGTTCCTTACAGGCACTGGGATACTGAGTGCCATCAGACCTTTACTTCAGTGAGTTGAGGTTTGATTGCAGAGAAAATGTTTATAAAAGTTATGGCAAAGAGGGAAGGAGATGAACCAGGTGTGCAGCACAGCGTCACTATGAGGGTTTGGGTTATATTTAT
This sequence comes from Allobates femoralis, assembly GCA_033576535.1. Lineage (NCBI taxonomy): Eukaryota > Metazoa > Chordata > Amphibia > Anura > Aromobatidae > Allobates > Allobates femoralis. Next base: position 98,252,463 of record JARQOC010000010.1, on the reverse strand, counting down.
TACTCCACTGTGGGCTCTAACCCAAAACCTTCTCCCTCCCTCTCACCCCCTCATAGTCACTCTTTTCCAGGCACAGAATGTCCGACATCGTGCATGGTCATAGCGGAATGCCAGGCATCCTATATGCCTGAGCTCATCACTCCCTCTCTCCCTTGTCTGTGTCTCCAGGCTCCCCAGATTCTCACTGCTTCTCCTCTCTGTGATCGCACAGTCACAAGCAGGAGAAGACCTCACCCCCTCCAGTCTCTGCATGTCACTGACAGGAGAAGCTGGGGAAGCCGGGGATGCAGGAGAAGGAGGGTGGAAGGGAGAGAGGGAGGCAGGAAAAGAGGGAGGGAGGAGGGTTTGGTTTAGAGCCCACAGGGGAGTAATAAAAATAATCCAACCCCACATAGTGAGGCTGTACTGCACATATGCTAATTTGCTGCATTGTTTTCCCGCTGTTTGATAACACTTTTCCCCTGCAATCATGCATGTATGTATTGAATTGAAGTAAAGGTATGATTGCACTCAGTATCCCAGTGCCTGTAAGGAACTGGCTTCATTTTATACCCTTAAATCCTGCTGGTGTATTCCCTTTAAAGGGAATCTGTCAGTAGGTTTTTGCCATCCCATCTGAGAGCAGCATAATGTAGAGATAGAGACACTGACTCCAGCGATGTGTCACTTACTGAGTCTGAGAACATTTTTTAGTTTCTTACTATTTTTGTAGTTAAAGAATATTTTGGGATTATTTTTACTTTCTCTGGCAATGAGTCTCTCTGTCTCAATCTTTGCTGCCTTGATTTGCTTTTTACAGATGTTAATTTTCTGTATTTATTTAATGCCTCATCACTACCTACTTGCTTTAATTCCCTAAATGCTTTTTTTTGTCACTTATTGTGCCCCTTACAGCCTTATTTAGCCATAGTGGTTTCCTCCTATTTCTACCATGCTTATTCCCATAGGGTATATATTGTGCACAGGTCATATTCAGGATGCTAATAAACGTCTCCCACTTGCTTTGTGTACTTTTATGTCTCAGGACATCATCCCAGTTTATTGCACTAAGATCATCTCTCAACTGTTGGAAATTTGCCTTCCTGAAGTTTAGTGTCCTTGTAGCCCCTCTACTACACATCTTATTAAAGGATACCTAAGTGCTATGTTCCCAAACCTAAGTGCTATGTTCCCAAACCTAAGTGCTGTGTTCCCAAACCTAATTGCTGTGTTCCCAAACCTAATTGCTGTGTTCCCCAACCTAAGTGCTGTGTTCCCAAACCTAAGTGCTATGTTCCCAAACCTAAATGCTGTGTTCCCAAACCTAAGTGCTGTGTTCCCAAACCTAAGTGCTGTGTTCCCAAACCTAAGTGCTATGTTCCCAAACCTAAGTGTTGTGTTCCCAAACCTAAGTGCTGTGTTCCCAAACCTAAGTGCTGTGTTCCCAAACCTAAGTGCTATGTTCCCCAACCTAAGTGCTATGTTCCCCAACCTAATTGCTGTGTTCCCCAACCTAATTGCTGTGTTCCCCAACCTAAGTGCTGTGTTCCCAAACCTAAATGCTGTGTTCTCAAACCTAATGGTACCTTTACACGCCGCCACAACAGGATGGATACCAACGGCAACTTCACGTGCACGAGCACGGCCGAACGGTTACCAACGGGAACCGCACCCTCTTCACACGCCGCCACAAGGTGCGCTACGCTACGCTACATTTACAGCTAGCTACATCGCCGGGTGTCTCAAGTAGCCATCTGTAGCTCAGCGTACCTCATTTACACAACGCTACAACAAGCTAATATGGGCGGACCTGGTGCAGCAGAGACAGCACATAGGCGTGCCACAATTGTGGATTACAAGACGTCCGTACGCTGATAGGACAAAGCCAGAACATCATGATTGGGCAGGCATCGCAGGAGGCTGGTTAATACAGCACGCTCGAGCAATTGTGTAGTGTGACTGGTCAGCTCCTTAAATATGCCTCCCTATGCAGCGACTACCAATCGTCATGCAGGAGCTTCCACCAATGATCGCAGATGGGGCGGGGTAACACGGAGCCTGGGTGACGCCTTAGCTACATTGCAGCTACATCGCCGGGTGTCCAGAGTTCCCTTCTGTGGGTTCTTTACACGCCGATACAGCTAGCTACAATCGGCGATGTAGCCATCTGTTTATGGGCAGTGCACGGATACAGATGTATCTGTAGCCGGCTGTGTCGTCCCGTCTTCAGACGCCGCTACTACGGGCGATATTGGCGCGACAAGCTACATTTGTAGCCTGTAGCGGGTTGTATCCATCCTGTTGTGGCGGCGTGTAAAGGTACCATAAGTGTTATGTTCCCAAACCTAAGTGCTATGTTCCCAAACCTAAATGCTGTGTTCCCAAACCTAAGTGCTATGTTCTCAAACCTAAGTGCTGTGTTCCCAAACCTAAGTGCTATGTTCCCAAACCTAAGTGCTGTGTTCTCAAACCTAAGTGCTGTGTTCCCAAACCTAAGTGCTATGTTCCCAAACCTAAGTGATGTGTTCCCAAACCTAAGTGCTGTGTTCCCAAACCTAAGTGCTGTGTTCCCAAACCTAAGTGCTATGTTCCCAAACTATAACTACTATTCTCCCAAACTCTTAAGTGCTATATTCCTGAATTCTAAGTGATATTTTCCCAAATTCTATGCCCAATGTTCTCGAACTCCGAGTGCCATGTACCCAAACGTTAAGTGCTATGTTCCCAACAGGGCCGGCCTCAGGCTAAATTGCGCCCTGTGCAAAATTCCCCTTTGGTGCCCCCAGACCATGTCACATGAGACATGCAGCCAATCAGTGGCAGCTTCACTCTTTCCTCACATAAAACTGACATCCCGAGGAAATCAGGGAACAACAGCAGCTCTCATTTATTCTGAAGCCGCCATCGGCGATCTGAGGCGGGCACGAGAAACGTGACCGTGCATGTCAGATCGCCACATATCGCCAGGCGAGATTGCGGTGTGTGCCGGTACCATAAGAGATTACGCTTCAAGGAACCATTTAACAATAATGGGTTCATGTGAATATACTACTATGCATGTGTTTAAACACACAACACACCTTGCATTAAAATGATGCCCCTCAGCTCCATGAACATAATCATACACCCTTGATGGTAACAATGGCACATAAATGTTTATTAAAAAAAATAAACCTTTAGGACCTGTGCCCCTGAATTTCTAGAAAAAAAATGACATAGAGCTCCGCCATATTTTTGGTCCAGTCATGTACAACTTGGCAGCTACGGACTGCCACCAGCCCCCAGCTGCCTCGTCATACCTGGCTGGAACCAAAAATACAGCGAAGCCTATTTTTTTTATTTCTAGAATTATTTCTAGAAAAAAATGACATAGGGCCCTGCCATATTTTTGGTCCAGCCAGGTACAACTTGGCAGCTACGGACTGCCACCAGCCCCCAGCTGCCTCGTCATACCTGGCTGGAACCAAAAATACAGCGAAGCCTATTTTTTTTTTTTATTTCTAGAATTATTTCTAGAAAAAAAATGACGTAGGGCTCCGCCATATTTTTGGTCCAGCCAGGTACAACTTGGCAGCTACGGACTGCCACCCACCCCCAGCTGCCTCGTCATACCTGGCTGGAACCAAAAATTCAGCGAAGCCCTTTTTTTTTTTTAATTTCTAGAACTAATTCTAGAAAAAAAATTACGTGGGGCTCCGCCATATTTTTGGTCCAGCCAGGTACAACTAGGCAGCTGGGGGCTGGAATCCTCAGCATAGAGAGGCCCAAGCGTTCTGGGCCCCCCATGCTGCGAATTGCAGCCCGCAGCCGGCCCAGAAAATGGCGCATTCATTGAAGCGCCATTTTCTGGCGTTGTACCCACGCTCTTCCAGTTGCCCTGGTGCCGGTGGCTAACTGGGTAATAAAGGGTTAATGCCAGCTTTTTATTGGCAGCTGGCACTAAGCCCGAGATTCATAATATAGGGCCAATGTTAGACCCGCCATTAGGAATCTCTAGTATGGTAAATAGTCAATGAATACACACAGAGAAAAATCTTTTTATTTGAAAAAAAAACACAGACACAATTCTGACTCCATCTTTATTATAAAAAGATCCGACGTAGTCCACAACGAAGGTCCCACGACGCTCGATCGCCTCCGACGTAGTCCACAATGAAGATCCCACGACGCTCGATCGCTACTGCTCAATCCAGAGACTGCAGCAAGGGATCAAGTGTCCTCTTCCTACAGCCTCTGGGGTCACCGTTATGGTGCACTGTATGGCAATGATCTGTCATACAATTCACCAAGACTATGATCCCAGAGACCACAACAAGAGGACACTTGATCCCTTATTGTAGTCTCTGGGATCAGCGTCATGGTGCACGGTATGGCAATGGTCTGTCATACCGTGCACAATGACGCTGATCCCAGAGACTACAAGAGAACACTTGATCCCTTGTTGTAGTCTCTGGGATCAGCGTCATGGTGCACGGTATGGCAATGATCTGTCATACCGTGCACAATGACGCTGATCCCAGAGACTACAAGAGGACATTTGATCCCTTGTTGTAGTCTCTGGGATCAGCATCCGGTGCACGGTATGACAGATCATTGCCATACCATGCACCATGACGCTGATCCCAGAGACTACAGCAAGAGGACACTTGATCCCTTGTTGTAGTCTCTGGGATCAGCGTCCGGTGCACGGTATGACAGATCATTGCCATACCATGCACCATGACGCTGATCCCAGAGACTACAACAAGGGATCAAGTGTCCTCTTGTTGTGGTCTCTGGGATCATAGTCTTGGTGAATTGTATGACAGATCATTGCCATACCGTGCACCATGACGCTGATCCCAGAGACTACAACAAGAGGACACTTGATCCCTTGTTGTAGTCTCTGGAGATCGTTTCCATGACGATTGGATCCTCTAAGTGCTGTGATCCCTGAGATCACAGCACTTAGAGGGTTAACACAGCCAGGGCACAGCAATCACACAGATGCTGTGCCTTGGCTGTGACACCGCTCCTCTGTACACTCATCTCTATGCTGGGAGATGACTGTGCAGAGGAGCCGACAGAAGAAGGAGGACGCCGCAGGAAGAGGACAGCGCAGAGAAGACCCGGAGCAGACCGGAGGACAGAGGGAGAAGACCGAAGGAAAGAGGGAGAACAGCGGAGGACAGAGGAGAAGAAAGAAGACAGGTGAGGAAGAAGAGGGAGCGGGAAGAGGAGAACGGGCGGAGGTGATCACCGCAGGCAGCGGCGATCACAGGAGGCATGGGGAGGGATCGCAGGGCAGGGGAGACCACAGGGGGGAGATCACCCACAGGGGGGAGCCCACAGGGGGTAGATCGGAGGGCAGGGGGCACATCGGCGGCCCGGGGCAGAGCGGAGGGCCAGGGAACGACGGCGCCCCCTTTGAAGCATGGCAGGCGGCGCCCTGTGCGACCGCACAACTCGCACAGCGGTAAGGCCGGCCCTGGTTCCCAAACTCTAACTGCTATTCTCCTGAATCTACAGTATGTGCTATGTTTCTATCTGCTTCATGCTCTTCATGTATCTGAAGTGACATATTCATTAGCCAGCTACTCTGAGTATTGCGTTTTTGCTGTGTGTTTTTCTACCTCTTTACCTTTTTTTTATGCCTTTTTGGTGCAAATTTGAAATGGTGTTTTTTTAGGACAGAAAACCTTTGATTCTGCAGTTAAAACCACAACTGCATTTTCTATGGAACCTTACAGAACAAAAAACACTCAAGCAGTTCAATGCTGTCTTTAGGTATGAATTTTCATCCACTTTGCTTGAACTGTTAAATGCCGCAGATTTTCTGCATAAAAACCACAGCAGAAAAAATGCAGCATTAATGCTACCTGGCAACATGGCTGGGAGTTTAGAGTTTTGGGAACTAATAGATGGGGCTGACAAGCTGTTTTTCGATCTTTGCAACGGCCACATAGGTCGGGGGGTACTCGGTAGTCGGGCCGGTTAGTTCTTTGGGCGATCACGGTGGCGGTAGCCCAGCTCCGTGGCCCTAGCCGTGCTGTGAAGAGGGTATTTACAGGGGAATTAGAAGTCTTTTCATTACGCCACCAGTGGTATTCGGCCAGGGATGGCCGACACTGCTGGTTTGGGCCTCTGGGGCAGATGGTGTGGCAGTTGAGATGGTATCGCTCCCCACAGGTGGAGCGAGGCCCCAGGGACAGTGTGGTAGTCTCTGGGACTGATGGTAATGTTCGTTGAGGTGCAGGACAGAGGGCGCCGGAAATAATTGGTGGACACAGAAGGGCGCAGTTTCGTTTACTTGGCAGATGGTAGTGCAGTCTAGGGCATTGGTCACTAGATTTGAGAAGGGTTAGGTCAGTCTGTAAGCATTTGGGGATCCACCTCGCCAGGTGGGTTCAGAGAACTTCCTTCTGCGCTGTTCCCTTCTGGTCCCTAGCACTTGTAGCTAGGCTGTGGACCTCTTCCTGCATGTGGTTCCTAACCCATATGGCAAACAGCACAAGCCTTTTACGGGCATCGCCTTGCTGATGGTAGCCCTGGGTCTTCGGTGTGGCCAGGAGACTTGCAGCCTCCTGCCCTCCTGAATTGGTTGCCGGGACATGCAGTGCCCCCCACACAACCATGGACTCTGGCGTCCTCTATGGCGCCACTCTGGGGTGAGCTCAATCGCATCTCCCGTCCCCAGAGCTCTCTCCTACACGTCCTCTCCTTTCCCTTTCCTCAGACCTTCTCCCTAACCTCTGTGCCGGAAACATGGCAGCTCCCCTGAAGTCGGGTTCTAGAGCTCCCCCTTCAGGCCCGGAGTCAGGTGTTGAATGCTGGGTGTTACCTAGCGTGAGGACCTCTTCCTGCTTCCAGGCATGACATCACCCCCTGTGAGGGAGGCAATGTCACAGTGGCCACATCTTTTTTCACCCTTAAATTAATTTTACACTGATTGCCTTCTGTAGTCCTTGTGAAGCACTATTGCTGGCTGTAGGATGGGTTAACTGAGAATCTGTCAGTGAGCTCATTCGGAAAAGTATTGTTACTCTTTCATCTGACTCTTTTTTCGCACCTTTCATCTGATTTATGACCACAGACCACATCACAGTGAATGTGCAGAGAAACAAAGACCCTGGGAACATTTTTTTATAAAACCAAATTGCTAAGGAAAAATATGAAAAAATTGGGATGCATAGCATATAAAAATGGAAATTTCCCTATCTGCCCAGCAACCACATTGAGGTGTGCCTCTTTACTGGGTAGCTACACTAAGTCACTGCTTCTCTGCATTTAAACAAACCCCTATTTGTATAGGCGAATAGGAACCTGATAGAGGTTCCTTATCCGCTACTGAGTGGATTATAAATATAGCCAAGTTTATATGCTAAGTGTCTCAATTTTTTCATATTTTTCCCTATATCATAATGCAGTTCCATATTCTTATGTTCATGGTTTGCATGTCTTAGCATTACAGAGTGGTTATAATATGTTATGTTCAGTTATGCACTTGTTCACATTGCATGTTGGGGAGTGTCGGCAGTTTTCTCTTGACTCAGTAGAGACTGTCCATTGATAATGAGGTGTCAATCACAACAGGGGTTGTGTCAAATTAAGTAGCAAAGTAATGATAATCGACAGGTGATAAAGCCTTTGGCTTATGGAAACAATAGCATCCATACTGATAAAAGAGGCACAGTTAACTTTTGTTTTTTAACCCCTGCAGCATGCTGTTGTCAGCTTACATAGTAAAAACTTGCTGTCAAATTCCCTTTAAGTCAACAAAAAAAATTGACTATGAAGATGGAGAACCCCTTTACAAGTGAAATGAATAGAAGATTTAAAGGGGAAGTGTACTTTGAACGATTCGCTCTAGTGAATATCTTCATTATTACATGCTGTATAGGACGATAGAAAACCCAATTTTTACCGGGTAGCAGATGAGAATGTGACATCCTGGTCAGACAATGCGGCGCTTTGCCTGGAAATCCTTATCTCTGGCGCACTTCTGTGTGTCCTTTGTGCGCAGTGCAGGAGAAATCTTCACTATTAATATTACTAATGCTGTCACTTTACATTGAAGCCTCAGCGTCTGCAGGAAGAGTTATAGACACGGCTGGCCTCTTTCAAAGCTGGAATAACTACAATGTAGCGAGCCACAAAAGAAGCTGACATTTAAAGGGTCCCGTGGCGGATCTGCAAGCGTTTCATTTCATTATCTGCTCGTGGCATCCCCCATCAAATGTGACAGCCGCCCGCCACCGAGGAATAGAGATGAGGACAGATGTACATGTTGTTCGTCAGACTCACTGAGCCTGGCAAAGAAAGATTTCATTCCGGTAAATACACTTGTCGCATTCTGTGAATGTCAACGGCAACCCCAATATCTGCAGGATGTCGAGCGCCTCGTCCTAAGGGGGAAAATCCCAATTCATGTTACCTACCGTGGAGAGAAAGAACATTATATGAAAGTAGATTGTGAAGATACAGATCACTTATTTGTTTGCACTTTTATTATTATCTGGGATAGAGGGATTGGCTGCACTGCTCATCCTGAGCCTCCGGGTTCATGTGCTGCCAGAACAATGCACATTAAGGCTCAATCTGCCAACAACTACTGCAGGTCTCCTGACCCCTTCTATACCAGTGATGGACAAGAACCCTTCAAACACAAGGACACTCGGCTCAGGCAACTGCAACGACCTTAAGGACCTGGGGTACTCGAATAGCCGGGCGTAGTCAGGGGAATGTCACAGTGGCAGTCCCGACGGTCTTGGCCCTGGCCGAGCAGATGAAGGGGATATTTACAGGAGATTATAATGTCTTTATGTGACGCCACCTTTGGTACCTGATCAAGGATGACCAGTGCTGCTTAGATGAGCCCCCAGGGAATAGATGTAGTGGCAGCCACGATGGTGACACTCCCCACAAGTAGATTGGGCCCCTGGGGTTTGGTGTAAGAGTCTGGGGAATGATGGTGGTGGTAGTTATTGTGCGGGAGGTGGCAAGGAGTGCACAGAAAATAACAGGAGGACACAAAGGGTGCAGTTATTTTACCTTTACTGGCAGTTTTAGTAGTTTTAGCTCAGCTGGGGCACCGTGGCCTTCGCGTCAGCGATCCAGTCACTCCCAGGCAGTTCAGGTTCACTCCACCGAGACACCCTTGTATATGCCTTTCCAGGTTGTCCTTTTCTGCACTGGTTTTCATGTCTACTCCTGCCCTGCACCTTCGTGCTACAGGTTCCCAAGAAGGTGACTGTGAGCCCTGTCGAGCGATGGTCAACACGTCATCTGGCTCTAGATCTAATCACCATCATGAAGATTGTCCACGGTAGTTGGCCACTGCACATGAAGTTCAGTGGTTCTCCAGTTTCCTGACTCAAACTTGCAGTGTTGTTGCCAGATTGGGGCCACTACCCTCTTGCAACCAGTTCCTCCAGCAATGACCAATATGGTCTGGCCAGGGTTCCATGGCAACCTACCCACTGGTCCCACTCCTTCCCCTGGTGCTAGCCTCCCCTGGAACTCCATCTCTCTGTGTCATCTTCCTTGTTCCTCAAACTCCAACTACCCACTCTCCAACTCCTGCTCTTCATGCTCTGTTTTCTCACCCTAACTTTCTCCTCCCACCCCCTTTTAACCTATTCCCTCTTTCAGCCAGTGATAGAGTCTGCTCAATCGAAGCCTCTTCCGCCCTTCATCCCTGGCCTGGAGTTAGGATGGGTGTTGGTTGCAAGGTGTGTGTGTGTCTCGGTATTGTGTTCCCATCTTACCTGGGAGGGAGATACCACACCTATGGATTAGGTGTAATACCTCTGTGGCGGCCAGACACAGGGGCACCACACCAAAGCAATTCCTCCAACCATGATACTCCCATGCGCATGTAATCTCTGCTCAATCAACCGCTAGCTCTCCAGACCCTCCATACACATGCACACTCAGCTCAGATAGCAGCAATTCCTCACCATCCCCCATAAACAGTGGTGTAGCTAAAGTCGATGGGTCCCAGTGCAAGATTTAGCTCTGCCTCCCTTTTCATACATTGGTCAGATGAGCTCTCTAAATCCATTAAACACATATGTTACTGTTTTCTCCCTGTCAAGGGGTGGTATAACATGAGAGGGAATCAGGAGGCAAGATGGTAAGATGGGCAAGAATGTTCAGGGGAGCTAGTCTGGTACTGAATTTGGGGTCCCTGACTAGCCCTGTTCCTGTAGGTACCTCTGAAGGAGAGGAGTTTGGGTCCACCCTAGCCCTTCGCTCCTGATCAGCCCTAGACTAAGGGCCCCTACCTCCACCCACAGACTGGGAAACCCAGCAGCTTTGATGGAAGTCAATGTCAGCAATAACACAGCTCAGCCCCAGCACGACTTCACAGCTCTGAGTCCAGGTAGAAATGAGCTCTAACTGCGACACCAAGTGGAGGAGGTGAAGTAATGGAGATCTAAATAGTAAGACACATCCCTCCACCTCCACCCTAATACTATGACTCACCCCTCCAATTGCAGCTGGAGCACACAGCATAGACTAGGGGAAAAAAAAAAGTTTAAGCACAGCAGCAACACTAATGGATTGCAAGGTAGTCAACACATGACACTCCCCTTCATCATGTAGTAAAGTCCCCCATCCTGATATTTATGTCCCTATGCAGGTATATATCCCTCCCATTCTGGGCCCATCTTGATATCCATATCCCCCATTCTGGGCCCATTCCTGATATGTATGGCTCTATCCTGGTATGTCTATTTATCATCGTGTGCCAATCCTAGTATTGTTCCATGTACAGCATTTGAAAAGAAAAAAGCCCACTCTGCTCACCTCCCTCTGCTCTCTCGCAGTGTGACGTCTGTTGATTAAATTGGTGTGTGTACCATGACGCATGATGTCACTGCTATGCTCCTGTAGTCAGGGGCAAACGACATCAGCTGCTGGTCTCTGATTGGACAGCAGCATGTATCGTGTATAAAGAGACCCAATGGGATGGATGAATGAATGTTAATATAAGGATGACTTTTCACTTTGACCAGCAGATTGATTGAAGATTGGATACAGGCAGCTAATTTAGGATCTTCGGGTCCGGTTAGCAAGCCATAACCCCAGGTCTAGGCATTTCGGTCATGCCAACCAAGGGGACCAGAACACTGACTATAGAACCACAAGGACTTCAGCATCGGATTATCGGATTTGGCTGTGATGACAAAGACTGCATAAGGATAAGGAAGCAACCCAGGTTGGGACGATACAGTAACCTGGCTACAGACTTTGCTGTGCTACATTCTATACCCTGGTGAGTCAGCGGAAGGGTGAGACTCTGTTGCCTGTTACATTGTTGTGTTTTGCTGGTTATGCGTTATATGCTGTTAACTGTTTGGGGATCCAATAAAGCCTTAAAATTGTGATTCCCTCACCCTGTGTTGTCTGAGTAGTGTTCCACCCACGGTTAAGGAGCTCGGGCGTTCAGTTGGGGATGAACCCTGGTCCACGTTGTCTTTGTAAAGGCGGCTGGGCCTGTGGACGAGAGCACCCACTGACCCCCGGGTCTCCACAATTGGTGGCAGCAGTGGGATACTACTCAGCCTGGTTTATCCAGGGGAGCTGCAGGAAACTGGTGTTCGTGGACACCGTCCAATGGCTCAACAACCAGGGAGGCATATAAGCATACCCAGCAGGCCATAAGTGAGGCATTCAGGTTTCAGATGTTGCCAGTTCCAACCCCACCAGCTCAGCCATGGGACAAGGGCCGGAGAGGAGATACGGCAGCAGCAGTAAATGGATGCTACAGGATCTGTGCCAGAGGCGAAATATTGAATACAGGAACGCTTACACTAGGTCGGCTTTGATTCAGAAATTGGTCCATTGGGATACCCAGAATGATGGTGAGGATGATGAGGACCCCGCCGCGTGGTACCATAGGATGTAAATTGTGTACCACATCATGCATCCAGTGAATATCGGGAAATCACCAGGTCCAAAGCAGTCCAAATCAAGGAGTGGTTGGCCGCATTGGGGCCCAAAGCCTCAAGAGAAGAGAGGGCTTGGGTTCTGGGACATGTTTTAGGAATTCCAGCTCACCAACTGCTACCACCAGCCGCTCGAGTAGGATTAATCCGTTACCCATTAGAAGCCCCACCAGGACAAAAGGTATACAGACAGGATACGTGACTTGCCCAATCCACGGCGCTGTTATACGTGTGGACGTCTTGGACATATCGACAAAGATTGTCGCCAACACCGGGGCACCATGCCTGGAGCTCATCAGCCAGCACAGCCAGTCCAGGTCAGTGATGTCCAAGCCCCGGGACAACAAGAAACTGATTCTGTCCACACCCTGGTAAGGCCAGCTATTGTTTCTCCAGACCATGTACCATGTTCCCAATTAACCATCTCCCTGGCTGAGGGTCAGTGCTCAGACATCCCTTTGGAAGGTGTGCAGCTAGCCGAGGCGAACGACCAAGGAGAGGACGAGTTGGAGCGTATGGACAGCATCCCCGCCCCTGTTATTTTGGAGCCTGAGCAGGGAGAGGACAAGTTGGAGTTTATGGACAACGTCCCTATCCCTGTTGCTTTGGGAACTGACCAGGAAGAGGTTGATGTGGAGCTTATAGACTGTGACCCTACACCTGCAATTGTGGAAACTGACCCAGAAGAGGTCGATGTGGAGCTTACAGACAGTGTCCCCATGCCTGCTATTGTAGAGACTGACCAGGAAGAGCTTGATGTGGGATTTGTGAGCAGCTTTCCCACACCTATTGTTTCAGGGGCTAACCAGGAGGAGGTTGAAGTGGGCTCATGGATGGCCCCCCCCACATCTGTTGTTTTGCGTGCTGACCCAGGACAAGGACTATCTAGCCAGTTTGTCACAGCCATCACCCACATCCAGGAAGCCAAGCAGCACCCTGATGTGGATCTTGCTACCACACCTTCAGAGGATAATCCATGTTCCAGCCCCCATCATTCTCCTCTGAGCCATTAACAGTGAGTACACCTAGCCAGACTGTGGCCATGGACTGGGGGAAAATTGATAGCAAGACGTTTATGGGAGCCCAACTCTTGAATCCCATTTTATTGCTTGTCCACAATATGTCCGCCCATCCTGAGGGAGGTAATCAGGGGGAGGTGTATAGATGGAAGCCTTCGGCATTCAGTTGAGGATGAGCCCTGGTTCACGTTGTCTTTGTAAAGGCGGCTGTGCCTGCGGACGAGAGCACCCACTAACCCCTGGGTCTCCATAGTACCTATACTGATCGCAGTTCCTGATCTAACCCCGCAACTAGAAGTAGCCGTGGGATGTGACTAACTATACCCTAGACACCTCAACATGGCCGGAGAACTAGCTACCCCTAAAGATGAAAACAAGAATTCTATGTTGCCTCAGAGCAGAACACCAAAAGGATAGAAAGCCCCCTACAAATATTGACCGGGAGTAAGAGAGGAAAAGACACATTCAGGCAGAAAACAGAATCTAGCAAATGAGGCCACTTCTAGATATATAGATAAAGACAGGACAGAATACTATTGCAGTCAGTATACAAATCCTTTCAAAAACATCCACAGCAGATAATACAAAAATACCCCTGAGTCTACTCAAGACTCGGCGCCCTCTAAATCTGTGGAACTCCTGTGAATCCAACTATGCTAAATATATGCTGACACAATCAAAAGCTGAACAAGCCAATAACAAATGAATAGTACATAAATCCTAGGAAGAAAACTTCCTAACAGAGAGCAGGTTAAGACAGACATGCACTCTGAGCAAAAATAGACAATTTCAAAACAAGCACACAGCATGTGTGCAACAAAAAAACAAAACCATTCACTTAGCTTGGAAGTTTTGCAGCAGGGCAGGAAGAGACCAGGCAGAGGTGAAACACCTCCAGGACAATTGACAACTGGCAAGGACTGAGGAAATTCTGCAAACCTAAATACCCCAGACAGAATTGCAATTATCCAATTTACCTGACCAAGAGTGCAAAACAGGATCAGCAGCATTACCAGCCACAACCACAGGAGGGAGCCCACAAGCAGAATTCACAACAGGGAACTCTCTCTTGCTTGGATCTAGATTGTGCCCTGGAATGAACCAGTGAGGGCTCGCTCTCGGTGCTTGGAGCAACCATTGTCCTGGAACGCACCTGGTATAGAAACGTGGAAACAGCTGGCATCCTGGAAGGTAGGGGATGAGGAGATATTCAGGAAGCCACAGTCCTGCTGAGGATCTAGAACTGACAGGTGTTGGTTATCTCAGAGAGGCAGTTTTCTAAATTATGGACTGGCAGAAGTCAGTGAATGGAGCTGGAAATAGCTCCTGTAAGGTAACCATGTATCTAAAAGGGACTATGTAAATACTGTCAGGCGGGCATACCCGCCTTTGGAACAGACTGATATGTCACTAATGTTCCGTTGATGTAAATGAACTGTGCACTGCATGCGATTTATGATGTCTTAATAAACTGCTGGACTTTATTTTACAGAAAAACGTGCCTGTCTTCCTCAATCCTGCTACTATTTGAGTGTCCCCCAACACGCTAAGTGAGCAAATCACTACAGTAGGAAACTCAAAGTGTTTCTCTCATGAATGCAGGTCAGGATAGCCCCACTCCCAGCCTCCTGATTATCTGCGCTCTTGAGGAGTGTTGCTTTGTACCAGCTTCATTGCTGCAACACTGGTCTGTTTGATTTTGGAAAGAAGAGGCCAGAGGCAAAGAAGCTTCAGCGCTGCACTCCTTATCTTCAGAGACCAGCCACTTCTGACAGACTGCAGTGGTGGTCGGTAGCCTAGGCAACAAGCAGTAAATTCCTTTTTTTCTTGAGAATGGAGAGGATTTTTAAGATGAAATAAATTGCAAAACTTCTTGCTTTTCTAAGCACTTTGCAATTTTACCTAAATTTGTGATGATGAGAAAACCCCTTTAGAGGTACCGTCACATGCCGCCATGACGCCGGCGAGATTGCTGGCAATTCCTGAATTCGCTGATGTGGAAACCACATCGCATGTGCGTAGTGGCGTGTTACTGGGCGATTCTACGGCGAGAATTCGCCGTGGAGCGTCGCCTGATTGCCCGACACTTCAGTGAAATCAGGCGATATCCCCAGGTGATATCAGTGCACCTTAGCATGTGACAGGGCAGTAGCAATGTAGAAAGCGACCTCAGAAATTATAGAATCAATCCCGTAGGCGTGCCTGAGCGTGCTGTTTTCCACGACCCGTTTGCAGCGATTGGTGGCTTCTCCTGCGTTCCCATTGACTGCCCGTGGCAAAGGCGCCATATTTCATGATCTGTGTATTCTTCACCAGACTCATCTTCTTCTTCTGCATCACAAGTGTCAGGAAAGGCATTCAAACTTCGAGCGTCATGGACTAGCACATCACAATGATACTGCGTGTATGATGTTGGCATGTCCTGACTAAATGCTCAGTTGTCCGATATTGACGATTGGTTTATGAATTCATACACACAAATATATGTTGAATAAGCCAATTCCTATTGCTCAGGTCTGCAATGTCAAAACCAATATGTTGAGCAAACAGAAATCAGAAACCATATGGGCCCACAAATTACATACCAACGCATGTATGTCTTCCATTTGCTACGCACGTCCATCATCCTGCAGTTCATACTTGAGTCAGTTTGGTGACGCCACGGCGTCCCTGAAAGGCTCACCACTCTGTTGTGACTTAAGTTGTCTGGGCCCTCAAGTCTCCTCGGCGTAACCAGCGTGCGCTATGATGTCATGTCTTTGTTTGACGTTGTGTCCTGCCTTCCAGGTGCTTTCCCTTCCCCTGCAGAGGTAGCGATGGTGTCAGGACAGAGAGCTGCATCCTGGGGGAGCCAGAGCTGCTCATCCTCATTGACATCCTGGACAGCCGGGATTATTGGTGCCACAATCGGCTCAAAACCGGATCAGGATCCGCAGCCCATAGGAGCCCATTATAAAATCGAATTGCACTACATGCAATCCGGTTACCGCTTACGGATTTGCAGCCTGCGGTAATAATCATGCAGGCTGCAGTTTTTGCAGCGGTTTGCAAACTGCAGCAGGAGACCTATAATGGGCTCCTATGGGAGCCCATCCGGCTACCGCAAGGCACATGTGAATGCCTGCGGTTGCCGGATGCTTTGCTCATCCCTGCTGCCACAGGGATGAACTAAGGGTTAATGTTGATTATATATGTGGGCAACATGTCTGTAGGGAGTGCCCACCCTCCCTAGAGACATGCTGTCCACATAGTTCGCCATGTTAAGGGTTAATATGTGAAATTACAGTATTGCCGGCTATTGTCGGCATTTACTATTTTCTGAATGAAACCCATCAGCTCCTCGTATCTGCCGCTCTCCAGAATCTTGAAAGCTTTAACATTAGGTCTATGGGCAGCGCACCGCCATAGAACTACCGTAGTGTTAATGCTTTCAGGACCCTGGATAGCGGCGGATACAGTACGCAGATTACGTACTGTATCTCCTCCACAGCAGGAGCCGATGGAAATAGTAAATGCAACAATAGCCGGCAATACTGTAATTGCACATATTAACCCTTAACATGGCGAACTATGTGGACAGCATGTCTCTAGGGAGGGTGGGTGTGGCTCAGGGAGCCACAGACTTCCCCTGATGCACTGCTGGGTTTCCACAGCAGGTACCTACTACATGCAACATCTTCCACCCCAGCACAGTAGGGGGAGCTCAACTTGCTGATCTCAGGCAAGATCCCCTATAAATACTGCTGCTGGGGGAGGAGTTAGTCAGAGCGTGCAGACGCTAGGAGATATGTGAAGACGTCCTGTTGGTCGGTGCCGCGGTTAGGCCTGAGCCAGTGACCCGGAGTGGCCCTTCTGACATCCCACAAGCCTGAGTGGGGACAGAAGGCAAGGAGCACAGCCTAAAGGGAGTGAAGAACTAGTGGAAGTGTCACCCAGGACACGGGATCAGGCTCGGCCACAACTCCCCGTGACACAGGAGTGTTAACCCCTTTGGAGCCTGATACCCGAGTACCCTACAGCCTGGGGCTCAACATGGGCACTCCCTACAGACATGTTGCCCACATCTATTATTAACATTAGCCCTTTGTTCATCCCTGCAGCAGCAGGGGTGAGCAAAGCATCCGGCAACTGGATTGCACATTCTGAACAAACCGGTTACCGGATCCGGGTTTAAAGACACATTGTGAACTCAAAATGTGTCTGAAGGCTCATGCGATTACGGCATCCGGATCTGGCAATCGCAATGAGCCTTCCAAATGTGCCCCTAGTCTACCTGTGTATGTATTGACTTTTAAATACAGGGCAGTTGCACATAGCATTATGCTGTGCAGAGAGATACAGTATGTCTTGCAGAAGCTGCAACACATGGCACGAGCGTGCAGTAGCGAGATAGTAGAAAGGGCAGATGCGTCATGTAGTGGGCAGACATCCAGACAAGGCTGACCAATGGTAACGCAGTTGTGTCGGCCAATCGGAGTGGTAGGGGCACGGTGTAGCACACTCTGGCACGCCTGTCTTTTCGCCGTACTCAAACTCTACACCTACATCACTGATGTGGTTGTGGGGTGTGATGCGGCGATGTATGAAGGGACGATCTCTTCCGGTCTTCTGCTGGGGATTTCCGGAACGCAGGATTGCCGAAGATCGCACGCGAGATCGATATGTGTCACTGCTCCACAGCGATCACAAAAAATTGCCCGAAACGTGCGCGCTCACGTCAAATCGCCAGCGATATGGAAGCCATATGGCGGCGTGTGACGGCACCTTAAAGGTACCTTTACACGCCGCGACGGCAGGCTGGATACATCCCGCTACTTCACGTGCACGAGCACGCTCAAACGGTTACAAACGGTCAACGCATCACCTTTACACGCCGCGACAAGATGCGCTACGCCACGCTACATCTATAGCTAGCTACATCGCCGGGTGTCTCAAGTAGCCAGCTGTAGCTCATTTACACACCGCTACAACCAGCTACTATGGGCGTACCTGGTGCAGCAGGGACAGCACATAGGCGTGCTACAATTGTGGATTACGAGACGTCCGTACGCTGATAGGACAAAGCAATAAACCCATGATTGGCCCGGCATCGCAGGAGGCTGATTAATACTTGACGCTCGAGCAATTGTGTAGTGTGACTCGTCAGCTCCTTAAATATGCCGCCCTGTGCGCCGACAACCAATCGCAACGCACCATCTTCCACCAATGATCGCACATGGGGCGCGGTAACACGGAGCCAGGGTCACGCCTTAGCTACATCGCAGGCTGTCCCGAGTTCCCTTCCGTTGCTTCTTTACACGCCGATACAGCTCGCTACCATCGGCGTTGTAGCCATCAGTTTTCGAGCAGAGCTAGGAAACAGATGTATCTGTTGCCGGCTGTAGCGTCACGTCTTCAGACGCCGCTACGACGGGCTACATTGGCGCTACAAGCTACATTTGTAGCCTGTAGCGGGATGTATCCAGCCTGCCGTCGCGGCGTGTAAAGGTACCTTTAGAGATAAGGGTAAGCTCTGCTATATCTGTCAAGCTCAGCTCTGCTACATCTGTATGTTTTTTCTTTCGGGAACATGTAACTCGTCTTCCTGCTGCAGATCTCAGCGATATCTGTGATTTGTACAGATGTGACTGATGGGTTCTTGTATCCATCACACCTGAGTACTGGGATACTTCTCAGATGCCTGTATCTCCGGCAGATAAGAAGCTCCTGTAACAGACACACGATCTTGACCCTGGGTATTAGCACTGCCCGCACCTAAGAAAACATAAAAACAAAGCAATTACATCAGGCCGGAGCAAATCTCACAGCTCCACATAGAATATTCCAACTTTACGTGACCGCCGTTTTATATATTCCGGCAGAATGGAAAATGCAGAAATAGAGAAAGTGCAAAGAAATGGCAATAATGAGAGAGGAGCGGACGCTGGCGGAGCAGTCACATCTGACCCCCTGATTGAACTGGATTAAAGGTTGTTTTGACAAAGCATCTGTACTGGAAACCAGTTCCCAGATTGGAACAAACAGAATCCATCTTGCTTTGATGTCTTTTTTTCTGTTACTATCTGACGTCTTTTATGTGGTTGTTCTGACAGCAACATTAAAGTTTCATGTAAGATCCTAAGTGCAGGGACATAACGGAAAGGTGCAAACCTACAAAGAGCGGATAGATCAGCGGCGTTCACTGAGGTGGAAAAGCCACCAGGACAGTAAAGCCAGATAGAAATCACAGATAAATGCGGCTTTCAATGGAAATAGAATATTTAAAGGGGACCTGACACCTGGGGCTCCCCTGTGTTTACGGATAGCCTGAAAATACGCCCTTCTGATGTCTCCATAGTAGGTGAAAACCATGTGTGAGCTCTAGGCTATTGAGATGAGCGTCATACTATGTGTCCATGTTATATACCCTAGAGTAATTAGGCCACAAGACCACATAGTGCACCAGCCATAGATATCCCAAAGAAGCTTGCAATCACACATGCTTTGATTCTGTGTCCTAGTCAGATATCCCTTTACTTGGTGCGCACCGGTCACAGATACCCTATATTAGTGAACAGCCACAGATGCTTCATATAGTACACCAGCCACAAATACTCATATCAGTGCACCTGCCACAAATACCCCTATATTAGTGCACCAGCCACAAATACGCCTATATTAGTGCCCCAACCATAGATACCCTTAAATTAGTACACCAGCCACAAATACTCCTGTATCAGTGCACCTGCCACAGATGCTCCATATTAGTACACCAGCCACAAATACTCCTATATCAGTGCACCTGCCACAGATGCTCCATATTAGTACATGACTCACCGTAGCCTGGGGTACACGGAGCGGGCGTTGATTCTCCTCCAGTCACGGAACCGCGCCTGCGGTGGTGTAGGCCCGGTGGTCCAGATCAAAAGGGGAAATGGCGGAACAGTAGGGATGATTTGTCTTCATGACGCCACCTGCGGGTGTTCTGGTAACTTTACCAGCGCTGCGGGTTCTCCGGGGGATGTTATACAGCAAGATGGGACGCTCCCCACAGGATGAGCGGGAGTCCCCGGAGCCGGGAGCTGCGCAAGATGTTGTGAGGCAGCTGCGGGATGCTGCGCGCCAAATCCAGGAGTAACGCACAACCACACAAAGTCTCTTTTAGGTACCTTTACTGGGTGGTAGTCAGGTACACTCGGACCGGGATAGTGAAGTCGGCACTTCTGGAGGTTCACAGCAAGCAGTGTTAGGCTTCCTTTCTCTAGTTCTCTGATTATGGTCGGGTGGATGTGGAATCCAGCCGGACCGGGCAGTGTGTTCAATGGAACTTGCTTCACCTGGTTAACAGCACTGAGGGCACTGTAAAAGGGTCTGAGCAGGATCAGTACTCTTCCCTGGGCGCTCGTGGGTAGGTGCATTAGGTGGAACAGGTGGCTAAACCTCCTGTTAATGGTGCTGGTTCTCTGTGATGGCGGGGTAGCTCTCACAGCTTCGGTTCCAGTAACCGGAGGATGAGGGAAGAGTTGGTGTAACTCTGGTATTCCTTGAGAGGTGCTTCTCCTTTCCTAGTATCCCAATTGCAGGGATTTCCTCACAGGTAGTTAGGCTGGTTAGGCCTGGTGTGTGTCTCATAAGCTTGAGATCTTCCACAACCTGCAGCTCTTGTAGCGTCTGCACACTCTTCACAGTTCTGAAGTGACTGCACACTCTGAAGTTTCTCCCTCCAAGACTCTATTTATAGGGGAACTGGCTCAAAGTGACCAGTGGAGCTCCCCTAGAGGCTCGGGGTGAAACCAGGTGTTCTAAGGTGTTGTGGTGTTGTTTGGTGTTTTGTGAGTTTTGCTTTGCTGTTAACTCCATTCATGCCCTAAGGATTTCTGTGGTGCCCAACAGGTGCCAGGGTGCCACATACACCAGCCACAAATACTCCTATATCAGTGCACCTGCCACAGATGCTCCATATTAGTACACCAGCCACAAATTTTCCTATATCAGTGCACCTGCCACAGATGCTCCATATTAGTGTGCCTGCTTCAGAATCTTCTATAACATTTTCTTTACTCTGCTGTCAACAGCTCAATTATAGTGCCACCCACTACTACCCAATGTGCCACCAATAGATCCCTCCATATTAGTGCAGCAATCACTGATTTCCACAGTCAAAAATATCTTCATACAAGTGTGCTACTATCTGACTCACTGTAGCCGGGACTTCACGGGGCAGGCGTTTTTCTTCTCCCTGTCACGGAACCGTGCCTGCCGTAGTGGGGCCCGGTGGTCCAGATTCAATAGGGTTGGCTGAACAGATTAAAGGTTGTTTCTTGTTGTGACGCCACCTGTGAGAGTTCCGGTGATTTCACCAGCTCTGCTTGGGTCTCTGGGGGATAGAATGCAGCAAGATGGGACGCTCCCCACAGGACGAGCGGGAGTCCCTGGAGCCAGGAGCTGCACAAGATGTTGTGAGGCAGCTGCAGTACTTCTAGCATGCGGAGATGGACAGTTCTGAAAAAGGCACGGACACTGATAGTCTCTGTAACGGATATTTTACTGTAACCAGCAGGCAGTACATGGTATACAGTTAACGGGTAACGGACCGGGTGGACTTTAGCAATGACCGGTGTTCCTCCATTCTAAGCTATTCTGGGTGAATTGCCAATGTTGCCTTTGAGTGCCAAGGTCGGATACAAGGGACTAATTAAATGGCCCTGCCGGTGTGTACGTTCCGGTGTGAGGGGTAGTCTGGGTCCTTTTGGTGGGTACTCCGCTGGCAAGACAGCTCTGTTTGCGGCGGCGGTGGGGTACTCTGTAGAGCGGTCCCTCCACTCATGGTTTGCATAGCAGTGATAAATGACTACCAGCTTCGGAACCAGTGATCCGGTTGTAGATGGGCGCGGGTATATTTTGACCCATGGATGTTCACCCAGAGTCCGGTTGTTGAGACACCGGATAATGGCGCCCAACCGGTGGTGGTGGTGGCCCAGGGGCTGCACGGAACTGTGCAGGGCCCCCTCTCCTACGTTCATCTCGGCCACGTTCTGCTCCTTCCTCCTTCTCCTACATTGCAGAAAACTCTTCTTTCCACTAACTTCTCCTCTAACACACTACTCCTACACTCCGCCCACCAGGACCTGATTGGCCCTCTATTCTGATGTGCATGTAGGGTATGGAGCTCTGAGTTTTAACCGTGTCATCGCTTAGTCAGAGAATATTGCAGCTGCAGTCTGGGCTGCAATACACTCCTGTGACGCACTCGTTGCGGGGCGCCACACTACCAACTGGAACCTCCATATTAGTGTGCCAGGCCAGATTACTCTAAAGAAATTGTGCCAACCATACATTACTATTTATAAATTGTACCAACCACAGATTATTCTATATAAATTGTAAAATAATTCCAGGGAAGGGGGGACAGGTCACACCCCAGGAATACTCACTGGACTCCTGCACCAAGTATAATGGTATGCTTCCATCCTCAGTATGAATAAACAGGAATATGAATCACCCAGGGTTGTATAAGGACTCGGGTATCTGGGCCCTGCTGTAGTAGGGATATCACTGGTGGCCTGCCCAGACTCGTGGCCCTGGGGATCAAGTGAAAAGGGGGTTAGGGAATGGTGATGAAGAAAAATATAAAACCTTGTCGTGACGCCACCTGTAGATCCTGGTGATGGGCACCAGCGCCGCTTCAGACCTCCGGGGAAGGTGGTACTGCAGCTTGGATAGAGCAGCTCCCTGCAGGTGGAGCTTAGTCCCCGGGGCAGACCAGCACTGATGGTGGTGGTGCTGGATGTGGAGATGATCTGTGGAGCAGTGCAGCAGTTGAACAGACACATGATAATTTGTCACTCTACACGGGTACTTTACTCTGTAAACCAGTTCAGATGGCAGTTCAGGTTACAGCATAAACAGTCTATAATCAGGTAGCTGGTCGGGTAGTCACAGAGGGTTGCAAGGTCATTCAGCAGATCCTGTAGTATACTTTCTTTTGTCAATCCCGTGTCCTGCTGTTAAAACCTGCCCCGGCACAGCCCTCTTGTATACCAGGCCCATTGGGGTGCTATGAGTTCCCTTCTTCTCCCTCTCTCTCTCTCTCTCTCTCTCTCTCTCTTCACTCTCTCTCTCTCAAGGGGCTCGACCTTTGGTGGTGATCCTGGCATGGCTGCACTTTGTAGACAGGTTGTCAGGGTTGATGAACTGACCCGTGACGACCGGTGTAGACGGCTCAGGGGCTGGACTCCCTGCTCCGATATGGGGTCCCCTTTTTCTGTTCCTGGGCTGCCTCTTCTCTAGGTCCCCTCCCTGGGAGTCTCCTTCTCTTGCTCAGAGTCTCCCCTCTTCTTCGCTCCTCACTGGTGGAGCCAGTGGGGCGCCGCAAATACCAGTGCAATTCTTCTTATTGATTCTTTATTAAGATAAAATCATAAACACGTCAAGAGGGCATGCTGGATGCATTTCGAGGAAACCCCCTTATTCTTCAGAATACAGAGACAGATTATTTTGAAGAGTAAGTGGGTTTCCTCGAAACACGTCCAGCGTGCCCTCTTGACGTGTTGATGATTTTATCTTAATCTTAATAAGGTATCAATAAGAAGAATTCCACCGGTATTCCTGTTTATTTATCTATATAAAATGTGCCTACCACAGATTACTCTATATAAATTGTGCCCTGCTATCACAATGATCTCTCTTACCTTGTGACTGGTTTGGGAACTCTGTCTCATATTTGTATTGAGACTTCATATTAATCGTGTTTCTTTCCTTTGGCCGTTGAGGAGTTAATGTCAGTCTCTGTTGCTAGTGTGGCACCCCAGGAGTCCGGTTGCCACAGTGGCATTGCCTTCATGGGGGAAGGGGGTAATGTTATCCTTGAAAGCAAGAAGGGGTCCCCTTGTCAGGTAGCACCAGCATCCAACATTTGTCCTGACTCCAGACCCGAAGGGGGAGCCCTGAACCCAGTTTTAGGGGACCTTCCCTATAAATTCTGGCCGAGAGGCGGGGTTGGGGAGAAAGTTTGAGAACAGTTTCACTTAGAGAGCAGTACAGACGTCCTGGGGACTGGAGCTGGTTGAAGCTCGTCCCAGGACAGAGGAGAGCAAGTGAGAGGGAAGAAGAGAGGAGTAGAGGAGAACCTGGGGAGTGGAGCTATGACCGATCTCGCCCCGAAACCGGACGCCGGAGTCCAAGGATGTTTGGGTACTGAAGTCACGGCAGCTAAACCTGGAGGGCAGAGGATAGGAAGTCCCCTGGCCCCACTAATTACCCAACGGCATAGCAGCATACCAGAGCCCCGAACCGCCACAGAGAAACGACACCTGGAATAGGCTCGAGCTGCATGCATAGGGGCAATGGCTAAACATCCAGGTAGAGGTCCGTAGAATAGCTTTAGGCAACGAGGACCAAACAGAACCACACAGAAGGAAGGCCTCTAAACCCACCTAGATAGGTGGATCTCCAATTGCTTCCCGGCTGCCTGGATCTCCATTACCATCTATTACCAGTGCCCAGTTCTGCACCATCAACCATCAAGTAAAGGTAAAGGAAACTTCAGTCCTTGTGTCCTCCAGTCATTTCTCGCGCCCTTAGTCCTGCACCCCACCATTCCCTGTCTCCTGCACGAACTGTGTCAATTGCCCTTGGGCCTCCACTCCACTATCTCTGCAACATCATTAATTGCCCAGTCGACCTGCACCACAGCGTTGGTCATCCAATTGCTGAATACCACAGGTGGTGTCACGACCAATTTCCGTATAAATATCTCCCATTTCTGGCACTGCCAGGGCCACGGAGACGGGTCACAGCCCCGTGATCTTCCCAGAGGACTGCCCGACAGGATTCCGAGTACCCTACGGTACTGGTGGGTGTGTCACTAGCAAGCTAGCTAGTCCTTGTGCAGGTGTTGCTACTCTGTGATTACTTCCATCCCCTTTATTTGGTCACATGGTCCCAGCATGCTTTGCTGGTGATTGAACCCATTCCTGGCCAAGCTTCCTGTGGTGAAGGAGGTACTCTGGAGAGCTGTCTTCTGCTAAGCCGTCTGCTGCCAAGGAGTGTGGCAGCAAGCGTCAAGTTGCCTTGTGGTTTTTCTATCCCTCTCTCCTTCCCTCTTCTTGTTATTATTGCAGTGGTTGGGACTAGTGCTCCGGCTGGCCATTCCCTATTGAGGGCTAACATCAGGGCCAATGAGGGACTAGGTATCCTGCTCGGTGATGGGTTGAAAGAACTCATATAGGGACAGTAGAGAGATTAGGGCACAGCCGCAGGTGAGTGCAGGAGGTCACCTCTATCTACCCCATTCTGTGTGAGCAGGGCCCTCCGCTGTATTTGTCCCCCCGGTGTTTGTCCGTCTGTGTTATGCAGCGGTCATCGTTGCTCCATGTTTCACTGTCATCCATGGTAGCTGGATACCCCCCTTAGGGCAGTGTTATATAAATTGTGCCGTCGATAGATTATGCTATATAAATTGTGCCCTCCGCAGATGCCCCATGCTTCCAGGTGTAGGCATTGTACCTACTTTCCATTACTGTATGTTATTTATAAAGCCTGAATCTTGACATTTTGGGAATCTGGACTATTTCTCTGCACCTGATGCCAGTAATAATGATGTTACCTGGCTCATGCCCGGTGTATTGAGTAGTAGAGGCACTGTGCTGCCCGCCCGGCCGTCTGGATCACATCTATGCTCTGCTCCTTCAGACTTTCATTGATCATAGATGTCATTACCACAATTTGTGTATCCTCGCACGCCGCAGTGTGAGGTCTGAGAGCCGGCTAGTGATTATCCCGGGAAATAGACCGGGGGAAAACAGGGAAACAATCACCTCCTGTATAATTTACCTTGAGGAAGGTCATTGAAGATGGACGGGTTATCCTGGATGGTGCCCGCCGCCCCCACAAGTCCGGGCCTCACAGAACACCATCCATTTCTTTCCATTTAGCAGATCAGCATGGTAGTGATGGCAGCGCACATCTCCATCGCTCCTACTCT
Organism: Allobates femoralis; assembly: GCA_033576535.1. Lineage (NCBI taxonomy): Eukaryota > Metazoa > Chordata > Amphibia > Anura > Aromobatidae > Allobates > Allobates femoralis. The sequence goes on along the minus strand of JARQOC010000010.1, from coordinate 98,226,568 downwards.
GGATGTGCCTCCTCGGAAATATATCTCATACATAGAAATAATATTCCATCCTGCCATATCTGAGCTAGTTTACAACTGACAACATCTAATATACTTCATCCAGCTTTTTACAGGCATATAAATCATCCACTGTGTCAGTGAGAACTGCAGCTCTGGAATTCTGTTCATGAATCAGAAGGATCAGGATGGACACAGCCATTTAGAATTAGGATCCCATATTTATTTCTATATTCAATTTGCCTCTTCATAAAGGAAGTAGATTTGAACTCTAGCGCCACTTATTGGAAGTAACAAATCCATTCCTGCTGTAGTAAAAGCAACTGTTATCCCGAGACCTGTGTTTATGGTCATTCTCGGCTGTGGACATGTTTGTTTGCAGCCTGAATGATCCTTTATCATGTCCCCATGGGCGTGATCTTGAAATTAAATTTCGCGCCCCCAGCCTGGCCCCCTCCGCTCTGCTATGCAGCCTTCCTGTGGGAATGACGCTGAACGCGTCATTTCTGGAACTGCGGGACCCTTAGCAACCTGATATTTATTGTAGCAGTGGTGTGCGCTGCTATGAGGGGTTCTATGGAGCCCCGCTTAGCAGCGCTGTGCTGATGCTAAGATAAATATCGGGTTGCTAAGGGTCCCGCAGTTCCGGAAATGACGCGTTCAGCAAACAAACATGTCCACAGCCGAGAATGACCATAAACACAGCGCTGCTAAGCGGGGCTCCATAGAACCCCTCATAGCAGCGCACATCACTGCTACAATAAATATCGGGTTGCTAAGGGTCCCGCGGTTCCGGAAATGACACGTTCAGCGTCATTCCCACAGGAAGGCTGCATAGCAGAGCGGAGGGGGCCAGGCTGGGGGCGCGAAATTTAATTTCAAGATCACGCCCATGGGGGTGTGATAAAGGATCATTCAGGCTGCAAACAAACATGTCCAGGAGGACTATTGCATATAGCCCCCACTTCATTATCATCCTAATGAGTAAGTATAAAAACATTTTTTTTACAATATTGAAAGCAAGCATTTAGCAGAGAGAGGGATAGTTATAATGATTTAAGGAAGGTGCAAGGACATGTATTTGACTCACCGTGACCAGGGTGTTCCAGTCGCAGGCATTGACTCTCCTCTTGTCATGGAACCGCACCTGCGGCTGTGAGGCCCGGTGGTCCAGATCAATAGGGGGGATGGCTGAACAGTAGGGGTTAAATGTCTTCGTGACGCCACCTGCGGGTGTTCGGTAACGGTACCGACGCTGCTAGGCCTCCGGGGGATGTTAGGCAGCAAGATGGAACGCTCCCCACAGGATGAGTGGGAGTCCCGGAGCCGGGAGCTGCGCAACATGTTGTGAGGCAGCTGCGGTAGTGCTGCTGTTAGGCCAGGAGTCAGACACAGACACGCCAAAGTCTTTTTAGTACCTTTACTGGTGGTTTTCAGGTACGCCAGACCGGGTTAGTGAAGTTAGCAATCCTGGAGGTTCACAGCAAGCAGTTGTAGTAGGCTTCCTTTCTCTATTTCTCTCTCTCTAAGGTTGGGTGGATGTGGAATCCAGCCGGACCGGGCAGTATGTTCGATGGAACTTGCTTCACCTGGTTAGCAGCACTGAGGGCACTGTAAAAGGGTCTGAGCAGGATCAATACTCTTCCCTGGCCTCACGTAGGTAGGTGCTTCAGGTGGAACAGGTGGCTAAACCTCCTGTTAGACGGGCTGGTTCTTTCTGGTGGCTGGGTAGCTCTCACAGCTTCGGTTCCAGTAACCGGTTTGTAAGGAAAGAGTTAAGGTAACTCTGTGTTCCTTGAGAGGTGTTCTCCTTCTTCCTCTTATCCCAATTTGCAGGGATTTCCTCACTTGCTAGCTGGCTGATTGGGCCTAGTGTGTCCCTCATAGGATGGAGGTTTCACACAGGCTGGCAGCTCTTGTAGCGACTGCACACACTCTGAAGTTTCTCCTCCAAGACTCTATTTATAGGGGGAACTGGCTCAAAGTGACCAGTGGAGCTCCCCCTAGAGGCTCGGGGTGAAACCAGGTGTACTAAGGTGTTGTAGTGTTGTTAGGTGTTTTGTGAGTTTTGCTTTGCTGTTAACTCCATTCATGCCCTAAGGATTTCTGTGGTGCCCAACAAGGTGCCAGGGTGCCACATATTGATAGGTTAGGTGGCTTTTTGGAGGTGACAGGTTCCCTTTAAACATTAGGCGTCCACAGTCCCTGGGCTCTTACACATACCCTTAGGCTAGGATCGCACAGGGCATTTCTGCAGTTTTTTTCAGCAAAATCTCTTTTTTTTTTATGATCTCTTGGCAGTCATAATCCTGTTTTTTTGCTGCATTTTTGTCAACAATAGTGCAGCTGTGGCGCCCCACTGGTCATTGCGCCACAGTAGGGGTATTGCACCCACAATAGAGTGTGCAGTATTCCTGTCGCAAGGGCGTGTAAAGTCTGCATGAGACTCCCATCCCAGCACTCCCACACTAGACCAGGGTAGACAGGTAGACCCATTCCCAGAAGGTGGAGTTAGGGAAGGCGGGAAGACCACATGGACAGTTTTAGTTTGGTCTGATGAGCAAAGCAAGGTGGTTGCCCCGAGAGAGAGAAGGGTCTCCCAGGGAGGGGACCTGAGAGAAAAAGCAGCCCAGGAGAAGAACGAGGAAACCCCGTATCGGATCGACCATAATCCGAGGGAATCCTAGTACACCAATGGAGTGCCAGCTCCCAGGAACAGTACAGGCGAATTCACCCCCTGAGCCGTCGACACGGATGTCGTGTGTTAATTCAGCAGCCCTAACAACCCCGTCCAGAACGTACTGCTCTGTCAGGATCGCCCGAACCGGGTTGAGCCCCTTAGAAAGAAGAAGGGTACCTCATAGCGCCCAATGTATAATGCAATTACCACGGTCTGGTGGGCGCTCTAAAGTAGATCCAGGATCTTGTTAAGTATGAAGTCCTTTATTCTAAAAACCTCCTTCCCCACAACATGTTTCGACGGTATAGTGCCGTCTTTCTCAAGTGGAATCTTAGCGCCCAATGGGCCTGGTATACAAGCGGGTTGTGCAGGGCAGGCGCAACTAAAGGCAGCAGGACGTATGAGGCAGCAAGGCCATACTTATTACTATTACTAAAAATAACCAGACCAAAAGTTCGGTTTGGAATAAATTTTATTAAAGATAAAATGGTTGGGTGCCTTATTAAGGTTAACAGTCGTTAATAAATTAATTAATATTTTAATAAATAAATATAATCAAAATTTAAATTGCTGAAACCAATTGCATAAATTAATTAATTAATATTTTATCAAATAAATACAATTAAAAAATTTTAAATGCTGAAATTTAGGGTATGTGCACATTACCGGCTGGTTGGTCGGCGGCGGCTGGGCGGAACCCGCCAGGATGCTCCGGCGCCGTCCACCGGCTTCCTGGCGGGTATGTGCGGCGGGAGCCGGGTGGGTGACGGGCGGTAGCCGGCGGTTGCACAGCGGCTTCTCGGCGGCGATTCTGCAGCGGCTGGAAGCAGCACATGATTCTGCTTGCAGCCGCTGGAGAATCGGCGTTTTATAGGACATGCTCATTCTTTGCTAACCCGCTGGGAAACCTGCGGGTTAGCAACGGATGAGGCTGTGTAAACCGCCGGTGTGTGCACAGCCTTGGTCGGTTTACATTGGTTTTAATGTTAATCCAAACGCCGGTTTGGATTAACATAAATTTACATAAAACTAATGTAAACAAACCGGCGGTTTACACAGCTAAACCGCCCAACACCCGGCAAGTGCGCACATAGCCTTAAAGCGGATCCACCCAACACGGGCAATCGTCCTCTAACAAGGTCCCACCAATAGATCAAAAACAATAAATAACAGGGAGGGAGGGCGGGGTTTTCCAATACCTGATGATTTCTGACAGACCCTGTCAGAATTCTCCTCTATTTATAGTTCACAGCTGGCCACTCTGACCAATCAGCAACTGTCAAAAAAAGGCGCAAAAAACCTGGTTTATACCAGCTGTGGTCACTTCCATATATGGGCAGGCTCTTACCTCATCTCCCTAACAGCTGAACCTAAACCTATTTATTAACCTTTGCTGTCCTGCCGCCACATAGTGTACCATTCATATTGAATGGGCCACTTTAGGATTGACTAAAGAAGGTATACTACGGCAGCCTCAAAAAAACTTTACCCTCTTCTGCGACTACCCGGCTAGCTACCCGTCTAAAGACTGTGAAAGCTGTAACCTAACCTGCCATCTGAACCTGGTTCCAGTAAAAGCACCTGTATAGAGTCATCCAGCCTCCATATCTCCTTTATCCGAGTTGCTGCACTACTCCACATACAATATTCAGCACCACCACCACAAGTGCTGTCCTGCCCCGGGGACTCAGATCCACCTGCAGGGATCTGCATCATCCAAGCTGCAATACCATCGCCCCCGGAGGTCTGAAAGACACTGGTGATCATCACCAGAATCTGCAGGTGACGTCACGATAAACTTACAAACTTTTATTCCCTTTCTACATCCCCCCATTTTTAGGCTCACCACTAGGGCTACGGGTCTGGGCGGGCCACAGGTGACATCCCTGCAACTCCACGCCCGAGTACAGAGTCCCCATAGGCCCTTGGGTGAATCACAGCTGTGCATTTTTACACTCTTCATTGCTTTCAATGGTGAAAAAGGAACAAAAGCGCTGAAAGAAGTGATGAGCTGCTTGCATCAAAAATGCAGCAAAACCAAGCCGTTTTCCATTACAATCAGAAAAAAAGTGTGTGTGTCTGTGTGCAGGAGATCTGTGGAATCTCACACAGTGGGTTTATCTGCAGTCCTATGTAAGAACACAGGTGATATTATCACGAATTGTACCACATGACATACTCAGCTCTGCTACATCTGTAGGACACACGTCAGCTCTGTGCTCGATTACATGGCGTCTCCGGAGGTTTAAAATCAATATATTTATGTTGAGATTTCTCAGCGATGTAAGGTCAAAGGGCGCGCCATTGATCTAAAGTAATCTAGAAGCCATTACCTGAGTCGTATCCATCACACTTTTCTGGTAATAACTAGTGAGACACTGTAATATAGCCATCAGTAGTTTTTTCATTTTCCTTTTTTTCCCCAAAGTACATTGGATTTTGTTGGCCAGGCTTATATTTCTATACCTGGGATAAGAGGTGCTGGTGGTCTGATGGTCTGGAGGTGCTGGTTTTCTGGATGTCTGGAGGTGCTGGCAGTCTGATGTTCTTGCGGTCTAGAGGTGATGGCGGTCTGGAAGTGCTGGTGGTCTGGAGGTCTTGAGGTCTGAAGGTGCTGGCGGTCTGAAGGAGCTGGCGGTCAGAAGGTGCTAGCGCTCTGGAGGTGCAGGTGGTCTGGTGATCTGGAGGTGCTGGTGGTCTGAAGGTGCTGGCGGTCTGAAGGTGCTGGCGGTCTGAAGGAGCTGGCGGTCAGAAGGAGCTGGCGGTCAGAAGGTGCTAGCGCTCTGGAGGTGCAGGTGGTCTGGTGATCTAGAGGTGCTGGTGGTCTGAAGGTGCTGGCGGTCTGAAGGAGCTGGCGGTCAGAAGGTGCTAGCGCTCTGGAGGTGCAGGTGGTCTGGTGATCTGGAGGTGCTGGTGGTCTGGAGGTGCTGGCGGTCTTGAGGTGCTGGCAGTCTGCTGGTCTGGAGGTGCTGGCGGTCTGGAGGTGCTGGCAGTCTGCTGGTCTGGAGGTGCTGACAGTGTGGAGGTGCTGGTGGTCTGGAGGTGCTGGCGGTCTAGAGGTTCTGGCTGTCTGCTGGTCTGGTGGTGCTGGCAGTGTGGAGGTGCTGGTCGTCTGGGGGTGTGGAGGTGTCCTACTGACACTCATTTCCTCCCCACTGATGTAGACAACTTAGGGTATGTTCACACGTTGCATTTTTGCAGCTGTTTTTTTTCCTGCACCACAATTCATGTTATTTTGTTGCATTTTTTGTGTATTATTTTTGCTACATTTTTCTTAAAAAAAATATGCTGAAATAATTGCCATGCTGAGTCTTAGGGAAAGGAGGCGGCAGGACTCAAAATAGATGCAGGAAAACAACCCAGAGGGGTTCAGAAACCTCATAGATTATGCTGGTGTTGTGAAATGCTGCATATTTTACCAACCAAATACACCATGTGAAAAATGTGCAGCCAAAAACACCATACATGAACACACCCTTAGGTCCTGTGCACACAGTACATTTTTATCTGTTTTTTTATGTGTTTTTAGTGCAGTTTGGTCACAAAACTATGCAAATCCTTATACCAGGAAAGTCAATGAGAATCCTGAAGCTTTTTGGACACTTTGCTTTTCTTTTCCTTGCAGATTTGGTGCAGAAAATAGTCTACATCATGTCAATTCTTGCAGCGGTTTTGTAGCATTTTTTCACCCGAAATGCATGAAGAATGCATGGAAAAAAATGCATCAGAAACACCTTGTGTTGTTGGTATGTATTTCTGCCAGGGTGGTGCAGGATTTTTCTGCAATTAAATACTCAACATGCGCACATAGCCTTACTGTGGACATTAGAACTGGTAACCTTTGGGTTCACTTGTACTTGTGACCTGTACAGGCTGAAAGTTTGCCAGGACCATGGTAATTTCTCATTGCAGGAAATGAGGGTGCCCTGTGCCCTTGATGTTCTCATCTCCATGGGAAGGCTGCTACTGATTCGCATACTCTTTGGGGGGCATCAGTGGCATAGCATGGTGTCACTTTAGAAGACAGCCGTGGCATCGCTCGTGCTGAAGATCTGGAGCAGCGCACAAGTCCTAGTCTTCTAGTTGGGTGCTCAGACCTCCTGGTGAGCGCAACATTGAACTGTATGGGTGTAAACATGATGCCAGTGACTCACCGTGGCCGGCGGACTCCGGTTGATACAGGCGATTCTTCTCCTTCCTTGTCACGGGTGGACCGCGCCTGCCGGTAGTGGGGCCCGGTGTAGTGCAGATCAAAATTTAGGACGTCTTACGGGAACAGATTAAAAGGGGTTTTAATTTGTTTTCTTCGTGACGCCACCTATGAGTAGGTTCGGTAAGGGCTACCGACGCTGCGGAACCTCCCGGGGTGATGGACAGCAGCAAGATGTTACGCTCCCCACAGGCTGAGCGGTGATCCCCGGGGGCTGGAGCTGCTCAAGATGTTGTGCGGCAGCTGCGGTTACCTTTAGTTCATGACGGACAGTTCATAAGGAGACACGGACACAGTTAGTCTCTGCAACGGTTCTTTACTGTAACCAGCAGGCAGTACATGGCTTACAGTGGTTGAGTAGAAGACCGGGTGGACTCAGCAGTGATAGTGCTCCTCAGAGATCCGCAGTGTACCTCCTTTCTACCTCCTTAGCTTCTCTTTTTCTGCCAGCGTCGCCCAGGAATACCAGGTCGGGTACGGGGAGGCTGCTTCAATGCCCTATCCATGATGTACGTTCTGGATTCTTTGGGGAGCCTTGGGTCCCTCAGTGGGTACACCGCTGGTTAGACGACTGAATACTGGCTGGTGGTGGGGTGCTCCTATAAAGCTGCTCCTCCACGGGGCTGGTTCGCGTGGCAGAGGTGAACTGCTGCCAGCTTCGGTACCAGTGAACCGGCTGTGAGTTGTGGGCACGGGAGTCTTTTGGGAACCCGTGTAGAAATGCCCATTCCCGGTGGTTAAGGCCTCAGGTGCTGACACCCGACCGGTGACGGCCCAGGGGCCCGCACGGAGTGCGGAGCCCCCGCTCCTCTCCAAGTTCTGTGTTCTAGGTCCTCTCTAGATTCCAGACTGTGTTCTTCTCTGTCTAGATTACTCTGTGTTCTCTTCACTACCCTAACACTCCACCCACCAGGACCTAGGATTGGTCCCCTGTTCTAGGTGTTGTATGTTGGGTGGGATCTCAGAGTTAACTATTGCACTGCTTTGTCAAGAGAATATTGCGGCTGCAATACTCCCTTGTGACGCACTCGTTGCGGGGCGCCACACTCCCCTTGGTTAAATCAGCTTGTCCCCAAGCGTCAAACTACTCACATTACAGAGGTTTTTACATTTTTATACATATATGACACACTTTTATTAAAATAGAAAAACAGGTAAAGATATGCTTTGGTGATATAAGCAAAGAAACAGGTAATCACTTTGTGCGGACCCGGCGGGCGGGTCGTCTGTACTTTAACTAGAGTCCAGGCTGTAGCCGCGAGATCACACAGTCAATGATTAACGGGAACAGAGTCATTGATGAAGTTCAAGTTTTAAAGTCACTGGCTCTGAGGGTGATGGCGCACCCGGATAGCGAACCACCCATCTGCACAAGCATAGCGCTCGTAGGTGATTATGTCGCCCCGGTATAGGTCGCGATCGGGATGTCCTCTTGGCAAGTTTGACTCAACATCCCGGCGCCCCACAAACACCTCCTCATTCAAACCCACCTCCCAAGCGAACCCCCACCCGGTATTTAAGTTAAAGGTGGAAATTCTACCTTCACGGCGGAGTTCATCAGGCAGCGGCGGCTGGCGGCGAGCCTCGGCGCGGGCCTCCATGTTGGCGCGTTCTCGGGCTTGCCACTCCTCTCGTCGTCTCTGGCGTACATCTCCGTCGTTACGGCTCGGGGTGTAAAGATGAGTAATGGAGCTGGTGGTTTGGCGGGAAGCTTGAACTTGGCGGGCTGTCTGTATCGGAACCCGGTGGAACGGCACAGGGGAAGGTGTCGGCGTTGCACCCGACCAGTGTACCCGAGCTGTGTGCCCGGAAGGAAGTTCCTTGTTGTCTCCCCAAGCGAACCCGGTGTCGAAATCCTCAGCGGTGCTGTGGGTCTCGTCGTCATCCTCTCCGACCTCTTCCTCGATGACCACATCAGGCTGCTCGATTATGAAAGACGTTAAAGCTTGTTCCGTTGTACAACAGGGCGGTGGTGCTGCGGATCCTTCCGTAGGGACGTCCTGCAGGGCTTCCAGGCTGCCTGCCTCTTCATCTGTTTCCGCAGGTAAAGGTGTTTCAATCCCGGTTACCAGGTAGGCCTCGGCAATGGCAAGGGAAGCCTCCGGTACGGGGATAAAACAGGCGACTGTCTCTGTAGTGGTGAAACATGTCGCGGGTTCCTCAGTGGGAACCTGGTAGAGATCTAGTTCTTCCATGGAGCGTGTTATGAGCTCCGGCTCAAGAACGGGATCGGTTGCGAGGTTGGTCGCTGGAACGGGTCGAGTTGCGGCCTCCACCGGAATGACACAGTCTATTGGCTCAGGTGACGGAGCAGGACAGGTGGTAGGCGACGGTGAGGCGGTCGAGAAGCTGGTGACGTCGTCGGGGCTTGGAGAAGCTGTACCCGGTCGGCTCTGCTGCATCGCATGGTGTAGTCGTCTGCCTAGGGTCGCGCTCCAGCTACGGATCGTCCATTCCACTGTCTCTAGTAACCGCACCCGGAGGTCTTGTAGAGCCTCTAGCCAGAAGTCGGGGCTGCCGTCTATGGTAAGGGCAGGATCCGGACCCGGTTGGCTTATGGCTGCTCTGGCCTCCGCCTCGACCTCCTGCATCAGGTCTTGGAGTCTCATGCTGGCCATTCTTCTTTGGAGGGAAACCACACCCGATCAACGGTAAGCGTTCTGGTTGAGCTGGTCAAGAATTCCGTCTGTGTGTCTATGTATGACACTCCCATCTCCTCTGGGCTTTTGTAGTCCAATCGTGGGAAAAGTCTTTGGGGTCCGCCCCCATGGTTGATTCGAGCAATCAGGGCGGACAAAGAGTTTGGCGCCTTTCGTCCTTAGCCCTCCCACAGTGAGGGGGGGGGTTGACTCACTCCTGGGCTTCACGTGGCGGCTTCTTGTGGCGGGAACGCCATCTTGGGCGCCATCTTGACCCAATGGTGTAAAGGCGGGAAAGTTCTTTTAGGGACGAACAAAGTCCAATTGTAGACAATAAAGTCCAGTTTAAGCACAATATACCCGTTGGGTAACGGGCCTGCTCGTATCCTGTTCGTGACGCCATTTTCTGACTCACCGTGGCCGGCGGACTCCGGTTGATACAGGCGATTCTTCTCCTTCCTTGTCACGGGTGGACCGCGCCTGCCGGTAGTGGGGCCCGGTGTAGTGCAGATCAAAATTTAGGACGTCTTACGGGAACAGATTAAAAGGGGTTTTAATTTGTTTTCTTCGTGACGCCACCTATGAGTAGGTTCGGTAAGGGCTACCGACGCTGCGGAACCTCCCGGGGTGATGGACAGCAGCAAGATGTTACGCTCCCCACAGGCTGAGCGGTGATCCCCGGGGGCTGGAGCTGCTCAAGATGTTGTGCGGCAGCTGCGGTTACCTTTAGTTCATGACGGACAGTTCATAAGGAGACACGGACACAGTTAGTCTCTGCAACGGTTCTTTACTGTAACCAGCAGGCAGTACATGGCTTACAGTGGTTGAGTAGAAGACCGGGTGGACTCAGCAGTGATAGTGCTCCTCAGAGATCCGCAGTGTACCTCCTTTCTACCTCCTTAGCTTCTCTTTTTCTGCCAGCGTCGCCCAGGAATACCAGGTCGGGTACGGGGAGGCTGCTTCAATGCCCTATCCATGATGTACGTTCTGGATTCTTTGGGGAGCCTTAGGTCCCTCAGTGGGTACACCGCTGGTTAGACGACTGAATACTGGCTGGTGGTGGGGTGCTCCTATAAAGCTGCTCCTCCACGGGGCTGGTTCGCGTGGCAGAGGTGAACTGCTGCCAGCTTCGGTACCAGTGAACCGGCTGTGAGTTGTGGGCACGGGAGTCTTTTGGGAACCCGTGTAGAAATGCCCATTCCCGGTGGTTAAGGCCTCAGGTGCTGACACCCGACCGGTGACGGCCCAGGGGCCCGCACGGAGTGCGGAGCCCCCGCTCCTCTCCAAGTTCTGTGTTCTAGGCTCTGCTCTAGATTCCGTTCTCTGTTCCAACTATCTAGATTATTGTGTGTTCTACTTCACTACCCTAACACTCCACCCACCAGGACCTAGGATTGGTCCCCTGTTCTAGGTGTTGTATGTTGGGTGGGATCTCAGAGTTAACTATTGCACTGCTTTGTCAAGAGAATATTGCGGCTGCAATACTCCCTTGTGACGCACTCGTTGCGGGGCGCCACACCAGTACTGTTTAATTGGCTCCATCACTCTCCATTTCATAGGCTGCCTATGTCCTACAAGACGTCAAGGTCTGGGAGTGGGTGGCACAATGACATTTGCATACCTCTAACTTTGAAAGACAAAAAGAGGATAAATCTTGCATGTTGTGGCAAATTTTAGCTGCATCCCCAAAACACATCCATTTGCCATTCCTTTTACCCTCCCAAAAGGAGATGTCGGAGGGTCGGTGACAATGAGGGACATTCAGCAGACACAAGGCATAAACCCAAATCTGAAACTGTCCCCTGTATTCAGAACAATTGAGACTAGAGAGGAGCGGATGGGTTCATTGGACTCTGGTCTAGAATTCAAGTCAGTATTATCTGGCGGCTGGACGGGAGGCCGTGAATTTGTGACCTTCCTGCTTTTTCGGAGATTGGGAGATTTGTGACAGGTTTGAGATTTGAGTCTCATATTGTGTTGTGAGACTTGGGATTTTAAATGTAAGGCTGCCTTCAGATTTGCAGATGCCTCCACAGCGTTTTGCGGAGGCATCTGCAAGCATCTGCATGCAGACCGCAGCCCCTATGTTTATAATGGAGCGCACGGCGGTCTGCAGATGCTTGCAGACCGCCGTGCGCTCCCATTGCCCGCTATGAGTGATCTGTGCGCAGGCGGGGCCTGCGTACAAATCACACACTCTCGCCTGCACCAGGGACGCGACATGTTGCGTCCCTGCTGCGGGCGAGAGTGTGTGATTTGTGCGCAGGCATCCGCCTGCGCACAGATCACTCGTGGCGGGCAATGGGAGCGCACGGCGGTCTGCAAGCATCTGCAGACCGCCGTGCGCTCCATTATAAACATAGGGGCTGCGGTCTGCATGCAGATGCTTGCAGATGCCTCCGCAAAACGCTGCGGAGGCATCTGCAAATCTGAAGGCAGCCTAATTGCTTTCTTTTGGTCTTTTGGTCCAGTGAAAGTTAAGGAATCTTTCCTTGCTGAAAATTTCTGGATCAGGTGATGCTGGCTTGTGACCACTCTCTTCCTTTTAAATAGTCTCATGATTCAACATCTGATGCTGGTTATAGATTAATTCTATTTTGACCACCTTGGAGGGAAGGAGTCTCTAGTGTTTGCTGGAAATCTGCTGTGGGAATTCTGTTGTTAGGGCTATGTCATCTGCAGTCCTGGTTTTTGGCTGCAGCTTTCATGTTTGTTGCATATCCTTTTGTCCATGTGGCCCGGTCTGTCCTCCTTCCCCTGTAATACACTACTGTGGCAGGTGACACCTTGTGCACCCACCGGCCTTGGCACTAGATAGCTGAATGGAGGTGACAGCTGGGGTCTAGGCACGTGATGGCGGCAAGGGGAAGGACCCACTTAGGGATGTTAGGGGAGTTCAGGACCTACACATAGATCAGTGTCAGGAGGTGTCTCATCAACCACTTCTTATCATCGGGGTCTTCCTCTCCTTTTCCATCCTGTTGTATCCTCTGTGTTGCGCCATCCACCGGACATCCCCTAGTCCGTGCATGATAAATACTTTCTAAAAGGGGCATTATTTGCTTTGAGAAGGCACTTGGGGCACCCTAACTCCCTTTTATGAATCACTTGTGGTCTTATACACATGATCCACCAAGATGGGGAAGAACCCCGAATCAGCTTTTCTTGGGGGGATTATTTGGACACCTGGTCAATGCCCTGTCCAGTGGTTATAGATGCTGATTTAGTTCCCCCACCAGCAGCTAAAGTTTCTTACAGCCGATTTAAAGGCGGGGAAGCCGAAAAACCTTTAACATCCAATGCTCCTGCGATAAGGCGACTAATTCACATTACCATTAAAGAGCTCGCCTTGGAGAAGCCGCATGCATGCTCCGCGGATACGGTGTGTGATTTATCCTTTTGTAAAATCCAATTACACTGCGAGGAAACACAATGCAATCTATCAGCGGAGGCTCGGTGGGATAAACAAGCCACAGTCAATAGTGTTAGCGGCCATTATTGAAACAGGACTCTGCATGACATTTTTCTGTGCTGAGCAGGAATTATGGATTTCACCATTTTCATATGAATATACATAGGAAATCATCATGATGGGGCTATATTATCCCCCCAGAACCAAATAGTACTATTGCTAACAATGTTTTTTTTTCTTCCACAGTAAGTATGACGTTATAAGTCTAGAGGATGCATAATTGGAGTCAAGTGGAGTAAAACACTTTTTAATAAAGGTGTAATTCACACCTTCACAGATAAATATTGTTGGATAGTGCTTGTAAATATGAGCAATTTTGCAATGTATTCCTTATTAAATATGTCAGCCATTTTTGAGATATTAACGCTTTTATTTTGTTTACAGCTCATTGCCTTGGAGACCGACCACAGCTGATACATAACAGAACATGTGCGGTGCTTGCAAGCTCTTTTGCATTGAGCTTGTAAGCACAGTGTTGAAGCTGAACAGGATCGCTGGAGCCCAGTAATAACTCATAATAACCCTTGCTAGCTTCATTCAAGTTAGACAGCAGCGGTGGTCGGTCTCCTAGACAACGAGCTGTAAACAAAAGCAAAGTGTTAATATCTAATGAACGGCTGAAAACTTTGATGAGCATGTAAAGGTTCTTAAAAAAGCACTATCCATCAATATCCCCGAGCTGCCCCTCCCACAGCAGACTCTCTATAGAGATTGTTTATTGACAGTGAGGTGTCACTCACAGCAGGGGGCATGTCAGACTGCCCTGCTCATGAAAAAGTAGTCTCAGTAATGGTAATCACCAGGTGATAAAGCCATTACTTTAAGTAAGTCATAGCTCACACACTGACAAGAGAATCAGAGTTGCTTTTTGATGTTTAACCCTTACTTCATGCTGTGCTCAGCTTACCTTGCAGAACCCTGCTGACAGATTCCCTTTAAAATGGCATATTTTGGAAGTAATGTGTTGGAATATCTGTAGTATGGTAAATATTTTTGCAGAACTATATGCCTTTTAGGGCTATGCATGTTCAAGACCATATTTTTGCTCCTCTCTGGGAGGAGGATTCTCTTGTGGTGCAGGAACTACAGATTCTGACTTTAACCATGTAAGGCTTACATGTGCTGAAATGTTCTGTTGCCCAGACAATAGTAATAGTTGGAATGGAGGCACACTGTCATGCATCAATAACGGAGAGTTTTTCATGCACGACAGTGATGCGATTGCATTCCGCGTGTTGTTGCGAGTGTAAATGGGCATTCTCACGCGGGTGAAACAACCGACACAGGAAAGCCCAATTGCTTTATATCTACAGATAAAGATCTGTAGATATAATAGCTATGTCGGGCTTTCTGCTGCTTGACAGCAGTGTTTTTTTGAATTTCCCGGAGATAAGCGGCATATTAACCCCATCTGCAGCTTCTGTGCTGCATGTCAGCTGTGGCGCCCCGCACCGAGTGCGTCACAGGAGGGTATTGCAGCCATAAATGCAGCAGCAATATTCTCTGACCCAGCAGTCATCTGGTTAACTTAGAGATCCATACTCTGCATGCTTCACTTAGCATAGAGGGCCAATCAAGGTCCTGGTGGGCGGAGTGCAAGGGTAGTATGTAGTGGAAGTTTAGTCCAGCTTAGAGAGTTCTAGTCTCGGGTCTGGAGAAGTAACAGCAACTTAGAAGACCTCTGCAGATTCCAGCTCTGCAACCTAGGAGAGGGGGTTGCACAGTCGGTGCAGCCCCCTGGCCACCTTCTACCGGCCATCTCCTCACTTTCACCACGGTTGAGCACCATTACTCCCGGTGCATTACCAACCGAATTTGGGCATCAACATGCGGGTCCAAAACCACCCCGCGTCCATATACAGTTTTGTACGAACAGAGAGTTCAGCTGCATGCGAACCAGAAGGTGGTATGGAGCTAAACTTACAGGGAATCCTGCAAATCCATCGTGTCCGCGGTGTACCCCGAGGACCAAGGACCCCAAACACGGAATGTACTGGGATCAACAGCGGTACGACCTTATTTCCGGGAACGCACTCTATTAAGGAGGACACCGCATCCTGAGGCTATCCCTTCACCTCAGGGATGCTGTCTGCTTGCGGTAAGTAAAGAACCTTCGGTACGTGTGGCTTCCTTAATACGCCGTCGAAAGATAAGAGCTTCCGCACAAATCAGACCTCTCCTGGGTCTGCTTGTCTTGGGAGTTCCTCTGGCATCAGCGCCGGACCTGAGGGATTTGTCCGGATATCTGGTTGTCACAACACGTAACCGTTAATCTGTTCCCTCAAGCGTCTCTCTTTGACTGCACTCAACCCATTGGAGCGCGTTCACCCAATGACAAGAGGTGAAGCAATCCCTGTCGATAACGGAAAGTGAGCATGAGTCAGAAATATGGCGTCACGAACAGGATACAGCAGCATATAGGATGTGCTTTAAAATGACTTTAATGTCTACAATTTGGACTTTATTCGTCCCTAAAAGAACTTTCCCGCCTTTTCACCGTTGGGCCAAGATGGGTCCCCGCCATGAGGAGCCGCCATGTGAAAGCCAGAGGTGAGCCACCGCCCCTCTTCGTGGGAGGGCTAAAGGCAAAGGCGCCAAAATCTTTGTCCGCCCTGATTGCTCGAATCAACCATGGGGGCGGACCCCAAAGACTTTTTCCCACAATTGGACTACAAAAGCCCCCAAGGAGCCGGCAGATGGGTTAATAAACCGGTTATGTTGGCTTAACCCCATGCTTTTGTCCTGCCAGGTTGTGTCCGATTTTGGCCAGACTCCCTGGACACAAACTGACAGGACAGAATTTGTCCAAAGGTGTTAATTATTTATTTAGTTAAAAGCTGGCAATTTTATCACTTCTGTGCGGAGCTGAAATCACTGGCGGCTGCAGTTCAGGACTCAGGAGCTCTCCGTGGTCCTGAACGTTAAAGCTGGGTGCTGACCGTGGTGCTGAAACTGTTTAGATTGCTTGCTGTGGAGCTTCAGCACCACGATCAGTTTCCCTCGCATTGCACTCGCGCAAGTCATTCGCATAGTGTGCCTCCACCATAAGAGTGTGTGTTGGTGACCTCTGCTGATATCTCCTTCCATGGCCAACCACATACTAGGAAATAACACAGGAACCTCACATGTAACATATAGACAAGGAGGGATTCAGTCCATGTTGTAAAATTAAAGTGGATTTTCTGATGAACGTAATGGAACTTATATACAATTGAGCTTCCATTAACTGTATCTTACAACTCCCAATTAGGCTGTCACAACATCCAGGGGTCTATTAATTTCTTTTATTTACTTAAACAGCGACATCATATTCCACAGCACTCTACAGACATCATCATCATTGTCTTCTTTGAGATTGACAGACCAAATTCCCTCTCAGTATGCCATTGGAGAAAACCATGGTATCCGGACAAAATCATGTTCTATGGATCCATAATAGAGTGGTGTTAAGAGTCTCTAAGCCATAGGTTGGGGTGAGCAGTTCACACCTGAGGCATCGATGTAGTGCAAGGGGCCTGGGCAGAGGTCTGGACAGTAATACAGGTTGGCAGGCAAACAAGTGAAGCAGGTAGCACAGATATTCACAGGTATTCACAGCAACAGAATTAGAAACTGATATCTTCCAACAAGAATTCATTTAAACACAGTCTGATATCTTTAGGCATGTCAATGGTTAGTAGTAACAAAGGAACAGAAAAAAAATTCAGTCTGCTGTCTTCCAGCAGGGAAATGGTTAACAACAACAACAACGTAACAGAGAAGCAAATGCAGTCTGGTATCTTCCAGGAGGTCAATGATTAACATCAGTAATGAAGCAGATAAAAAATTCAATCCGATGTCTTCCAGCAAGGCAATGGTTAACATCAGCGATGAAGCAGATAAATAACCCGGTCTGATGTCTTCCAGCAATACAACATTTAACATCAGCAGTGAAGCAGATAAATAAATCCAGTCTGTTGTCTTCCAACAGGGTAATGGTTAACAACAGTAATGTAACAGAGAGGCAAATGCAGTCTAGTGTCTTCCAGAAGGATAATGGTTAACATCAGACATTAAGCAGATAAATAAATCCAGTCTGAAGTCTTCCAGCAGGGCAATGGTTAACATCAAATTCAGTCTGTTGTCTTCTAGCAGGAACAAGGAAAGGGTAAAATCCGCGCTGTTCAGCAAAAAGGATCTTGCTCGATTATATAATCCAGCAATGTCTTTATTCTCAACGCGTTTCATGCGCAGACTGTTTCTGCGGCAGTTTGGCTTACATTGCAGTTGTGCCTACACAACCCGACAAGGTGAGCATTGCTCAATTCTATATCACTTGCATATCGTTGATAAGACCCTATTGCGCCTTTCTTTCTTTTTTAGTTTTGGTTCGTTGTCTTCCAGCAGGGTAATGGTTAACAACGGTAATGTAACAGAGAGGCAAATGCAGTCTGGTGTCTTCCAGGAGGAAAACGGTTAACATCAGACATTAAGCAGATAAATAAATCCAGTCTGAAGTCTTCCAGCAGGGCAATGGTAAACAGCAATGTAACTGAATTAAATGCTGCCACGTTCAGGTATCTTCCAGGAGGGCAATGGTCAACAGCCACAAAGAATCAGATAAATAAATCCAGTCTGATGTCTTCCAGAAAGGCAAACGTTAATGTGAGTGATGTATGTGATGAGTATAGCCAAACTGAAGAAAAGTGTGAAGAAATCTGTTACCTTGATTGCAGAGGCCAGATGTGAACATGGCTATGGATAGTTTTAAGGAGCTGGTAACTTGCTTGCTGAGTGGTAAGTGTGGATGTTATCTAATAAACTGGACTGAACATGGAAATAATTCTGGTTGTACGATATAAGACAAGAATAGAAGAGGAAATGATAGACACATGGCTGGAGCTCAGAAAAGTAAATCAGACAAAATTCTACTAGACTTTAGGTGCTGATGTACTTTGCTGGCCAGTTATGACCAGGCTGTGGAATTGGTAAGCCAAACATCCAACTCCAGCTCGACTCTTTAATCTCCCTGAATCCGACTCCACCAAAATGGACACCAACTCCGACTCCATGACTCCAACTCCACAACCAGAGCTGTGAAGCCAGTAAGCCAAACATCTGACTCCTACTCCTCAATTTCCTTTAATACAACTCCATCCAAAATGGACACCAACTCTGACTCCGAGTCCTCAACTCTGACTCTGACTCCACAGCCCAGGTTATGACACCCTGTGTGAATCCCATATAGGAAAAGCGTCCCCAAAAACATCAACAACAGACCCTTTCTTTTCAAACCAATTGCCTAATAATTACAGTGGGACGTCTTTTATTCGGTTGTAAGGTAGTTCCCTTATAAGATATAGCCGCTTCAGCCATTATTAATTGCAGGGTTAAAGTCGCCTTTGATCTGCGGCCGTACATCTTACCGCGAGGAGAAGTGTCAGCAGTTAACTTTAGTCTCGCAACTAAATCTCCGCAAGCGGAATTGTCTTCAAATAAAGCAAATCTGTATTATCTAATGGTGACACAACAAGGATGGTGCCCAATTCTATTATACTTCCCCGGAATCTGCTGACATCGGCTGAACTGCGGCCAATAACAATCCCGGGGCATTGATTTATAAATGGTCTGCCGTTCACTGCAATTTGTATTATGTGACCAGAAACCGCGACGTCCCGGAGAACAGAGGATTGTAACCTAACACAATTGTACAGACCGGACAAGTTTACCCTTTAAAAAATAGTACAAAAATCACAAAAAATAGCCGTTTTTTCCTCCTAATTATCATCTTGATTCCTTTGATTATTATTATTATTTGCAATGTAGATCATCATTGATGTCATGAATGATTACTTATTGACCCCTACGTACCGCCGCCCTTTTTACTTTTTGCTGTTTTTCCCTTTCTCTTTTTCCATTGTCGGAAGAGCTGTAATTATGAATGATGCCATTAATTTTACTATTAAATGTCCTCAAAAAAACTGAAAAAAAAGGGGAAAAACACCAAAATGTTTATATTATTGAACATTTTCTAAAAACAATGTCTTTAGTTTTGAGCTTGGAAAAGCAGGAGGTGGGGAATTTACCTTTTATAGTTTTCTTTCTTTTTTTTAATGCTTTTTAAAAACATCTATTTTTCAGACTATAAAATGTATTTTTCGCTTTATAAGACGCACCGGATCATAAGACGCACCCCAAATTTGTTGAAGGAAAAAAGAAATAAACATAATTGTTAATGTTAAATGGGGTCTGTCTTCTAATGCCAGTGTCCGTCTTACAATCAGTATATATGTCCCCCATCCTGGTGCATGACCCCTCCATCTTGGTATATATGTCCCCACATCCTGGTATATATGGCCCCAATCCTGGTATATAGCTCCCCCATCATGATACATGCCATCTTTGTATATAGCCCCCATCATCCTGGATATGGCCCCCTTGTGCTGGCATATATAGCCCCACTGTGATGGCACATAGCCCCCCCCCATTCTAGATATGGCCCCCCTGTCATTCTATATGCCCTCCCTGCTGGCGCGAACACAGTAAAATAATAAAAACTGCTACTCGCCCTCCATAGCTTACTCCGTGCTCCCAGCTCAGTGTCTTCCTGTCTCTGTGCCCAGCATTCGATCAAGTGACCTTTGGCACACAGTGATGCCATTACTGTGTGCCCTAGGTGACACCATCGGATGCCGAGCACAGAGACAGGCCGGGCACAGAGACAGGAAGTGTCGGGCATAAGAGACAGGAAGACACTGAGCTGGGAGCACAGAGTAAGCTATGGAGGGTGAGTAACAGTGTTTATTATTTTACTGTGCGTGTGCCAGCAGGGAGGCATATAGAATGACAGGGGGGCTATATCCAGAATGGGCGGGGCCATATCCAGGATGGAATTTTTCTCCCTCAAGTTTGGGAGGAAAGTGGGGGATCCATATTTGTCTGGATGTACCTTGCTCACTGTTAGGGGGCGGTGGTGAAGTGAGTGATAGGTGACAGGAGCAAGGCTGCAGCTGCAGAAAGTTGGGGCGAAAATGTGTGTCTGCTATTAAAGAGAATGAATATTCACTGCTCTCCATGCCGATACACTGCCTACCTGTAAGCACTGAAGCAGACTCCGAGAAGTGGGTGGGATTATGGTTGTGGGAAGCAATGAATTATTATTTTGTTTAATGGGGGACATATATACCATGATGGGAATATATTAAAAAAGATATATCAGCAGATCGCCCCATAAGTGGGTCATTACATTTTTTGCTTCACATTTTTTTATTATTTTCCAACTATAAAACCTAGGTGCATCTTATAGTCCAAAAAATGTGATTTTTTTTTCTTTAATTTATTGTTCCTATAGGGAAGTTGAACCTATAATTCTTTGACCACTTGTACTACACACTTAAATTCTACAGTATTAAGGTATGTAATCAAATTGATAATCTCCTATGAAGCCCAGACTCAAGCTTTCAGTAGACCCTCGGTGTAACCAATTGAGTCCCCACAATCATACAATCATGTTTATGGGGAAAAAAGTGGGTGATCTCAGTGAATGTTCCCATTCGCCAACCAAGCAACTAACATGTCGTCGTTAGTGATTTACAGAGGCCGGTGAATGGATAAACAGCAGCGATCAGAGCTAGCTCTGGTCACTGATGTTATGCCATATGTGAAGCCGCTCAGCACCACAGTCAGCTCCAGACCTGTAGATCTTTGTGAGGACATAAAGTTACAGATAACACGAAAAATCCATGTTGCCCAAGCAACCAATCACATCACAGCTTTCACTCCTTATCGAGTGCTTGAAAAATGAAAGCTGCTCTGTGATTGGTTGCTATCACACTTGAGATGTGGCCCTATTACAACATTTACATTGGGGTCTAGGAGCTACTCCTGTTAGATCCCTTGCTGATAGTTGGTTGTAGTGGGACCCCACATAATCAGTAACTGAGTCCTGAATTTGCTATGACTGATTTTTTTGCCTACAATCCTGACAAATTCAGAAAACACAATAGGATGGGGATATGTAAACCTCACCCTAAGTTAGGGTATCCAAACTGGGGTTGAGACATTTATGTGGTTCAAGAGGTTCCCATAAATCTTGCTTTCTGTGCCTCTCCATTCCTGAGATATGGCCCCATCTTTTATCTAAGGGCTTAAAACTCTCCTCATGGGCGGTCTTCTTCAGGGCCACACCCACTTAGTACAAAGACTAGATTTATATATAAGGAAACAGGGGGCATATCTCAGTTAAGGGAAGAAGCAGGAAAAAAAAGAAAAACTGCACTGGGTTCAGGAGAACGGCAGACTTTACAACAGGTTAAAAAAATGACATTTATGGCAAGTGATAGGTCTGCTTTTACTCTTATTGGTTAAGTACAGAGGTTAAATGTGGACACACCATCTCAACCATATTAATTCTATATTCTCCTACTGTTTAGGATTTGTATACACAATGGAAATTCCATATTTATTTCATAGTAGGAAATTATTAACTAATTAGCATAAAACCCATAGTACAAAATCTTTAGCACATTATCAACTTTCTGAATTTTGCAGATCACATCCCAGACAGGTTCTCACCCCCGATTAAATAGGGATGAGGCCATCCTGGGATTCGTCTCTTCTTTTCAGAGACTATGGAGTAGTCTATGGCATATTTGGTCATATGGTATCTACCTACATTTAACCTCCGATCCTCATAAGATCTCCTTTTCTACTTCCCTGTTATCTCCTCTTCCCACAATTCGCATACAATATTTTTCCCATGCATCCCTCATACTCTGGAACTCTGTACTCCAGCATTCAGACTCTCACCTACCATGGAGACCTTCAAAGAAACCTTCAGGCCCATCTCATCTGACAAGCCTACAACCTGCAGTGACCTTTAGTCCACTATATTACTGCATGACTTGCTCTACCCTCACCTACTGTATCCTCAATGATCCAAATTAAACTATGAGCGCTTAGGGGCAGGATCCTCTCTTCTTCCCGCTGTATCCACTTGAAGATTGTGAGCCCTTGTGGGATGGGTCTTCTTCACTCAGCTACTGTATCCTCACTCATCCCTTGTAGACTGTGAGCCTTCGTGGGGGGTCCCCTCCCATCCCCCACTGTATCATCACCCATCCTTGAGACTGTGACCTCTTGTTCATCATTTTTATTGGGTTATACACAATTTTACAAAGGTTGCCTTAACAATGACGGTACAATAGGATGATAAAAAAAATACATGTTACAATAGTATGATGATAACGGAAAATATCAAACAATAAACAATAAGAAAGTTTGGTATTCTCATAATTCCAAACAGGGAGGGGGGGAGTGAAAGACTGTGACCTCTTGAGACTGTGGGTCTTCCCTCCCCTGCTCTATCCTCACTGATCCCTTGACTGTGATACTTTGCTGCCATCATTCTCTTCCCTCCTCCAATGTATCTTCACCCATCCCTTGCAGCTTGTAAGCCCTCATGGGCAGGATCCTCTCCCTTTCCCTGCTGTATCCTCACCCATCCTTATAGATTATGAGCCCTCACAGGCACGGTCCTCTCTTCTCCCCAACCCTTGTAAATGGTGAGCCTTTGCAGTAGGGTCCTCTCTCCTCACTGTCTGTATCCTCACCCATCCCTTGTAAACTGTGAGCCATCACGAGCAGGGTCCCCTTTTCTTCCCTCCATCCCTTATAGAATGTGAGCCCTCAATGGCAGGGTCCTTAACCCTCCCCTGCTGTATCCTTACCCTTCCCTGGTAGACTGATGATCACTTGTAGGCAGGGTCCTCTCTCCTCCCCCATTTCTTGTCAACAGTGAACCCTTACGGGCAGGGTCCTCTCTCCTCCCTGCTGTATCGTCACCCATTCATTGTAGACTGTGAGCCCTGATTGTCAGGGTCCTCTCCTCACCTACTGTATACTCACCCATCCCTCATAGACTGTGAGCCCTCACAGGCAGGGTCCCTCTCTCCTTACCTACTGTATCTGTGGCACCACTGCGGTCCGGTCGCCACTAGAAGTTGTAGCAAATGGGATCGGTAAGTCCAGTCACCTACACACATGCCCAACACATTCCAGTTCCAGGGCGGGGACTCTAGGCCCAGCTGTGTGATGGTGGGTGGAGACAGTGGTGGGTGGGAAATTAGCACAAGAAATGGTCAGGAAAGGGAACAAAATTAGGAAACACCACAGGAAGTCATTCAGTCAGTGAGGAGTTAGTCAGACCGAAGGCAACCTGGGAACAGTCAGAGAAACATCAGGAGCAAGGAGATGGAGGAGAACACCAGACTTTGAGGACATCGGATCCGGCAGCACAAGGAAGAGGGGCCCATGGAAAGGAGCACAAAAGGGGGTGAACTGGACGAGCCATCCCGACTGCTGAAAGACTACCAGAGCCACCACTGTACTGGCTTGTAACTTGAACCTGCCTGACGAGAAAATCGAAGTAAACCGGGTTAAAGCTCAGCATTGTGTCAGATTCTTTATTCTGTGCCTGAGAAGAGGTAGCCTAAAATGCTGAGCAGGCAGCAGGAGCCTGCCTGAGAGTGTCATTGATCCCTGCCAGCAGTCAACTCAACCCCGCTGGCTTTCCATTTCCCCAAATCACATCATAGAATATTTTGTTGCCCTGGGGACCCGTTCTTTCCGTGGAGAGCCTAACCATCACAGCTGCTACTCCCATCATCCCCAGAGGTCCCAACTGCAGCAGCGGCTCTACCGGCCATCTTCCACGTGTAGCATCACAACACAAACTCTTACTATATTTTTTTTTTTTACAATTCCCCTTTTTTATTGGCTGCCCAACGAGGGGTACCACGGACCGAGTCACGTCACCGTGACATCCCACAGCCCCGTCGACATTGAGAGGGTCCGGTTCCGAGCACCCCACGGTCCCCGCTGGAGCGAGTCATATCCTCACCCATCTCTTGTAGACAATAAGCCCTCAGGGGCAGGGTCCTCTCTCCTCTCCTACTGTATCCTCACCCATCCTTGTAGACTGTGAGCCCTTGTGGACAGGGTCTTCTCTCCTTCCTACTGTATCCTCACCCATCCTTGTAGACTGTGAGCCCTCGTGGACAGGGTCCTTCTCTCCTCACCTGACTGGTATCCTCACCCATCCTTGTAGACTGTGAGCCCTCGTGGTCAGGGTCCTCTCTCCTCACCTACTATATCCTCACCCATCCCTTGTAGACTGTGAGCCCTTGTGGGCAGTGTCCTTTCTCCTCACCTACTGTATCCTCACCCATCCCTTGTAGACTGTGAGCCCTCGTGGACAGGGTCTTCTCTCCTTTCCTACTGTATCCTCACCCATCCTTGTAGACTGTGAGACCTCGTGAGCAGGGTCCTCTCTCCTCACCTGTGGTATCCTCACCCATCCCTTGTAGACTGTGAGCCCTCGTGGTCAGGGTCCTCTCTCCTCACCTACTATATCCTCACCCATCCCTTGTAAACTGTGAGCCCTCATGGGCAGGGTCCTCTCCTCACCTCCTATACCTCACCCATCCTTGTAGACTGTGAGCCCTCATGGGCAGGGTTCTCTCTCCTCACCTACTGTATCCTCACCCATCCCTTGTAGACTGTGAGCCCTCGTGGGTAGGGTCCTCTCTGCTCCTGTACATGTCTTTGCCTTGTACTGTTAATGATTATACTTGTCTCTATTTTGTATACCCCATTTCAGATGTAAAGTGCCATGGAATAAATAGCATTATTATTATTAAATATTTATATAGTGCCATTAGGTTCTATGGTGCTTTGCATGTATGAGGGCAGACGAGGACAAGAACATAAAATGACGACACTTGAATCATACAGGTACAGTAGGGCAGAGAACCCTGTCTACGAGGGCTCACAGTATATAGGGGATGGGTGGGGAGACAGTAGGAAGGGGAGAGGTGAGGGTGAGGTGGCATTATAATAATAAATAATAATATGTTCTGGTTTTGAATGTTCTGAAAATTGGGCACGTTTAGAGCAATATGAAATTTCAGATCTGCAGTTGCCATTTCGGGGTCCTTGTGCCTCCAGCTGCGACGCTGAGAATCCTGTTTTTCAGATGACATCACCTCCTCATCTATTCACTGTGGAGATGAAAAGATGTCCAGACTCCGCACAGGTCACATCTTGTCATAACGCCGACCAGACATAGTAAGACGGCACTTCTTAGACCAGCAGAGAAGACGCTGACACGTTTTACCCCATAAGGGCGCTGTCCCCTGTTTTGCAAAATGAAATGTCATCCAAAAGCCACAGAATTGTTTCCCCTCTGATAATTCCCAGCGAGTTCCATTTGTATGTACCACCTCAATTTGCTGCCTGGCTGTAGAAGAAAGACGTTACCTGCTTTGATGCTTCTGCCGGTCGACATGCAGCAAATGTATAAAAGAAAATAAAGAATTCAGACTGCCTCGGGGCTTTTGAAAGGTTTCTGTTCAACCAAGCCTCAAAAAAGGCAACCTGAGCGAACGTCTCCGGCTGTCAAAATCCAAGGTGTTAATGATAAAGTAAGAAAAAAAACAAGAAATTCTACTTTAAGTTTGTGGAGCCAGGACTAAGAGTAGAGAGGGTTCTCGGGAATATCTCCGGTCATGTTGAAGTACAATTATAAGAACTGAGGTGGCCCCGGTTTGGGGGACATTCGCGGAATCCATTGTATGTCTATGGGTGTTTTCACATCTATGAGGTCCCTGTGCAAATGCAAGCGCAAGGGCATTTAGGGGCTTGGGCAGCCTAGCGCAGGGACGCATAGATGCCCTACATTTGCGCTCAGTGTCTCCATTATATCCTAGGGCCGAGAACAGCTGAGCGCGTACTCTGATAACTGGAAATCGCAAGTGAAAGCGAGCAGACGCCAGGGTGCATGCGCCTGTCACTTAGCACCTGGGAACGCCTAATCGGACGTTTTCTTGACGAGGCGCATGCGCCCTGGCGTCTGCCACTTTCACTTGCGATTCCCAGTTATCAGAGCGCGCGCTCGGCTGTGCTCGGCCATAGGATATAATGGGGACACCGAATGCAGCTGAGCGCAAATGCAGGGCATCTATGTGTCCCTGCGTTAGGCTGCCCAAGCGCCTAAATGCCCCTGCACTTGCATTTGCGCTGCTGCAGGGCAGGCAGAGCTGCCTAGCGCAGGGACCTCATAGATGTGGAACAGGCCTATTTCTTTTCTACAGCCCTATTAGTGTCCATAGGCTATATTTGATATTTTTCTGTCTGATATCTATTTGTGTCCTAATTCTGGTAGTCCTAGAATATTGTATTCTCCCAAAATGTCTAGGATGCTCCTGGAGAATAGTGAGACCTCCTGGACTCCCAGAAGAGTTGGCAAGTCCTCAAGATGTCACAGAAGTCTACTTAGAACTCCACTTTTGTGAAGTTTCTTGTACATAATTCTGGGATTTTTTGTCACTTAATAGATCTCTTGGTATTCAAACTCAAATTTAATGGTGGATGGAAGAGACCGTGGGTAAGGTGTGGCCTCCAAAGAGGGTTGGTTTGAGGAAGATCTCCTTCCCAAATTCAGGAATTGACAAAGGACAAAGGCAGAGGAGAGACCAAAGACGCATTTATGTATGCAGGTAGTGTAAGTGACCAAAGACAGCTTGTAATCAACTAAATCAAAACTTGTTGCTCAATGATTACAGGATAGGATCCAACTTGGCACCACAATTTACAGAACTGATATGGGTTGTGTTGCATCTGCAAAAACAGCTTGTAGGCACCTCCTGCTGTAGAGTATGAAAATTGCTGCTGCATAGAGGAAGTGGACTTAAACTCTAATACCACCTATTGGAAGTAGCAATTCTAAAAGTCAATATCGACCCTTTAAAGCATATGACTTAGGATACAAGCCAAACCAAAATCATTTTTCAGGGTGTTGCCCCTTTTCAGTGCAAAGCAGGAGATGTGATTTGGTGTATGAGATGATCTCTTTCCAATCTCTCTTTCATCTCTAAACTCTTGGAGTGCCTGGTCTACTCCCGCCTCACCCATTACCTCTCTCACTCACTCTCTTTCTAGACCCATTTCAGTCTGGCTTACCAAGGTGACCAATGACCTTCTGATGGCAAAACGTAATGGTGACCACTCTCTGCTTATCCTTCTTGATCTCTCTGCAGCCTTTGACACTGTTGACCACCATCTCCTACTCTCTATGCTGCACTCCATCGGCATCAAGGACACCGCTCTCTCCTGGCTCTCCTCCTATCTTTCTGACTGCTCTTTCAGTGTATCATTTGCTGGCTCCATTTCTTCCCCTCTTCCTCTCACTATTGGGGTCCCTCAGGGCTCAGTCCTTGGCCCTCTTCTCTTCTCTTCTACACAGCCCCGATTGGACAGGCCATCAGCAGATTTGGCTTTCAGTACCATCTTTATGCTGATGACACACAACTATACACTTCTTCCCCTGACCTTACTCCCGCTCTAATAAAGAACACCAATGACTTGTCTAACTGCAGTTTCCAATACATGTCCACTCTCTATCTGAAACTTAATCTTTTCAAAACTGAACTACTCCTGGTCCCGCCCTCCACTAACCTCCCTAAATATGACATCTCTCTCAGTGTGTGGCACCACAATAGTGCCGAGTCAGCAGGCTCGCTGTCTGGGTGTTATGTTTGACTCTGATCTTTCCTTCACCCCATATATACAATCTCTCGCCCACTCTTGCCGGTCTTGCACCTGAAGAACATCTCCAGAATTCGCCCCTTTCTCACCTTGGAAACTACAAAAACCCTCACTGTGGCCCTGATTCACTGCCGCCTTGACTATTGTAATTCTCTCTTAGTTGGCCTCCCCCGCACTAGACTGTCCCCTCTCCAGTCCATCCTTAATGCAGCAGCCAGGATTACCTATCTAGCTAATCGTTACTCAGACGCTTCTGCTCTATGCCAGTCATTACACTGGCTGCCTATATACTATAGGATCCATTTCAAACTGCTTGTTCTCACCCACAAAGCTCTTCACAATGCAGCCCCCCTACCTCTCCTCCCTCATCTCTGTCTATCACCCCAGCCGTTCTCTTCGCTCTGGAAGTGACTTTAGACTCACTTCTGCATTAATCCGAACCTCCCACTCCCGGCTCTGAGACTTCTCCCGAGCCGCACCAATTCTTTGGAACGCTCTACCCAAAAAAATTAGAGGTATCCACAACTTAAATAGTTTTAGGCGATCCCTAAAAACACATCTCTTTAGGGCGGCCTATCATGATCCCTAGTCAAAGTCATCTAGACATAGCCTATCCGCTCCACCAGTCTCAAGTGCATCACATATAACGGGTTGTGGCCACTTATTCTGCTCCTATCTGTTCCCCATCTCCTCAAGTTGACTATACTTTCATTGCAAATGAGCACCTGTACCTTGTCACCCCCACCTCATTGTTAGATTGTAAGCTCTTATGAGCAGGGTTGCCATTTTTTGCTCTAATTAGTGTATTATGTTATGCTTTGTATTATATTGTTTTTGGCATTGTATTGTATTTTCTAATTGTTTCTTATGATTGTTTAAATGTGAACTTTGTATTGTGAATGTGAAGCGCTGCGGAATATGTTGGCGCTATATAAATAAAAATTTATTATTATTATTATCTCTAAAGAATAGCATCTATCCTTGTGGAGTGTGACATGCCAAAGTAAGGAGACTTATATAACCCATGCAATGCTCTTCTGTGAAATAAGAAATGAAAATTGTCTCTTCAGAGAGAGGAAGAGAATGCTAATTCTAGCACTATCTGTTGGAAGTAGCGATCCGAACAGTCAATATCAACCCTTGAAAGAGTCTTATCACATGACTTAGGATATAAGCTATGCCTACTGGGTGGTTACTAATGTAGCCATATTATTAATATTATGCTAAGTGTTTTATTTTTTTCTTATTTTCTTAGCTATAATGCTGTTCTATATTCAAGATCGCATGTCTTGCTGTTTGAGTGCTGCTGTCTTTTTGTTACAATGTGTTGTGTTCAGCGTTGAACCTATATGCATTGAATAATGAGTGAAGCAGTTTTTTCATATTTGAATTATGGGTTACATTGAGCGGTTATCGATATGGCCATATTATAAGCTATGTGTCTCATTTTTTTCATATTTCCTTAGCTATAATGTGTTTATATTTAAGATAGCATGTCTTTGAGTGCCGCTGTCATTTTGTTACAATGTGTCATTCACCCAGGGGTCTATGGGAATCGGAACCCGGGCGTGGAGTTGAGGGGGATGTCACTGGTGGCTGCCCGGCCTGTAGCCTGGTAGTCAATTGTAAATAAAATTAAAAAGGGAATAAAAAGAATAAATATATCATGAAGCCACCTGCAGTTCTGGTGATGCTCACCAGCGCCGCTGTCAGACCGCGGGGGTAGATGGTAATGCAGCTCCTGCAGGTGGAGCGGGATCCCCGGGGCAGTGTAGTGCTGTTGTGGTTGTTGTGGTGGCAGCTCTGTGCGGTTAGCTTGCTGGAATAAGACACTGGAGGCTTATGGACATGTATGGGTGTTTACTTGTAAAAGTGCACGGATCAGGTTCACAGTTACACAGTTCTTTAGTGGTAGCTGGCCGGGTAATCACTGAGGAGAATAACGTCTCTTTGAGGCTCCAGAGAGTACCTTCTGCTTTATTTCACTGTCCGTTACTTTTCTCGCACCTCCTTATTCCTTGCACTGCCCTGCACAGTCCACTTGTCTATCCAGGCCCGTCGGGTGCTATGAGGTACACTTCTTCTCTAAGGGGCTCAAACCTGTTAAGGGCTCCTGGTGGGACTGCACGTCCTGGATGAGGGAGTCGGGGCTATTAGATAGACCCACGACCTACCGTGTTGAGGCTCAGGGATAAACTCTGCACCTGCACCACGCCTCGGAGCCGATTCTCCGCTATGCATTAGGATTCCCGACTGTCGTAGGTCCGGGCACTGGGTCTCCTCCTTCTGTCTGGTCGCCTCTCCTTCTGGCGCCCTCCTGGGACCTGTAGGACTTGTTCTCCAACTAGATACTCCAACTCACACTCACACTGACTGAACTCTCTGCGTGGTTCCAGCTCCTTCTACCCTATACTCCTCCACCGGGATCAGTTACTTGGTAATGGTTTGCCAGGTGGTCCCTATGCTAGGTGTAGGATGCTGGGATGAGAGCCTCAGGTTGACGTTACATCCCCAATGACAGGAATACCACACACTCAGTTATGGGTGCAGTACCATCCTGTGCACACTGACCAGTAGGCGCCACATCATGTCAGCGTTGTACCCTATATACATTGCATGATGGAGTGCTATAGTTTTTTTGTTTAGAATAAAAGTGAAACCAAAATCTCTATTGTAGACCCATGTTTCAGGTGTTGCCCCTTTTCCAGTGCAAGACAAAATTTAATTTGACTGTATAACAGACAGGGGTCTAAGGAATAGCATCTATCCTTGTGGATAGTGACATGTTGACATGCCAGTGTAAGGAGGCTTATAAGTTGTACAATTTTATTCTTATTATTTTTTTATATAGCGCCATTAGTTTCCATGGCGCTTTATATATGGAAAGGGCAGACAAGCACAAATCCAACAATGTGGACAATTAAGCCTTATTGCCATTTGATTTGTGTCGGATCCGATTGTGTCCGATTTTTGCTGTGCCCAAAATCGGAGACTGCTCCGATTTTGGGTACAGCGGACCAAATCGGACTGAATCGGATCTGACCCGATCCGTGGCCATTAACATGAGGCCATATGAAGCACGGGTTCAAGAACACACATGATCATTTCTCGCATGCTCAGTACACTAAAACTGCTCTTTACCGTCTAATTTCACTTCCGCAATGTATATACATACATTGCGGGAGTGAACTTAAGTAAAAGCAAGTGTTAAAATAAAAAATATATATGCTCACCTCTCCAGCGTATCCCCCGATGTTGGCATCTATCTTCCACGGTTTGAGGACCTAGCTGGGCGGGGCTAACCGATCAGCTGATCGGTAACATGACCGGTTACTGCGGTCATGTGACCGATCAGCTGATCGGGTAGCCCTGCCTCCCCAGGTCCTTCAACCCTCGGGAGCTAGATGGAGTGCATCGGGGGACTCGCTGGAGAGGTGAGTATATATATATTTTTTATTTTAACACTTTCTTTTACTTAAGTTCACTCCCGCAATGTATGTATATATACATTGCGGGAGTGAAAGTGCCCAGCTTGCCTACACTTTGCAGGCTTGTGCTTTCTGTGTCCGGATCCATGAAAATCACGGACCCGGACACAGAAATGGTATCCGGAAGTCAGCTCCGATGCGATCCTTTTCCTGTCCGTGGTGTCCTGCAAAAACTAAGATCCCCTCGGACAGGAAAAAATCACAATGTGAAACCAGCCTTAGGAAGAACAAATCTGGAGCTCTGCTGTTCTGACATGAAATACTATGTATCATTACGTCAGAGGACATTTATGCACAGATTTGATGTGTATTATTTGGGCAACTGCTTGTCTTATGTAGACAACTCCTTTTCCATATGTAATTTTAGGAAGTATAGACTTCACAGATGGAATTCCTACATTGGAGAGTTTCATGTTGCTGATTTATTTCAATGTCATTGACTTTTATTCAAGCTGCACCTTGGTCTTGGGAAATGTTATGGTGATATCTATGTCTTGGACATGGAACCAGTTGGGTCTGAATTATGAGCCCTCACCCATAAGCCTGATGAGCTTCTCCCATCTCTTCTAGCCTCCTCGTGCAATAAATAATTCAGTTTAATAGAAATACAAAGGTAGAGCGTCACTAAACCTACAGGGAATGTTCTTTGTTTCCACATATGGAGATAGCTTTGAAGAAAATCATCAGTGAGGTAGAACGCTTTGTCTCTGAAACATCATCCCATTAAGTCGTGCTTACCTGTCGGCATCCAATTAATTACTGTAATATGCGTACAATATGCATTGCCGTGCTCAGATTAAGAAGGCAACTCTGCAAGTCTTTGATTTTGGATGTGCTGTAGAATATTGTCATGTCTTGCTGTGTATAATAGATTTATGGGGTATAGCTTAATATTAGAAAAGGTGGAAGAGGCAAAAAAAACTCATGAGCACAACTCTCATCACTGTACATTGCCTTTTTGGAGGTCCTAGGTAGATAACAGAAGGCTGCCTTGTGTTGACTCCTTCTGGTTAAAGTGGGTGTTCAGTACTTGGACAACCCCTTCTCATTCCCCATGTTTGCCTCCATAAAAATACAAAAGCCTATACTCACCTCCGGAACGGCGCAGTTCCAGCGATGTCAGAATTCGCTTTACGAAGGCCAACCTGACACGGGAGCCCCACCAACAATCAGTGTCGGCTTCCTTCTCCCCACCTTTGGATGCAGGAGAAATTAACATGAATTGAGTGGCAGTCGCAACGCTGACTTCCTGTTAATTACTTAACTGTCCAAAGGCAGTAGGGAAGGAAGCCGGCGCAGATTGGTCGCGGGGGTCGCGTGTCATAACAATGTCACATGGACGCACAGAACGAAAGTTTTAACATCACTGGTACCATGTCGGCACTGGAGGTGAGTATATGTCTTTTTATTTTTAGCAGGGTGCCCATGGGTAATGAAAAGGGGTTGCCCAAGTAATGGACAAGTCATTTAATGCTATCAAGACTAATGGTCAGGCAAGTAGTGCTTCATTTTTAGTGTCTGTAAACCACATACACATTTGACTAGACATGAAATTATCAGTGATCGGGTAGAATCGTTTTCGCATTGGGACCCAGACACTCAAGACTTTTTGGGGGTGGGGCTGAGTTAGCAGTTCACTTTTCTCTCTTCACCTAGTATATGGTAGAGGGAAGGAATATCATGTAATTTGGATAAAAGACCCACCCAGACAAGAATATAAGTGTGTGTTGTCCCTTTGGAATTGTCATTTAGGTTGGGACATAAGAATTTGAGCAGCCAAAGATGACTTTTTGCTGCTACATCACAGCATGAGGCAAGTGAATGAAGTCAATCTGCAGCTTGTAAGGTACCATGACTTTCCCAGGCAAGTTGCAAAATTACGCACCTGTCCTAACTCCAGGGCCAGGCTATGCTCTCTTATTCTTTGGGTCTTGCCCACTGTTGTGCTCCACACCAGGTTTCTCAATTGCTCAGCAACCTAACGTGACAACATCAACCAGGGACTTTTAAGTTTGACTCTGAAATTAAGGGTCTATGTAGTAAGTAAACTTGGTGTTCAGTTACCTTTCACCTTGGAATTTATCTCCCCTGTTTTCTCACCTAGCAGTCATCTCAGCAAACTCCAGTTTGTTTCTATAATCTGCATTTATTTTCTATAATTGGCTTTAAATATAATAAACTCTACTGTTGAATCGTTCACATTACAAACACTGTTGCATCATAATAAGTTTCCCTCTGTTTACCTATGTCTGGTTTTAACCAATGGCAAATGCTTTCTCCAAAAATATATATTTTTGTGAATTAAAAAAATTAATTATAATTTTACAAAAAAAGCAAAAAAACAAAAACAAAGCAGAGAACCCTAAAGCCATGTTTATGTTCTGCTCTGAGCATTCGGCATTCATTGCATTCCCATCTGCAGGGATACTCTTAACATTGAAAGAGTGGAAGCAATGACAGAGCTTGACAGACCCTATTTTGTGGTCCAAAAAGTCATCGATGTGGATTGCAAAATGATTTTTTTCCTGGTCTATCCTACATATACAATCAGTTCATGCTGGGGAAACCTTAAAACTTTTTGCCACATAGAAAAACATTGAGATTGTGTGGTTTATCGAGATAGTTGCATGAAAAAAGTCATAGTGCCTTTGCATTAAACAAGAAAAAAAATGAGTAAAGGTTCATCGTTCTCAGCAGCACATTGTCCTGCGTGACATTGACTTGTGCTGCCGAGAAAAATGTCAACCTATATGCACAGCACGATCTGTTATTGATTGTTCTTTTCACAACTGAACAGGCTATTAAATGCAAACATGTTGCTGATTGGCAGTCGTTTAACATTAGCAGTTGGCCATTATAGACTCACCTTTTCCAGGGACCAGATTTCTATTTTCCTAGTTGAACTTACTAATTAATTTTGCCAATGACACAAAAAAACACAAGGAAGAAGATAAGACCCAAGGACGCCCCCTGAGGAAGTGATGTTGAAACGTGCGTCGGGGTTGGAGGGATGGTGGGTCTCACATCAATTACATAGGCATGGTACATTAACAGTTCAATTTACTAAGTCTACATTCCTATAAGAGTTGTTATTTGTGGTAACCTCACCATTTCTCCTCTAACTATTTATAAGAATTATTATTTACCTTTGAACTAATAGCTTCATGTGACTTTTTCTCGGCTCCCTCATTGCACTGAAGGCACCTACTAGATTTTATTTTATTGTGAATAGTCCTTTTTGCCCATATATGTATTAATAATAAACTATATAATAATTAAATAAAAATTCTACATGATCACTTTTTCTCCTTTATATGAAATAAAGGGGATATTTAGATTTTTACAGAAGAAGAATAACTCAAGCCCTCAAAATAGAAAATGTATAGACAACAAAAATTCCTCCAAAACCAAGCAAAAATATGGGTCTTGTTAACACCGACTTGGGGTTAATATATTTCACTTGGGTCCTTTCATGCTGAAATAGAAGAACTTGGCCACAGTTAGACCTTGAAGAAAAGATTTTCCAGTCCCAAATTTTGGACTCGAGTGTTGGGGAAGATAAAATTTAATTTACAAGGTCATAAAAGTGACACCAAGATTTAACCAAGCTTCCCCACTTCAAAGGCGGTGACATTACCAATATATGTCTATTCCACATTAAAGGAAGCGGCCTTTCACCTAGCATAATGTGAGAAATGATTAAGAGCCGAGGAAAGTGAACTTTACATATCGGAGATAAAAAGAATCTCAAGTATTCCTGGCAACAAATTTAATATGAGTGCATTCCAGATCGTGACCCGGGTTTCGATGACGGATTTCCATATTTATCAGCTCTTTACATGCCATGCATCCACTGTACAAGTCATGTTCCAAAATCTTGATACATAGATAAAAAGGTTTCTAGGCATAAAAAGGAATTTTCTATAGAAAACAGTTTAGGAAATCAAGTGATATCCGTTAATAGAGGAGCCTTCCGTGGGAAGGATGTGGTTTCTAGATACTGGCACAAGGATCAAGACGTTGGACAGAAGACATCGCTGTTTTCATAAGAAACATTGCTCCGATTTGGCAGACAATCAAGTTGTCGTCTGCTCAATGTAGCTTGTCAATCAAAGGAAGGTATAAAGAACTCTATTGTTTTTCGTTAAGTTATATGTTTTGAGTGAAAATAGCATATTAAGGCTTGTCTAAGAGGTTGTGGCTACTCGGAACCTCGGTATCAGGTATTGGTCCACCTATATGGGATCCAGGGACTTCTGCTTTAAACAATCAGCAGGAAGGTGGGAGGCTCTGATCTAGTTGAAAATACCGAAACGACCATTCCTGAAACTCTTGGCTTATGCCATTAAAGGGAACCTGTCATGTAAAAATAACATTATTAACCTACAAATATTAGGTTAATAGTGTTCTAAAGCTGTGTGCTCACTGCATTGAAGGCCAAGCTACTGTGGGGAAATGAAATGTATTCCTTCCAGGAGCCTCTGACTTTCAGCCAGCCACAGTGACCACTTCAAAGCTAGTGAGTGGTGGCTGAAACCATGTCCCGCATATAATGGAAATCTATGCTATATAATCACAAAGGGAGGAATTCAACAGGATGCAAAGATCCAGTAGAGGAAAACCGTATGTGGAGTTGACTATAGAGTCAATCATTTTCCGATAAGGTCTATTTTCTAAGTGTCCTCTTAGACCTTATCGATGATATGTGTGCTTGTGAATCTCTACCATAGAACTACTTTCCAGGTGTGGTACTTTTATGATGTTCATAGGCCCAAATGACCTTACAGATATATAATAAGAAAAAAGGTCACTTATTGAGAAAGTGCATCTTTTACCTCTTCCAACACTGATGTAATCTTTTTTATAATTATGGAATGTAAGAAATAAGCAATATTCCTATAGCAGCCATATTGTCCAGATGCTACCATATCTCACTCCTTGGAGATATCCCCAACCTTTTTGGCCTGAGGCAGTCATCTCCTGGGAGAGGGATATGTTAATCAACCTGAGGAAACGATCTCCTTAGCCACACATTGGTGTTTCCTACAGAATAAGAGCTAGGTGATACTGAAGCCCAGAGGCAGTCAGGCAGAGGAAGACCCCCTGTGTCTTGGCATAGAAGTATAGAAAACCCATTTCCCCAAGCCTGCAGATTTAATAGAAGAGTCAATTAAAGCCTAGACCGAGAGGCTCGGAGAGTATTACCCTTAATATTTCATGGCCCTTCCCTCCTATAAAAATGTCAAGCATAAATATTGCATCCAGAGATTCAGATGATCCTCCTAGCACATATTTTTATACAAGTGTGCGTTGATCGTAAGCCTAAACTTGATATTGGCCAGTAGGATACCAGCAGAGAAGTCATGTGTCATATTATTGCAAATATAAAATCATAACAAAAAATATGAGAGCATTGTCTATGATGCTCCTAAGCGAAGGTATGACCCATAATAATTTTTGAAAATCTTGTGTCCCAACTCAGGGGGTGGAAGCTATGAGACAGCCCAGGGGCAGGTGATGGGTGTGAGATGGGAAGACCTCTTATAGTATAAAAATTACCCACCTCTTCTCCATATTGGTATCCTTCTGAAGAGGTATTTTTATTACTACATCAAGCCAGAGTATACCCAGGAACTTGGTTGGCTCCATGCTGCCTTCTTGTGGTGCCACCAGCATTAAGGTAACTGATCACATGTGTCTGTAATTCTGTGCATATCCCATTTATCTTTTATTTGCAGAACTGACTATCATTTGTAATATCTTATAATACCTGTTCATATAAATATTAATATCTAGTGTGCCAATAGGGTGATTAAATATATAAATTTAATCTTGAGTTGTTCTGTTATCTTGATCACAAATTCCCACGTCCGTGTGCTCATTTAACACTACCCAGGTTGGTTTCTGACCCACTATAAGCCCGATCACGGACCGGACTTATATCAAACGAGAAACTGGTGGAAGCAATTAGTGCTTGGGGTTATTCAAGGCCTCTGTCAGTGACACGGTGGTGGTTATTATATATGCTTTGGCCTGGCACTGGAAGGCATATGCCACACTGACTAAGGGGCACCTTGATAAACCAGCACTGACAGAGCAGCTGCGATCCTTCTTTTATCCTCAGGCAGTTCCCTGACTAGCCTGAGTTTAAAAGAGGCACTATAGAGCTGGCAGGTTTGGTGGCCAATTCGTCACATGGAATAAAAGAGAAAACATATTTTTGAATGAGCTGTAAGTCTTTCCTTTAATCTGATTGTTCATGTGGAGTCACACAATTACCTTACTTTACTCTCAGACATGCCAAAGTCCGGTTGGGTGGGTGAGCTGGTATACCTTCCTTTGATTAGATATATAAAAATTTTTCAAAGGTGCCAATGAAATGAGCACCATTAACTACTTTGGCCAAGCAACTGATGTGTATGGAGTTGTACCTATTCCCCCCGATGGTAGGCATTGTAGGAAGAAAGGCTCAATTGTTCTTCTACAGATAAGTCATCACCAAAAGTGTCTGTGGCGTATTTTCTTCTCCACATAGTAAATGTCTTCAAGCTTGGCTGAGCCGAACATGCATATGTATATGGTGTAAGGCTTGGGTCACACATGCCTTGCGGTTTTTTAGGTGTTTTTTGGCCACCTGCGTTTTTGCCTGTGTTTTTGCTGTTAGGTGTGGGGCCGCCTTAAAAACGCATGCCTTTTGTTAAAAAACGCATGCAAAAACGCTTGTCCATTTTGACACTTTCAAAAACACATGCGTTTCCCATAGGGCCCCATGTTACAAAAATCCATGCGTTTTTGAAAAAGCACCAAAAAATACTGCTTGCTGCGTTTTTTGGTGAGTTTTTCAAAAAATGGTGCATCATGCAGTATTTTTTGGTGCTGAGGCAAAAACACATGCAAAAACGCATGTGCCATTTAGACATGCGTTTTTGCTATTGGGGCATGCGTTTTTTGAATGGGGGCCTATGAGTGCGTTTTCAGAAAACTTAGGTCTCCAAAAACGCAAGGAAAATCTGCATGTGTGACCTTAGCCTAACTTTGGAAGAAATTTCACCTTTAGAGACTTCGAGTAAGTATAACATCCACAATGTTGAGTTCAGACAACATTTTGATTTTTAATATGGGATGTCATGTCAGCTATGTCTTGAGTCTTCTCAATAAGATGATAACAGTGACAGTCTCCATCTTGCTTATTGTCCTATTAATCCTCTCCCTTCAACATTTACAGCCCTAATATTATTTTTCAATTACCGTATATACTCGCGTATAAGCCGAGTTTTTCAGCCCAAAAATTGGGCTGAAAAGTACCCCCCTCGGCTTATACGCGAGTCAGTGCTGTATACCGATGTATACATCGGTACATACCGGTGTATACATCGGTATACAGCAGCCCCCGTAATCCAGGGCCCCCCCAGCCTCTCTCCGGTCACCTGGAAAGGAAACTATACTTATCAGTGTCCGCTGTCCGCGCCCGCTCGCATCTGCCGACATCGCGATCCTCCATCTTCATGCGGCGTGTTCCTGTTTCTGTGCTCGTCGCAGCAATGACGTCATTCCTTGCGACGCGCACAGGAAACAGGAAGACGCCGCATGAAGATGGAGGATCGCGATGTCGGCAGATGCGAGCGGGCGCGGACAGCGGACACTGATAAGTATAGTTTCCTTTCCAGGTGACCGGAGAGAGGCTGGGGGGGCCCTGGATTACGGGGGCTGCTGTATACTACCGCGGGGGCTGCAATATACTACCACTGGGGCTGTATACACTGCTGGGGCTGCCTGTATACTGCTGGGGCTGCCTGTATACTGCTGGGGCTGCCTGTATACTGCTGGGGCTTCCTGTATACTGCTGGGGCTTCCTGTATACTGCTGGGGCTGCCTGTATACTGCTGGGGCTGCCTGTATACTGCTGGGGCTGCCTGTATACTGCTGGGGCTGCCTGTATACTGCTGGGGCTGCCTGTATACTGCTGGGGCTTCCTGTATACTGCTGGGGCTGCCTGTATACTGCTGGGGCTGCCTGTATACTGCTGGGGCTTCCTGTATACTGCTGGGGCTGCCTGTATACTGCTGGGGCTTCCTGTATACTGCTGGGGCTGCCTGTATACTGCTGGGGCTGCCTGTATACTGCTGGGGCTACCTGTATACTGCTGGGGCTGCCTGTATACTGCTGGGGCTGCCTGTATACTGCTGGGGCTGCCTGTATACTGCTGGGGCTGCCTGTATACTGCTGGGGCTGCCTGTATACTGCTGGGGCTTCCTGTATACTGCTGGGGCTGCCTGTATACTGCTGGGGCTGCCTGTATACTGCTGGGGCTTCCTGTATACTGCTGGGGCTGCCTGTATACTGCTGGGGCTTCCTGTATACTGCTGGGGCTGCCTGTATACTGCTGGGGCTTCCTGTATACTGCTGGGGCTGCCTGTATACTGCTGGGGCTGCCTGTATACTGCTGGGGCTACCTGTATACTGCTGGGGCTGCCTGTATACTGCTGGGGCTGCCTGTATACTGCTGGGGCTGCCTGTATACTGCTGGGGCTGCCTGTATACTGCTGGGGCTTCCTGTATGCTGCTGGGGCTGCCTGTATACTGCTGGGGCTCCTATATACTACCACTGGGGCTGCTGGGGCTCCTATATACTACCACTGGGGCTGCTGGGGCTCCTATATACTACCACTGGGGCTGCTGGGGCTCCTATGTACTACCACTGGGGGGGCCTGTATACCACACTGCTGGGGGCTATATACCTGTGCTGAGGTCCACCCTCGGCTTATACACGAGTCAATAGGTTTTTCCAGATTTTTGGGGCAAAAGTAGGGGGGTCGGCTTATACACGGGTCGGCTTATACACGAGTATATACGGTATTATTATTTATTATTATAGTGCTATTTATTCCATGGTATTTTACATGTGATGAGGGATATACATATTAGAGACAAGTACAAGAATTATGTACAATACAAGGCACACACAGGCACAAGAGGAGAGAGGACCCTGCTCGCGTGGGCTCACAGTCTACAAGGGATGGGTGAGGACAGTGGCGTAACATAAGCGCCGCGGGCCCCGGTGCAGGATTCACTCCACGGCCCCTTAGGTGAGAAGTGGGGGTGGGTGGGGTGGCTAATAAAAAATTTTGAGGACTGGGGGGGGTTGAGTGCTAGCGGGGTGGCTGGCGTCAGTACCTGCTGTCAGTGCCTCGCGTGCAGTCTGTCAGCTTCTGCACAGAGGAGAGGAGGGGCGGGCACAGCTGTGGGGAGTGAGGCTTCTCTCACTTCCCGTCCGCCCTCCCTCCTCGGCCAGCGCTGTTGCGGTTGCGGCGGCCGGCTGGAGGCACGGACCCCGTGAGGGTTCACAGTCTACAAGTGATGGGTGAGGATACAGTAGGTGAGGGGAGATGACCCTGCCCAGGAGGACTTTTAGTCTACAAGGGATGGGTGAGGATACAGCGGATGAGAGGAGAGGACCCTGCTCACGAGGGCTCACAGTCTACAAGGGATGAGTGAGGATTCAGTAGGTTAGAAGAGAGGACCCTGACCACGAGGGCTCACAGTCTACAAGGGATGGGTGAGAATACAGTAGGAGAGGAGAGGACCCTACCCACAAGGGCTCACAGTCATCAAGGGATGGGTGATGATTCAGTTGGTTAGAATAGAGAGCCTTCCCCGCGAGGACTCACAGTCTACAAGCAATGAATAGGATCTTTCCATAAAACATTCAGTCCGATCATTATTACTTCAAGTTGAAAAGTAACCAAGAATCCCCTTGTTTGATTCTCTTGTCTACAATAGTGTCTTCAAAGATCTTTATAACTATCCCTGGAGAAGCCATATTTGACTTCATCCTGATTCCACTACCTTTATCTTTCCATTCATATGGACCATGTTAACTCAACAAGTATTAAATGGACCTTTATATCATGTATGAGAAAAAGTATGAAGACTCCTGACCGACCACCACACCATTGAACTGCTGTTGGATGTGTAATTCCAAACCAAAATGGATATGAGTCCCTGATATGTCTGTGGGAATTAATACCCATTAAGCCAAAAGACAATTTGATGGGACTAAAATTGATGCTGGATGAGGTCTTGGAATTGGTGTTCCATTTAATTGTATGGTGTTGATTGCGGTTGAAATCAAGACTGTGCAGTCACTCATGTTCACACCAAACTTCACATATGTCTTTATGAAGCTTACTTTGTGCAAAGAGAATCAGGAAAGGACTTTCATCAAACTTTTGGCAAAATAATTAAAATATATTTGCCTTAAAGCATTTCTAAATGTGTTAGAATTACAGTTACCCATCACT
Organism: Allobates femoralis; assembly: GCA_033576535.1. Lineage (NCBI taxonomy): Eukaryota > Metazoa > Chordata > Amphibia > Anura > Aromobatidae > Allobates > Allobates femoralis. The sequence continues at coordinate 98,185,198 of JARQOC010000010.1, read as the reverse complement.
GGAAAGAAGAGATCAAACCCTGACGAACTCTCATTATTATTCTTCCTCCACCAAAAATTACAGTAGGTACTATGCTTTTCAGATGTCCCCTCATCAGACTGAAGGTGAATTATGATTCACCACTCTAAAGGACACTTCCAAAGTCCAATGACAACGTGCTTTACCCCACTTTGGCCAATGTCTAGCATTGTGTAGGATCATCTTATGCTTGTGTGCACTTGATCAGTCATGAAAACCCATTTATTGAAGCTCAAAATATCCAGCTTCTATGATGATGTCATTTCCAAAGACAATTTAAAACTCTGTAGTGAGAGATTCATCCAAGCATATGCAAATTTTGTGCTCCACCTTTTTCAAGGCCAATGAATCTACATCGTGGGCTTCCGTGGTCTACTGCTCTTGGCTTAGATATTGATACCTCAAAATGCTTTCATTTGAAAATTAAAGCGCTTACGGCTAAGGATAAACTTTCACTAGCTTTTTTTTTTAAGTTAAACTGAGTACCGTATATACTCGTGTATAAGCCGAGTTTTTCAGCACAAAAATTGTGCTGAAAAGTGCCCCCCTCGGCTTATACACGAGTCAGTGACGGCTCCCCCCCCTGTGGTAGTATACAGCAGCCCGCCCCCCTGTGCTATATACAGGCCCCACTGTGGTAGTATACAGCAGCCCGCCCCCCTGTGCTATATACAGGCCCCCCGTTGCTGCCGCCGCACACCTGTAAAAGAAGAGCTTTCATACTTATCCTCCTGTGACCGCGCACGCATCCCCGCTCTCCTTCCTGCTTGCACCCGGCGTCCATCCACGTGACCGCGCGCCTGTAATGACGTCATTATTTGTGCGCGGTCATATGGATGGACGCCGGGTACAAGTAGGAAGGAGAGCGGGGGATGCGTGCGCGGTCACAGGAGGATAAGTATGAAAGCTCCTCTTTTACAGGTGTGCGGCGGCAGCAACGGGGGGCCTGTATATAGCACAGGGGGGCGGGCTGCTGTATACTACCACAGGGAGGCCTGTATATAGCACAGGGGGGCGGGCTGCTGTATACTACCACAGGGGGGCCTGTATATAGCACAGGGGGGCGGGCTGCTGTATACTACCACAGGGGGACCTGTATATACTACCACAGGGGGGCCTGTATATACCACAGGGGGAGGGCTGCTGTATACTACCACAGGGGGGCCTGTATATACCACAGGGGGGAGGGCTGCTGTATACTACCACAGGGGGGCCTGTATATACCACAGGGGGGGGGACTGCTGTATACTACCACAGGGGGAGACTGCTGTATACTACCACAGGGGGAGACTGCTGTATACTACCACAGGGGGAGACTGCTGTATACTACCACAGGGGGAGACTGCTGTATACTACCACTGGGGAGACTGCTGTATACTACCACTGGGGAGGCTGCTGTATACTACCAATGGGGAGGCCTGTATACCACTGGGGGGGCCTGTATACCTGTGCTGGGGTCCACCCTCGGCTTATACACAAGTCAATAAGTTTTCCCAGGTTTTGGGGGCAAAAGTAGGGGGGTCGGCTTATAGACGGGTCGGCTTATACACGAGTATATATGGTACCTCCTCCTATTGCTGATGCTCCACTGATTCGGGAACATCTTTTCTTTTTGTGCCCTTATGTTCCAAAGTTATGATCTCTGGTAATAATGGTGCAAATTTTTCCTTCAACCAACTGGGCGTTTACCACTGAACCTCGTTTGGCTAGTGCCAAATGAGAAAAAAACAAATAAAAAACAAGCCTACGCCCAATGAGAAATTCTGTTGTCTACACCCAATTGGTTGAAGGATAATCCTGCTTCTTTATTTCCAGGTGGCATAACTTCTGAACAGAGGCGCACAGAAGAAAAAGAAAAACTGGCCCAGAACCAGTGGAGCATTAGCAATTGGATCAGGTGTAGAGTTTAAATTAATAAAATCTAATGTGAGACAGTGACAGGTGTCATGTGTGAAGGTCACTATGATACCCTCAGAATGTGCATAAAAAACTACTTGGACTTCCTGGAGAGTGTTGTATTCACACTGCTGTGGGTGCACCACAAAATAGAGAGTGTGTACTTGTACAAGCTATCTGACCACATCTTTTAGGAAAACCTGGCACTTTTATTATTGGACAGATCTGTAGGATGGTAGTGGGATGGATCTCTCCCTCGAGCCTTGGTATTGCAACTGGCCCATGTCTGCATTTCCTATTTAATCCTCCAGTAAAGAGTAGGATGTGATTTAATTGTGATCCAGGTTGCTGAGCAGCAGGTTCTATGTGAGCTGGTCTGTATGAGGCTAACACTGCCAGTACTGGAGACTTGGACACTGTAAGCGGATTCTACACCCAAATTCTGAAGCAGTGCGGGTGTCAAACAGACTGTTAAAGGAGGGTACATGTGTGAACCATCTGCGCTCCAGAAATCCAGGTCTGTTCAAGTGCGTTTTGGAAAATAAACATGGGTGGTTTGAACTGTTACTGCAAAAGCATATCCAGCGGCACTCAATAATAATAGAGTTAAATATTGATATTGCATTATTGCTATAGGAATCTTTCAAAAAAGATAAACATATAGCTAATCTAAAATTGAAACAAAGGAGTCTTAAACATTGCATCACTGCTATAGAAATATTTGAATAAAGACAGATACTTAACTTATGTTTTGGCCAATGCTTGATAACCACGACAAGATAATCTCATGCCAAAGTATCCTTATCTAGCTCTAGTATTATGGAGTGCTGCTGGATATGCTTTTGTAGTTACATATTCAGCTGCTGCCTGTTTGCACTCATTGAAGTTACTAGTCAGTTTTCTGATATAATTGTAGTACATTTTTTCTGACTAAGCACTCCTCCCTATAGCCAATGTTCTTCTTATTTAGTTAGAATCCTATCTGGCCAGATATACACATAGAGGCAATTTAAAGAGAGGTTCCCAATAAATGAGATCACCTTGTCGTGGTTATCGGACTCACATGCATTGGCCGATACATCAGCTAAGTATCTCTCTTTTTCAAATATTTCTATAGCAGTGATGGAATGTCTAAGCCTCCTTAGTCAATTTTACACTAGCTATGTATTTAACTTTTTTTTTTAATTATTCCTATAGCAGTAATGCAATGTCAAAGTATCCTTACTTCTAGTGTTATTGAGTACCACTGGATATGCTTTTGTAGTTATGTTGTCTTTTTCAGCTGGTGCCTGTTCACACTTATTGAAGTTGCTAGTAAGTTTTCTGGCACGGTTTGAACTGTTATTCCTGGGTCACTGCCTCACTTTCTGGCTCACTTAAGCTGTTGCTTCACGCTTACATTTTATATGGAACATATGAGAAGATTCACAAATGGACTTGGGACAAGATTGTCACGCTCTCACAGTGCCATGAACTCTTAAGTGCGACCCATACATCTACCACTGTTGGTCTATGGACATCCCATGGCTGAGAAATCCCTAGTGATGACCAAGGAGAAGTCACTGATCAGAAGAGCTGGTGAGAAAAGAAATGGCGCACAAATACGGTCTCATCCAACTAGGACCAAGGGAATTTGCTCACCATATGTGGTTGTGCGAGACACAAACACTATTGTTACATGTAATCGTATGGCTGCTGCAGACCCACAAATGGGATAATTCATAAACCAAGAGAAGAAAAGGGGTCCTACTGTGCTGCCAGAGTGACTGGAGGAGTCATCATCTGTCTGTAGATCTTTGTTATTTGACACATTTCGAGCTAGCCACTTCTTCATATCTTGTTCTGAGGAAGAAGCGGCTAGCTTCGAAACGCGTTGACTAATAAAGATCTACAGACAGATGAGGACTCCTCTAGTCACTGGCAGCACAGTAGAACCTCTTTCCTTCTCCGGTATATGAAGTGAGGAGCGTCTTACGCAACTTCCCGGAGAATCACACAAATGCTCATTACAAGTCTTTCCTGTCTTGTTTTTGCCAGTTACTTATCGTGAAGGAGTCTGTTGGCAAGGGAGTTGAGTTTTCTATTTATGTCATGGTTAAGATGTATTTGAGCGATTTGCCTTTGCATTATTCTTCTGGGGAGACATCTCAGGTATGTTATTTCTTCCAGACAACAAACCCCGCTACCAGCGTGTGGCTGTCAGACATTTTTTTTTCTTCTTTCTGAGCCGTTAATGCGGCTGCTGTGTTAAAAATGTAACCAGTTGGGTATATTTGTAAAAATGTCTCCGGTTCCCGCAGAAACGCCATTTCTTCCTCGCCCCTATACTGCACTATACAATGGCCGCAGAGGCTTATTGACATGCCACCATACATGGGGGTGCTATATATATACATATATTGTGGCTGATATAATGGATTTACAAATAAACCTGCCGGATTATGCCAATTTAATTCTAGCTGTTCTCTTTTTTTTTTAATTTACGATGCATTAACATAATGGTGTTTTTGCATTGGGATTCTGTTCAGATTGGGAATTTGTGAAAAGCCGACACACTTAACGACGCTGGAGTGCTGATGGAGTTACGTCCAGTCCTAAAGCCTGACAGCCGCCTTTTCAAGTTCTACAATGCTCCTCTCTTTCTTGCTGTGATTCACCTGGAAAGAAAATGCATAAAATTAACCACTGTACAAATATAAAGGATTTTAGGGCTTTATATATATATATACTTTTTTTTTTCCTTTGCAGAGAATGGCGGTTGACAGTTTGAAGCTTTCACGCAAAGAGGTGCAATTAACATGACAATACTCTGCAGGAAAATCACACGCGGTTCACTTTTTCAAATGTTTTCTATTTAACCCATCAGTTGCCAATGAAAATGACTATGTATACAGTCTATGACTATGTATATGGTTGAGTTGAGCAAAAAGATTCCCAGGTCCAGAGGTCATGTCGATAGTCAATGGAAACCCAACCAGAGCTCTGCGAATCTCCTCCTTGCAAACGGCATCCTCAGTGGCTTTTCTGATTAGTAACCCTGTTGTGATGAAAATATCATATTAATAAGAAGATGGGTAGGAAAAGGTGTTCTGGCTAGTGATGAGCGGGTGCTCGGAACTCATAACGTTGCGATTCAAGTACCAAGTGTATAAAGGAAGTCAATGGGTAACTCAACCACTTTTCCAGAAGATCCAAGAGTGTCCAGCTGCTCATTACAAGCACCAACCTTGGGCATGGTAGTGCCCACTGATCAATACTTTTGGACTCTAGTGTGGTGGTCATGGACCACTGATGTGGCCGATGGACCTGTAAAGCTTTTTGCTCAGCCCTAACAGCTGTGACGAATCAGTAGTGGATTTGTGAAAGCCTTGGATCTGTTGATTTCAAAGTGCTCCTGTCATCTGTTTTGAGCATTATAAATCCTGCCCACTACCTTTAACATACTGTTATTAGGGTTCCTATAACCCCTTTATATCCCCAGACATGTCCTTGCATACCTCATGAATCAACTTTTAATATGTTCCACACTAGGGATGGGCGAATCTACTCGCTAGGACTCGTTACTCGGCGAGTAGTAAGGGACTCGCAGGACTCGGTACTCGGCGAGTTTCCCAGTGATTACACGCACGAGTCCAATGCAAATCAATATCAATCCTAGTTTTTTCAGAAACGCTGACAAAACTAGGATTGCCATTGTTTGCATTAGACTCCTGCGAGTAATCACTGGCTACTGTGCCAGTGATAGCAGGGAAACTCGCAAAGTAACTGCTGTTTCTTTGCGAGCTGAGTCCAGCTGTCTTCTCTGTGCAGCTCCAGGGTCCTAGAGCCCGCCTGCTCACAGACATGATGTAGCAGTGCTGAGATTGTTCTCAGTCTGCTCATTCCCTGTGCATAGACATCTATATTTATGCACAGGGGATGTAGCAGAGAGGACATCGCGTTTTGGACTGCGTCGGACGGAAGAGGATTTTTTTTTAATTAAAGATGGAGTCCCTAATGGCTTTTTTTTTTTATTTCTAATAAAAAATGTTCTCTGTGTTGTGTTTTTTTAACCCTTTATTGGAGATTCTTAGTGGCTGGGTCAAACGTGGCCTGACATTAAGAATCTTGGGCTTAATACCAGCTTGTATAACAAAGCTGGTATTAACCCCTTTATTACCCAGCGTGCCACCGCCACCAGGGCCGCTGGAAGAGCGGGGTTCAGCGCCAGAGGATGGCGCTTCAATGAACGCGCCATCTTCTGGGGCGGCTGCGGGCTGCAATTTGCAGCGGGGGGTGCCCAGAAAACTTGGGCATCCCTGCGCTGCGGATTCCAGCCCCCAGCTGCTTAGCTGTACCTGGCTAGACATAGAAATTGCACGGAGCCCCACGCATTTTTTTTTTTATTATTTAATGAATTTCAAAGTCAGAGGCTCAGAGTCAGAGTCTCGGAGTCGGAGTCTCCTCAGAGTCGGAGTCTCAGAGTCTGAGTCGCCTCAGAGTTGGAGTCGCCTCAGAGTCGGAGTCGCCTCGGAGTCGGAGTCGTCTCGGAGTCGGAGTCGTCTCGGAGTCGGAGTCGTCTCGGAGTCGAGTTGGAGTCGGAGTCGTCTCGGAGTCGAGTCTGAGTCGGAGTCGTCGTCGTCTCGGAGTCGTCTCAGAGTCGGAGTCGTCTCGGAGTCGGAGTCGTCTCGGAGTCGGAGTCGTCTCGGAGTCGAGTCGGAGTCGTCTCGGAGTCGGAGTCGTCTCGGAGTCGAGTCGGAGTCGGAGTCGTCTCGGAGTCGGAGTCGTCTGAGTCGGAGTCGTCTCGGAGTCGGAGTCGTCTCGGAGTCGGAGTCGTCTCGGAGTCGGAGTCGTCTCGGAGTCGAGTCGGAGTCGGAGTCGTCTCGGAGTCGGAGTCAAAAAAATGCGTGGGGCTCCGCGCAATTTCTATGTCTAGCCAGGTACAGCTAAGCAGCTGGGGGCTGGAATCCGCAGCGCAGGGATGCCCAAGCTTTCTGGGCACCCCCCGCTGCAAATTGCAGCCCGCAGCCGCCCCAGAAGATGGCGCGTTCATTGAAGCGCCATCCTCTGGCGCTGAACCCCGCTCTTCCAGCGGCCCTGGTGGCGGTGGCACGCTGGGTAATAGAGGTTAGGGCCAGCTTTGTATTATCAGCTGGCCCTAAGCCCGAAATTTATGGCGGTCACGCCAATATTAGACATGACCGCCATGAATTTCTATTAAATTGTTTTAAAAAAAACACAACACAGAGAAATTTTTTTATTAGAAATAAAAAAAAAAAGCCATTAGGGACTCCATCTTTAATTGAAAAAATACTCTTCCGTCCGACGCAGTCCAAAACGCGATGTCCTCTCTGCTACATCCCCTGTGTAGAGATATAGATGTCTATGCACAGGGAATGAGCAGACTGAGAACAATCTCAGCACTGCTACATCATCTCTGTGCACAGACATTCATGTCTGTACACAGGGAATGAGCAGACTGAGAACAATCTCAGCACTGCTACATCAGGCAGAAGGCGGGCTCTAGGACCCTGGAGCTGCACAGAGTAGACAGGACTCTTCTCTTATCTGTGCGAGTTTCCCAGCCAGCGATTACAGTTACAAAGTAAACGAGTCCAATGCAAATAAATGACAAAACTAGGATTGCTTCAGGCTGAAGCTTCCGAGACACATCTGCGATTTATAAATCTCACACTACTCGCTATTACTCGCTTCCCCATTCATTAACATTGGACTCGCTAGACTCGCAACGAGTAGCGAGTCCTGGGCTCGGACTCGCTAGAGTCAAGCGATTCCGAGTAATTTAGGATTCGCCCATCACTATTCCACACTGTATATAAATGAGTTGTTAAGGGTCTGATGGGTGCGGTACACTTCAATCAGAGCCACGTTGCTCTATGGAAAACTTGCCCCTCCTGTGTATATATGTGAATGACATACAATGTCGTTCACACGTCTTGCACCTGCGCAGTGGTGCTGGTCATTGTGCTCTATTGAAGCCACACAGTGCCCAAAGTCTCATGAAATTTGTGAAGTCTCGCGCCTGCGCAGAGAAATCTCACGAGACTTCGGGCACTGTGCTGCTTCAATAGAGCACAGTGACCAGCACCACTGCGCAGGCGCAAAATGTGGGAATGATGTTATATGCCATTCAAATACATACACAGGAGAGGCGGCATTTTCAAGGGAGCGTAACAGGTTTTCCAGGCAGCGGGGTGGCGAGGATTGAAGTGTGCCGTACCCCATCAGACCCTCAGGAACCAATTTACATACAGCACGGAACACATTAAAAGTTGATTTATGAGGTATGCACAGGGACGTCTAGAGATATAAAGGAGCACAGGAAGCCCAATTACAGTATGTTAAAGGTGGTGAGCACAGTTTATAATGCCCAAACCAGGTGACAGGTTCACTTTAAATGTGGTTCATTTCTTTTGCACCAGCAAGGGTTAACCATCCTCTGCAGCTGCTCTATCAACCATCCAGGTTGCACCTACCCTCCCCTTAGACTGTACCTGCCTACCTCCCTATTTCCTTGGAATTAGCAGTCATGGTACTGTGATCCCCTGGAGTAGCCCCTGGCGGCTACCTTCCAGCACAAGCCTAACCTCCATATCAGAGGCTCTAGTGAAGACCAGGTAACTGCTTAGTTACACCCCTCCAGGTCGAGATTGGTACCACGGCTCAGTGGGTCCACTTCACTAGTTTTGTTCTTGCGAGCATTACAATCTGCTCAACATTTTAGCTAGATTAATTCCATATGTAAATTCTAATAAGGTGAAAAAACCTTGAGTTTTAACTTTGATGTTGAGGGCTCACACTCCTTTCGTTAGCTACATCCTCAGTTTAGCCTGCACAGTGGCCCCTGGGTCACCGGCTGCTGTTCCCTGGTGGCCTGCTGTGGCACCGTGTTTTTTTGCGCACCCAATACCATAAATTAGGGATTTTCTCTTTACACTGCACCTAATATATTGTATTACAGGGATTATACTCATCAGCACATAAGGTGCCATTTTTGCATTGAGCAGGTAGATAAATGACTCTGTCCCTTCCTACTTGAACGCTGTTCAAACACCGCATTGCTGTACAAAAGCAACATGCTGCTTGTCTGCCGCCTGTGTTCACGTCAAAGCGCAACATGAAAACCATCTATGATCGGATTCACGGCTCTCTCCGATTTTGGCTCAGCCTAAAGTGTAACTGGAGAGGGGTTTAAATAACAAAGCAGAATTTCAACTTTCAGCAGTGATTTAATTCTATATCTGAAGCCTGACTAAACTGGTCTCGGCAGGGGGCCCCCTCCGTACAGCGCACATCTGACAGGGTTACATTTAAGATGCATTGGAAATGAAGAGCTAGGCTTTCAAGGATGATCAGACTTGCATGAATAAAACAGACTGGAGTAGTATATGTGCAGAAAGAATTATGTCCACTCTCAGATTTCTTAGGTGAAAGGTGATGGACACCTTTAACAAAGAATAATATTTTTTTTACATATGTTGTTGCACCCTCGCTTTTTCCTCAAGAAGAACGAGTTGACAGACAGCTAAAATCTTTCCCATCGATGCAGGGGGTCTTTTACAACTTTTATTGACAGGATAGTGTAAAACTATAAAATCAAGTGAAAATACCGAGTACAACATTCCAACATATCTGAGATACAATGTCTTTTGAAAGTATTCAGGCCCCTTGAACTTTTCAACCTTTTGCCACATTTCAGGCTTCAAACATAAAGATATAAATTCTAATTTTTTTGTGAACAATGAACAACAAGTGGGACACAATCGTGAAGTGGAACGAAATTTGTTGGATATTTTAAACTTTTTTAACAATTAAAAAACTGAAAAGTGGGGCGTGCAATATTATTGGGCCCCCTTGAGTTAATACTTTGTAGCGCCACATTTTGCTGCGATTACAGCTGCAAGTCGCTTGGGGTATGTCTATCAGTTTTGCACATCGAGAGACTGAAATTCTTGCCCATTCTTCCTTGTGAAACATTGGAGCTCAGTGAGGTTGGATGGAGAGCGTTTATGAACAGCAGTTTTCTTTCCACAGATTCTCGATTGGATTCAGGTCTGGACTGTGACTTGGCCATTCTAACACCTGGATACATTTATTTTTGAACCATTCCATTGTAGATTTTGCTTTATGTTTGGGATCATTGTCTTGTTGGAAGATAAATCTCCATCCCAGTCTCAGGTCTTTTGCAGACTCCAACAGGTCTTCTTCCAGAATGGTCCTGTATGTGGCTCCGTCCATCTTCCCATCAATTTTAACCATCTTCCCCCCTGTTGAAGAAAAGCAGGCCCAAACCATGATGCTGCCACCACCATGTTTGACAGTGGGGATGGTGTTTTGAGGGTGCTGAGCTGTGTTGCTTTTACGCCAAACATATCATTTTACATTGTGGCCAAAAAGTTCGATTTTGGTTTCATCTGATCAGAGCACCTTATTCCACATGTTTGGTGTCTCCCAGGTGGCTTGTGGCAAACTTCAAACAAGACTTTTTATGGATATCTTTGAGAAATGGCTTTCTTATTGCCACTCTTCCATAAAGGCCAGATTTGTGCAGTGTACGACTGATTGTTGTCCTATGGACAGACTCTCCCACCTCAGCTGTAGATCTCTGCAGTTCATCCAGAGTGATCATGAGCCTTTTAGCTGCATCTCTGATCAGTCTTCTCCTTGTTTGAGATGAAAGTTTAGAGGGACGGCCAGGTCTTGGTAGATTTGCAGTGGTCTGATACTCCTTCCATTTCAATATGATCACTTGCACAGTGCTCCTTGAGATGTTTAAAACTTGGAAAATATTTTTGTATCCAAATCCGGCTTTAAACTTCGCCACAACAGTCCTTGGTCTTCATGAAGCTCTCTGCACTTGAAACAGAACACTGAGACTATCACAGAGCAGGTGCATTTATACGGAGACTTGATTACACACAGGTGGATTCTATTTATCATTACCAGTCATTTAGGACAACATTGGATCTTTCAGAGATCCTGACAACTTCTGGAGTGAGTTTGCTGCACTGAAAGTAAAGGGGCCAAATAATATTGCAAGCCCCACTTTTCAGTTTTTTATTTGTTAAAAAAGTTTAAAATATGCAATAAATTGCGTTCCCCTTCATGATTGTGTCCCACTTGTTGTTAATTCTTCAAAAAAAAAAATTAGAATTTATGTCATTATGTTTGAAGCCTGAAATGTGGCAAAAGGTTGAAAAGTTCAAGGGGCCAAATACACTACGCACTGTACATAGCATTACACTTGTTACTGTACACGCAGTGTGGTTGCACAACATGGCGAATACACAATAGCTATGATAGCAGAAAACTACTTGATGATAACCATGTAGAACAGAGTAACTACATTATACAATTTGGTGAATTCTAGCAAAGGAGATCATAACAACTCACCGACTGTGCTATGCAGAGGGAAACATATGTGCTGACATCTAGAGAGAAGAATCAGCATACCAGGATGTCAGCATGTATGAGGCTATAATGGCTTTTGAAGAAGAAGGGTTGAAGCTAGTGCAAGGGCTGATGGGAAAACTACAGTAGCCTTGATGGGCAAAAATTAGATGGTACAGTAAAAAAGAATGTAGTAAGAGAGCATTGTCAACAGATGGCGCTGTTGAATAAGTTATCACTGAACACTAACTGAAACTCAGCTTTATCATAGGCAAAGTAAACTAAATATACGCATTTCTAAAAAGGCATTACATATGTTACTTGTAGTTAGTAAAACTTCTAACTTGAATCTTCATTTATTAATTTTCAAACTCCTGATATGCATTTTGCAGACCCAAGTTCTAATTTTTCTCATGTAGGACTGTCCCTCTCTATAATATAGGCTGGATGTGAAGTTTGTGTGTGTGTCCAAGTAATATAGGCTGGATGTGAGGCTTTTGTGTCTCATAAGAATATAGGCTGGATGTGAGCTCTGTGTGTCTCTCCAGTAATATAGTTTGGATGTGAGCTCTGTGCGTCTCTCCCAGTAATATAGGCTGGATGTGAGTTCTGTGTGTCTCTCCAGTAATATAGGCTGATGTGAGCACTGTGAGTCTCTCCCAATCATATAGGCTGGATGTGAGGTCTGTGTGTCTCTCCCAGTAATATTGGCTGGATGTAAGGTCTGTGTCTCTCCCAGTAATATAAGCTGGATGTGAGCTCTGTGTGTCTCTCCCAGTAATATAGGCTGATGTGAGCTCTGTGTGTCTCTCCTAGTAATATAGGCTGGATGTGAGGTCTGTGTGTCTCTCCCAGTAATATAGGCTGGATGTGAGGTCTGTGTGTCTCTCCCAGTAATATAGACTGGATGTGAGCTCTGTGTGTCTCCTCCAGTAATATAGGCTGGATGTGAGCTCTGTGTGTCTCTCCAGTAATATAGACTGGATGTGAGCTCTGTGTGTCTCTCCCAGTAATATAGACTGGATGTGATGTCTGTGTGTCTCTCCCAGTAATATAGGCTGATGTGAGCACTGTGAGTCTCTCCCAATCATATAGGCTGGATGTGAGGTCTGTGTGTCTCTCCCAGTAATATTGGCTGGATGTGACGTCTGTGTCTCTCCCAGTAATATAAGCTGGATGTGAGCTCTGTGTGTCTCTCCCAGTAATATAGGCTGATGTGAGCTCTGTGTGTTTCTCCTAATAATATAGGCTGGATGTGAGGTCTGTGTGTCTCTCCCAGTAATATAGGCTGGATGTGAAATCTGTGTGTCTCTCCCAGTAATATAGGCTAGATGTGAGCTCTGTGTGTCTCTCTCAGTAATATAGGTTGGATGTGAGGTCTGTATGTCTGTTCAGTAATATAGGCTTGATGTAAGGTCTGTGTATCTCTTCTAATAATATAAGATGGATCGTAATAGAAATAAAAGAGAAAATGGAAATATGATCGCGCTACTGTGGCACCCCTGCAGGGGACTGCCACAGGATCCACCAGTTCAAGGAGGGATTTACACCTTAGTACACACAGCACACAACACCTTCCACCCCAGACGTGAGGGGGGAGCTCTACTAGCTGCCTTAAGCCAGATCACCTTTAAAAGATCCAGGCCTGAGGGGAGGAGTCAGTTGGTCCAGTCAGAAGCAGTTAGTTCCAGTCAGGCAGTGAAGAGAGCAGGAGTGAGGAGCTGGTCGCTGGGAAAGATCCAGGACCAGGGAACACTGACCCAGCTGTGCTGCACCCTTGGGGAGAGGGTCGGAGGCCAGTGGAGGAGTAGGAGAATTAAAGAAGGGAACAGACCAGGTTTCCATTTAGCTCACCCGGACACCGGAGTCCGACACTGCAAGCATCCAGTGCAGCAGTAAAAGCCTGGAAGGACCAGGAGGACCAAAACCCCCTGAGGTAAATAAAAAGAGACACTCAAAACTGACCAAATACAGGACCCAGGGCCAAAGGAGGAATAGGGACCCCGCAGAAGGACCTCATTGTCAGTGATAGAGTAAAGCCCTGAGAGGGAGAAGGAGCTGCGAGTTCAGTTACATGCAGGACTTACCCCAACCCACAGTACACGGTGACAGAGGAGGTCTCACAACTCTCCAAGGTGAAAGCCCCAAATTGCACCGGGGACCTGGTTACTTCTCTGGACTGTACCTGTTACCCTGTCACCAGTAAAAGGTACCGAAACAAAGAATACTGTGTGTGCGTGTGCCTGTTTAACCGCCGCCATTCACAGCGTTAACTGCAGAGACGCTACTACGACTCCGCTCATCCATTCCCGCTACCTGTGGGGATCTGTACTACACTGAGCTGCACATCCATCGCCTCAGCGGCTGGCTGCAGCGCTGGTATACACTTTACCAGGTACCACAGGTGGCGTCACGCAAACAATCCCCCTTCACTACCATCATCCCCCGTCACTGAGGGTCCAGGGCGCAGGACCGGGGACCGACCAGCCGTGATCCTCCATCCAAGTCGCCATCAGCCCCGTTGCCCGAGTACCCCCTACCCTGTCAACCGCCTCACTACCAGCTAAATACGAAACTCGTGATGAAGATAAATGATTGTGATTTTATTATCTACGCATTTCAGGGCACTCTGGGCCTTCCTCAGGAAAATATCACAGATGTACATCTTTTTCCACTTGTGCACATGTTTAGTGTTTCCATACAAAGTGTCCTTACATATCTCTGCACATTTTCCTTAACCTAGATTTTAGTATACAGCAATCTTCCCTCTGGTTTCTTAGGAGGTGCGAGGTTCAACTCAACAGCCTTTCGGGCTGCCAGGTCTGGTTGTGGTTTCTTAGTGTTGCAGCTAGGGTTATTCCAGTCTGGGCAGGAGCCACTAAGGACTGTGCAGCTGGGAATACAAGTCTTTACAGGGACCAGTAGGGACAGAGGCAGTTGTTAGGAGATAGATTTTACTTCCCCATGTTGGAATGCCCATGTACATAACTCTTAATTTCTACAAATAGCTGCAGAGCTGTAAGAAAAAAATGGACGCAGACAGTGGTGGCATCAGTTTAACATCCAGAAAACCTGGTCTGATGTCAAGTTTAATGAATAATAATTAGAAAGTTGCTTAACTTTGCAATTAGTAAGAAAATGGACAAAATAAAGCAGTGTTTCTTAGCTGTCTGGATTTAACACTACCCTAGTGTTCCTCAAAGAGGTCATAGGTGTCCTCCTGGGTGGAAACATGATAGTGAAGTATTATTTAGTGCTAGTGTCTCATGTCAAGATCCATCGCATCCAGCCATTTGCACTTACTATTACAATAATCCATTTATCAAAAGCACCAGGTACTAGACACCAAGAAGAAGAACTATGAAAGATCATCCAAAGGACTTGGAATATCAAGCCTCCTTACTCCTTCATTCCTCAGTTTACTGGTAGTTTAGTCTTAGCCAAAGGTTACGTGAGATAAAGTGGTAATTATAGTGTATATTGCATTTCATTGAAAAACAAAACAAAAACCAATACTGCACTGGTTGTTAATGATGGGTCACATAGCAGCTAAGATCATGCTTTTTTGTGCCATATGATTTATTTTCTCACATTTTTCTGTGCTCTTTTAAAAACTGCATGTTATGGCTGTGAGGGTATGGTCAGCATCTGATAGGGAGCATTGCAATGTGATAGCAGAGAAAGGACAAGATCAGAGACTGTGATCTGTGCGGGGAGCCAGAAGGCAAGGGGTTATCTGAGCTCTCAGAGAAGTTTGTTAAGAGGAGTTTGCACTGATCCTGACATTGCTCAGCACTGTGCTGTAATCTGATACATTGTTTCCTCACCAGCTGCAGACAGCAGTGTAGACCAAGCCCCCTGTATCCTTATATGGTTACACGTCCTGTATTCACTGAAGACGGATCTGACTGATGATAAATGAGTCTTCTTCGCACACAGTGCAGTGGGGACACTTTGTGGAAGGTTTATGAATGGTAACAAACTAGAATTTTCTAATGAACTGTATTAGAAAGTTTATTAAAATCACTTGCTCTACATCATTATCAAATAAAAATGTAAACGATAGTTACGCTTTAAGGATGTGCAGACTGACATCCTGTCATTATCCATGGCAATTAGTTTTAAAATTTTCATTTGAAGCTCAATAAACACTTATGGTGTCCATACACAATATTGGCTGAACTAATGGATTTACTAGAAACAGATGGCTAAACTATGTGTATGGAACTTGTAGACTCCTATATGACAGACGATGTAGAAAGAAGTATCGGGCATGTTGAATTTCAACACTCCCAAAGTATTTTTCTCATTGTAACACTCAACTAACAGCCCTTTAAGGGACATATGCACATTACAGGGGTTGGGTCAAAAATATATATATGTGGCGTCCCAATGATCGGGACACCACGTTGGGGTACTGCACCCACAAAAGAGTGTGTAGTATCCCTGTGACCAGGGAGTTGAGATTGTGAATAAACACACTCATTCACACACCCTAGAGTAGGGGACCGTGGGTGGACCCCCTGCAGAGAGGACCCAGTCCCAAGGGAGGAGTCGTAGGGTAGAAAGCTGTGTGAGTGGGAGGGAAGTTAGTCTGAGAGAGGAGCTGGTGGAGTGCAGGATGGCTGAGAAGCCAACAGGACAGAAGGAGATCCTAAGGGCACCAGGTAGGGCAGTGCACCTGAATCCGAGCCCGGTACGTCTACCAGCTGGAGGGATCTGTCCCAGAACAGAAGACCGTCTCTGAGCACGGTGTGGGTGTCTACCCCCGAGCCGTTGAACCAGAGTCTTCTATAGGGAGTCGTGGCCGACACCCGGTGCACCTAGGAAAAAGGCACCATATAGGATCCTGAGGACTCGGAGAGGAGTCGCTCAGAAGGAAGGGAAGCGGAGGAGCTGGCTTCAGGTTCTGCGCATGGGAGTGCTGAGGGAGACAGGAGAGAGTGCAGTGAGGAACTGGAGAGGAACGGCAGGCATACCACCGAGGGTCCTAAGTGAGTCATCCCGGTTCCCTGGTGACTACCCAGGCCAGAGAGTGACTCGAAAGACTGTGTCATCTGTAACCTGCCTGACGTACTGCCATTAAACCCATTCAGAGTTAAAGACTGTGTTGTGTACTTCATTTGCCTGCACCTGATGAGCCGCACCCTTACTGCAGTGAAGAGGAAAAGTGACTGTGCTGTGTGGTAAGCTGCCTCCCTGTGTAAAGACAGTACATAAACTTTAACAACTGCCCCAGGGATCCCGTTCCACCTACAGGGAGTGTAACCATCTAGCTGCTCCATCATCACCCCGGAGGTCTGTCCCGCAGCGCCAGTACCATTACCGAAACCATAGGTGGCGCCACAAATCATCCTCTATTTTACTCCTATAGACTTTAATCCCCTCTTTCAGCGACCAACAGGGCCACAGGACTGGGCAACAGGCCCCGTGACATCCCCCGTGAACTACAGTGCCCCGAACCAGGTACCCCACAGCCCTGAGGTGGGTCATATACATTTGAAAACAAGTATGATTATTGGACAGGGATAAAAAAAAGTCACTGGCAAAGGTAAACCATGGAAAAGGTACCTGGGACTCATTGGAAATCATGTGACTGAAGATTGCAAGGGACAAAGGGCTCCTTCACTGTCCCTCACGTTAGGGGATGCTAGGTTATCCCTGTCTCCAGGATTAACCCGGAAGGTGGGGACACCTGGGTCTTGTACATTGCTACTCCTAAATTATATTAATTATACTAATCTATTCCACCTCCTTCCAGGGAAGGAAGGTGCAGAAGTGGAAGGGACAAAATCAACAATTCAGACAGAGAAACAGATACAACATAGACTCTAATTCTCCTCCAGAGGAACACCAACACATGCTGGAAATATAATATTCCAGAGAAAGCTCCTTCACAGGTCAGCTAAAAATAACTATAGCCGTCATAGGGAGGGGTGAAAAGTAGGCTTATATAGTGGAAGGAAGAGGCAGCAACTGAGATAGAAACTACATGCTACTCACAGGAGGAAAGAAAAGGAACCTTAACCTCTTCAGTACCGGATAGAATTAAATAATATCCTACTCAGAATAAACAATGAGCGGGGCTCTAAAGAGGATCTGCGATCAACTAAATATGGTGGCCTTAAGATCCCAGATCTCCCCAAGGTCACATCAGGCTACTACAAACTCCTGACAGTGTCTAGGTTGGCCTTCAATGAATCGGGCTGTAGTGGGGGCCAACTGTAATGGTGGTCTCACCAGCTGGAAGGCCATCCTCAGCAGAATAAGATGTGGTTAAATTTGGGATGCAGGATCAGTTGCTCTGAACAAGTAATGTCTAGCCCTCAGGTGCAGCAGAAAAAAACTCACTTTTTACTGGAGCAGTTTGTGATGGTGGTGATATCACATCTCTCCACTGCTATTCAAGATGCAGGGTCACAGCCTCTGATGGTGTGAGGAATTCAGCTCTCTTGCCGGCAATGTATGAAAGTTCTCCTCACTCCCGCTGGTTATGGCATTATACTTCTATTCTTAGCCTGGACCTTAGCATCCATGTACCTTAGGCTTAAAGGAAAGTACCTCAGTTTTCTTCTCTCTGCTGACAACTTAGAATTCCATCAAAGCAGCTCTCCACACACACCCTCACCTCCTCACTGATCCCTAATTGTTGTCTGGCAGTTGGGCACCACTGGGACCACACAGGACACTATGTCCCTTGTGGCTTCACAGATTTTGCTGTGTCCCGACAGTGACAACAGCAAAGGCTCTGGCTGGCTTTCTCTCCAGCACCACTGAATCCAAGCAGAGGACTGTTGCTCTTCCTGGGCTCAGTAGTTCTCCTTCAGGGGCTACTAAACACTAGACTTTGCAATAACGCTTTGCACTAATCATATCTGTGTGGTGCCCCTCTGGCGGCAGGGCCGTCGTTAGGGGCAGGCATCCTAGGCATTTGCCTAGGGCCCCCAAGCTTCAGAGGGCCCCCTGGCCCGGCCGGATGATAGCCGGCGCCGCCGGCGCGCCCGCGCTGCGGCCGCTTGCAGACAGTGCTCTGCACCGCGCTCCGGCTTCATCCGGCTTGACCGGCGCCGGGCGCAGCCGCAGGCTCAGTCGTCACAACAGGAAGCAGCCAGGAAGAAGTCGGAGCGCGACTGGCGAACAGCGGCAGCGGCAGAGAGTAAGTAAGTATGATGATGTGTGTGTCTTCTTTTACAGGGAGGGGAGGAGGGGAGGAGGGGAGGAGGGGGCCCCTGTACACAGTCACCAGCAGTGGGCCCTGGGGCCCTGTATACACCACCACTGGGCCCTGGGGCCCTGTATACACCAGCAGTGGGCCCTGGGGCCCTGTATACAGTAGCAGTGGGCCCTGGGGCCCTGTATACAGCAGCAGTGGGCCCTGGGGCCCTGTATACAGCAGCAGTGGGCCCTGGGGCCCTGTATACAGCAGCAGTGGGCCCTGGGGCCCTGTATACACCACCAGTGGGCCCTGGGGCCCTGTATACACCACCACTGGGCCCTGGGGCCCTGTATACACCACCACTGGGCGCTGGGGCCCTGTATACACCACCAGTGGGCCCTGGCGCCCTGTATACACCACCACTGGGGCCCCTGTATACACCACCACTGGGGCCCCTGTATACACCACCACTGACTGGGGCCCTGTATACACCATCACTGACTGGGGCCCTGTATACACTACCACTGGGGCCCCTGTATACACCACCACTGGGGCCCCTGTATACACCACTACTGGGGCCCCTGTATACACCACCACTGGGGCCCCTGTATACACCACCACTGGGGCCCTGTATACACCACCACTGACTGGGGCCCTGTATACACCATCACTGACTGGGGCCCTGTATACACTACCACTGGGGCCCCTATATACACTACCACTGGGGCCCCTGTATACACCACCACTGGGGCCCCTGTATACACCACCACTGGGGCCCCTGTATACACCACCACTGACTGGGGCCCTGTATACACCATCACTGATTGGGGCTCTGTATATACTCCAACGGGGCCCCTGTATACACCACCACTGGGGCACTGTATACACCACCACTGACTGGGGCCCTGTATACACCACCACTGACTGGGGCCCTGTATACACCACCACTGACTGGGGCCCTGTATACACCATCACTGACTGGGGCCCTGTATACACTACCACTGGGGCCCCTGTATACACCACCACTGGGGCCCCTGTATACACCACCACTGACTGGGGCCCTGTATACACCATCACTGACTGGGGCTCTGTATATACTCCAACGGGGCCCCTGTATACACCACCACTGGGGCACTGTATACACCACCACTGACTGGGGCCCTGTATACACCACCACTGACTGGGGCCCTGTATACACCACCACTGACTGGGGCTGCCTGTATACACCACCACTGACTGGGGCTGCCTGTATACACCACCACTGGGGCTGCTGTATATACTGCTGGGGCCTGTATATACCACTGGGGAGGCTGCTGTATACCACTGGGGCTGCTGTATATACTGCTGGGGCCTGTATATACCACTGGGGAGGCTGCTGTAATACTGCTGGGGCCTGTATATACCACTGGGGAGG
Organism: Allobates femoralis; assembly: GCA_033576535.1. Taxonomy (NCBI): domain Eukaryota; kingdom Metazoa; phylum Chordata; class Amphibia; order Anura; family Aromobatidae; genus Allobates; species Allobates femoralis. Next base: position 98,165,324 of record JARQOC010000010.1, on the reverse strand, counting down.
CTGCTGTATACCACTGGGGCTTGAGTATATTCTGCTGGGGCCTGTATATACAACTGGGGAGGCTTCTGTATACCACTGGGGCTGCAGTATATACTGCTGGGGCCTGTATATACAACTGGGGAGGCTGCTGTATACCACTGGGGCTGCTGTATATACTGCTGGGGCTTGTATATACCACTGGGGAGGCTGCTGTAATACTGCTGGGGCCTGTGTATACCACTGGTGAGGCTGCTGTAATACTGCTGGGGCCTGTGTATACCACTGGGGAGGCTGCTGTAATACTGCTGGGGCCTGTATATAGCACTGGGGAGGCTGCTGTATATACTGCTGGAGCCTGTATATAGCACTGGGGAGGCTGCTGTATATACTGCTGGGGACTGTATATACCACTGGGGAGGCTGCTGTAATACTGCTGGGGCCTGTGTATACCACTGGGGAGGCTGCTGTAATACTGCTGGGGCCTGTATATAGCACTGGGGAGGCTGCTGGATACCACTGGGGCTGCTGTATATACTACTGGGGCCTGTATATACCACTGGGGCTGCTGTATATACTGTATACAACTGTACGGTACTATTTTTATTTCATAGTTTGGGGCCCCACTCTCAATCTCGCCTAGGGCCCCACTTGGTCTAAAACCGGCCCTGTCTGGCGGGACACCACAGGGAGGTACTGCACCCCAAACAGAAGGTGTGGTGTCTCCGTAGTCGTGGATGAGGAGGAAACCCAGAGTCTGCAAACAAGCACGCTTATAAGCAGGGCCGTATTTGGAGTTTCTGCTGCCCTAGGCACTCTCAGCAGCCGTCCCCCCCCTCCCCGTCACGGCTCCTCCCCCCATTGCGGCCCCTGTCACGGCTCCTCCCCCCTGTTGCAGTCCCTCCCCCCATCATGGCTCCTCCCCCCGTTGCAGCCCCTTACCCCCGTCACGGACAATCTTCCCCCCAGTCGCGGCCTTCCCCCCCAAGCTTCATGTAGCTTCTACCCCCACATTTCATCATGTAGTACATATAAAAGGTTTGTCCAACCACACTACAGAGACATACTGATAGGATGTTTACATTCTGAGCCCCAATGGGGACAGTGTTGATGATGTACCGTATATACACGTGTATAAGCCGACCCCCTACTTTTGCCCCCAAAACCTGGGAAAACCTATTGACTCGTGTATAAGCCGAGGGTGGACCCCAGCACAGGTATACAGCCCCCAGCAGTGTGGTATACAGCAGCCCCAGAGGTATATACAGCAGCCCCAGTGGTAGTATACAGCAGCACCCCCAGTTGTATATACAGCAGCAGCCCCAGTAGTTAGTATACAGCAGCCCCAGAGGTATATACAGCAGCCCCAGTGGTAGTATACAGCAGCAGCACCAGTGGTATATACAGCAGCCCCAGTGGTAGTATACAGCAGCCCCAGTGGTAGTATACAGCAGCCCCAGTGGTAGTATACAGCAGCACCCCCAGTTGTATATACAGCAGGTGCCCCAGTAGTTAGTATACAGCAGCCCCAGAGGTATGTACAGCAGCCCCAGTGGTAGTATACAGCAGCAGCCCCAGTGGTATATACAGCAGCAGCCCCAGTAGTTAGTATACAGCAGCCCCAGAGGTATATACAGCAGCCCCAGTGGTAGTATACAGCAGCAGCTCCAGTGGTATATACAGCCCAATGGTAGTATACACGCAGCCCCAGTGGTATATACAGCCCCAGTGTGTAGTATACAGCCCCCATCAGTATAAAGCAGCCCCAGAGGTATATACAGCCCCAGTGGTAGTATACACGCAGCCCCAGTGGTATATACAGCCCCAGTGGTAGTATACAGGCCCCCCGCCTTGTGCACAAACCTGTAAAGGAAGAGATTAGTATACTTATCCCTGTCCCGCTGCCGCTGTCCTGCCGCCGCCAACGCGCTCCTCCATCTTCTTCCGGTTTCCTCCTCGGTCGCGCCGACAATGACGTAATTGCCTGCGCCGACCGGAGGAAGCTGGAAGCAGACGGAAGAAGCCGGAGGACCGCGATGACGGCGGCGGGACAGCGGCAGCGGGACAGTGATAAGTATACTAATCTCTTCCTTTACAGGTTTGTGCACAAGGCAGGGGGGCCTGTATACTCATGGGGGCGGGCCTGTATACTGTATACACTGTATACAGTGTATACAGTATACAGTGACTCGCGTATAAGCCGAGGGGGGGACTTTTCAGCCCAATTTTTGGGCTGAAAAACTCGGCTTATACGCGAGTATATACGGTATGTAAAGTGATGTGGAGTTCATAGTGTAATATAAGTGCAAAAAATATTATTCTTAATATGATGTCACAATACCGGGATCTGAGGATCTTGTATTTCGAGGTCAGGGGTTCTCTGACGCCGTGTTGCTGCCTGTCTCGTTGTCTTCCTCTTTTGACACTGCAGTGCGATGGACAAGAGAGCATTAACTGGTTAATAACAAGAAATATGGAGTGTACCAACTGAGCCATAAACCCTACCCATACCATGTCCAGCAGACATTGTAGGATTACTATATGGATTTTATTATTAGGGTACGGACACATTGGCGTGAAACTCGGATGAGTGCAATGTGTAATTTCATCACATTACACTCGGACCAATGTTAATCAATGTCTGAGAGCAGATTGGCGAGTGTCGGACGCTTTTTTCTCAGCCAGATTCGGGATGAGAAAAAAGTCGCAACATTCTGCGACAGTCTGCGATTCACACCGAGAGTCACCAATGCAAGTCTAAGGGTCTAACAAAATTACATACCGCACACTGACAGCACATGGACCATCCGAGAGGCATCAGTTTTTTTTCACGGATACATTCTCATTCTGTAACCGAGAACAATGTAAAATGTTCCTGTAAATGATTCTACAGTAATAGCTGCTGAGGAAAGAACAGATTGTACACGGATGTAATCTGAGAGAAATGTCGGACACTCCCACAGCAGTTGGATGCCAAATGGACCAAAAACGGATGACAGTCATCCGACTCTCCTGGATGAGAAACAGACCGATGTTAAGGTGGCGGGAGACAGTGTACCACCATGTCCTCAACTCTGTGCTGTGCACAGACAGTGTACCACCACGTCCTCAGCTCCGTGCTGTGCACAGTGTACCACCATGTCCTCAGCTCCATGCTGTGTACCACCATGTCCTCAGCTCTGTGCATAGACAGTGTACCACCATGTCCTCAGCTCTGTGCATAGACAGTGTACCACCATCTCCCCAGCTCTGTGCTTTGCACAGACAGTGTACCGCCATATCCTCAGCTCCGTGCTGCGCACAGACAGTGTACGGTACACTGTCTGTGCACAGCACGAAGCTGAGGACATGGTTGTACACTGTGCACAGCACGGAGCTGGGGAGATGGTGGTACACTGTCTGTGCACAGCACAGAGCCGAGGACATCCCAAAAGAGACAGACAGGCCACAGACAGGCGGCAGGACAACACTGAGCCCACCTGGAAGAACAACAACACCCAGCACCCAACACACTGCCCAGTAATCATATAGGACAGGCAGGTAGGAGAACTACAACTCCCGGCATGCCACACCCTGCCAACTCAGGAAGGTGGCAGCAGCTGCATGGATGCAGACACATGGTACAGCCGCCATTATCACCACACAGCGCCAGCCACAGCCTCAGTCCTCATGCACCCCCGTCCTTCTCTCCTCTGTCCCTCCTGCTGCTCCTGTCCTCCTGCACCTCAGTCCTCCTTTCCTCTGTCCTCCTCTCCTCTGCCCCTCCTCCTGCTCCTCTATCCTCCTGCAACCCCATCCTCCTCTCCTCTGTCCTCCTGCACCCCCGTCCTCCTCTCCTCTGTCCTCCTGCACCCCCGTCCTCCGTCCCTCCTGCACCAACGTCCTGCTCTCCTCTGTCCTCCTGCACCCCGTCCTGCTCTCCTCTGTCCTCCTGCACCCCCATCCTGCTCTCCTCTGTCCTCCTGCACCCCCATCCTGCTCTCCTCTGTCCTCCTGCACCCCTGTCCTGCTCTCCTCTGTCCTCCTGCACCCCCGTCCTGCTCTCCTCTGTCCTCCTGCACCCCCGTCCTCCTCTCCTCTGTCCCTCCTGCTGCTCCTCTTGCACCCCCGTCCTCCTCTCCTTTGTCCCTCCTGCTGCTCCTCTGTCCTCCTGCACCCCTGTCCTCCTCTATTCTGTCCCTCCTGCTGCTCCTCTTTCCTCTCCTCCTGTCCCCTTGTTTCTGTCCCCCTGCTCCTCTGTCCTCTTCTTCTCTGTCCCCCTGTTTCTGTCCTTCTGCCCTCTGTCCCCCTGTTTCTGTCCTTCTGCCCCTCTGTCCTCTTCTCCTCGGTCCCCCTGCGCCTCTGACCTCTTCTCCTCTATCCCCCTGCGCCTCTGTCCACTTCTCCTCGGTCCCCCTGCACCTCTGTTCTCTTCTCCTCTGTCCTCCTGCACCTCTGTCCTCTTCTCCTCGGTCCCCCTGCGCCTCTGACCTCTTCTCCTCTATCCCCCTGCGCCTCTGTCCACTTCTCCTCGGTCCCCCTGCACCTCTGTTCTCTTCTCCTCTGTCCTCCTGCACCTCTGTCCTCTTCTCCTCGGTCCCCCTGCGCCTCTGTTCTCTTCTCCTCTGTCCTCCTGCACCTCTTTCCTCTTCTCCTCGGTCCCCCTGCCCCTCTTCTCCTCGGTCCCCCTGTGCCTCTGTCCTCTTCTCCTTGGTCCCCCTGCGCCTCTGTTCTCTTCTCCTTGGTCCCCCTGCGCTTCTGTCCTCTTCTCTTTTGGTCCCCCTGTGTCTCTGTCCTCTTCTCCTTGGTCCCCCTGCGCTTCTGTCCTCTTCTCTTTGGTCCCCCTGCGCTTCTGTCCTCTTCTCTTTGGTCCCCCTGTGCCTCTGTCCTCTTCTTCTCTGTCCCCCGGTTTCTGTCCTTCTGCCCCTCTGTCCCCCTGTTTCTGTCCTTCTGCCCCTCTGTCCTCTTCTCCTCGGTCCCCCTGCGCCTCTGACCTCTTCTCCTCTATCCCCCTGCGCCTCTGTCCACTTCTCCTCGGTCCCCCTGCACCTCTGTTCTCTTCTCCTCTGTCCTCCTGCACCTCTGTCCTCTTCTCCTCGGTCCCCCTGCGCCTCTGTTCTCTTCTCCTCTGTCCTCCTGCACCTCTTTCCTCTTCTCCTCGGTCCCCCTGCCCCTCTTCTCCTCGGTCCCCTGCACCTCTGTCCTCTTCTCCTCGGTCCCCCTGCCCCTCCGTCCTCTTCTCCTCGGTTCCCCTGCCCCTCTTCTCCTCGTTCCCCCTGCACCTCTGTCCTCTTCTCCTCGGTCCCCCTGCACCTCTGTCCTCTTCTCCTCGGTCCCCCTGCCCCTCTGTCCTCTTCTCCTTGGTCCCCCTGTGCCTCTGTCCTCTTCTCCTTGGTCCCCCTGCGCCTCTGTTCTCTTCTCCTTGGTCCCCCTGCGCTTCTGTCCTCTTCTCTTTTGGTCCCCGTGTGTCTCTGTCCTCTTCTCCTTGGTCCCCCTGCGCTTCTGTCCTCTTCTCTTTGGTCCCCCTGCGCTTCTGTCCTCTTCTCTTTGGTCCCCCTGTGCCTCTGTCCTCTTCTCCTTGGTCCCCCTGTGCCTCTGTCCTCTTCTCCTTGGTCCCCCTGTGCCTCTGTCCTCTTCTCCTTGGTCCCCCTGTGCCTCTGTCCTCTTCTCCTTGGTGCCCCTGTGCCTCTGTCCTCTTCTCCTTGGTCCCCCATTTCCCCACACTTAAGGGTCCTCACCTGGTGCACGCTGCTGTCACTGGCCGGGCTCCCTCTGAGCACTGAGCTCCGCCGCCAGCTGGACCATCCTCCAGCCTTCAGTGCCTGCGCACTCTGCCCGCTGCTTCCCCGTCCTCTGGGTCTGGGGGGCGGCTGGGTGGTGGAGCCGCCAGTACCATCGCCACCACCTCAGCAGCAGCAGCACTTAGGAGCACGGAAGACAGGAAGGAGGAGCAGAGCGGGAACTTCAAGTTTCCGCTCCTCGGCAAGCCCCTCCTTCTCCTCGTCTTCCGGGTACTGCCTGCAGGCCGAAGCTGAGGCCGAGGTGAGGTGGGTGGGTGGACGGGCGAGACGGCGGCTCTAATGATAAAGGCAAGGGAAGGGGGGGTGTACTGGGGGCGGGGCTTTTAACCCGGCCGGCCCGGAACCGGGAAAAAAAAAAACAAACAAAAAAAAAACCACGATCAGGCGCCGCCCTCCCCAAAATTCTGCCGCCCTAGGCACGTGCCTACAAGTGCCTAAGGGCAAATACGGCCCTGCTTATAAGACACCTTAGTACAAGGGACTATAATTCAGTAGGTCCCAGGGGGTAGAGCTTAGAAGAGCGGGAGATGTGGAGTGACAGTTACACACAAGTCAGTCAGACGGTGACAGAAGAGGAGAAAGTACGGACGCAGGGGACCCTGCAGCCGTGACAGGAGGGCACTTCTAAGGAGAGAGGTGACCCAGACAAAGAGGGGGGACACTCCAGGTCTGGTTGGAGTCATCTGGAGTGCCCAGGTTGACACCGGTAAACCGGAATTAAGGCGTTCTGTTAACGGTTCATCCCAAACCGCAAACTGGCAGGCTGCGGGCCTAAAGTAGGAGCCACGGCACCACAAGACTGAATCCCACCTTTGTCCCAAAGTTGGTCCAAGACACTAACAAGAAAAACGAATAAAAACCGGTGACGGCAGGGATTGACTTCCCACCGCTCCCGTCCGGACCAGAGAAGTACCTTTTAGTAACAGGCCTGGGGACCGGCGAATGGGCTCTTTAGTGTGGTTGACAAGAGAGCTAAAGTAGAACACAGACCAAGAAAGTTATTGTAAAGACACCTCTGACAGACTCTGCAAAAGCCTCCTAAATCCGCGGCTACAACTTCCGGTGAATCAGACTGTACCGTGTACCTTATCCACCTGGTACCAGTTAAGAACTGTTTGAGCTAATCTGGTCTCTGGCATCAATTATTCATTGCCTGAAAGGTCTCTACAGCACCAAAGAGCCAAGGACTACGACTCCTCTCATCCTCCCCACTGCCCTGATGTAAAGCTCCACCTGTGGGGAGCTGTACTACCAAAGCTGCTTCACCATCACCTCAGCGGCCGGCTGCAGCGCTGGTAACCACATTACCAGGTACCACAGGTGGCGTCACGTTTCCCTATCCCCAAGTTCCACCTCATCCCAATCAGCCAATTGAGTGCCCAGGGCACGAAACCGGGAACTGACTAGTCGTGATTCCCTCCCCCGCCATTCCGGTTCCAAGTAACCCCTTCCCTGCCGGCCCGACTCATCTGCATATATAAGAAAGGGCTAAAGAGCTGATTTCCCTCACCCCCAGAGTTTACAGATATTTGTGACACCTAATGCTGCAAGGTGCCACACTAGCACCAAGGTTCAATGTGATAGAAGGTAAAAGTATATGTATGGCATTCACAAGAGTCAATATAGTGTGATAAATAAGAGAAGTATAATAATATGTACTGTATATTACCAAGTGGAAAATGAGTCCGGACAGTTAATAGCATCCAACACATGTTTCGCATTGGAAGCTTCATCTGGGGGTTTATTCATAATTAGGTAAAATTACAATATCTTTGTAAAAACAAGAAACATTTCAGTTTAGATTCTATTAAAAATGTTTTGTTCTGAAGAACGAATTATTTTTTTTTAATTCTAATTTAATGTTATTGTTTATTGCCTGTTGCCTAGGTTTAGGGCTCACGGTGTCTGTCAATCCTCAGTGACTCTGTGCTTCTCCAATGGTGCAGTGGCACAGTTTCAAGAAGAAGAAAACCATCACAGGCTGTATCAAGTTGTATTATGGAAACCATGTTCTATCAGATTGCATCTACTATACTTAATAATATCCCAATGTCATGGTGCTGAATAATATTCATGATGTAAAGACATTTTTAAGGTCATAACTATTCGTTATGCCCAGTATTTAATACGATTCAGTTTCCAAAGAGTTAAAAAACAATCCAGGAGGAAAAAAATAATTAAGGAGCAAAACATTTTCTGCAAATCAAATAAAAAATGAATCTACAATGCAAACACCATCTGACATTGAGAGCAGCTGGAGATTAGTTGGGGAATTTAGGAACACCTGAATTGTTTGGCTCCATTGCACTCATAGATAGGATCCAAGTTTGCGGAGGAAGACATGCGTGGTTGTTTTATCTGACTTCAATGACCTGGAATATTGTAATAGCAGATACCATGATGTAAGTTTCTATATATGTGCTCATGAGTGTAAATATCAGGGGTATAGAAGTTGTAATAGTCCTGGACCCAAATGACCCGAAGGACTAAATAGAGAAGACAAGTCTGGTCTTCTCTGGGCTCATTATCCTTGTATTATGATGATTTGCATATTATTTCTGTTCTGTGACATCTCTATACTATTCATTAGCAATCAGCAATCAATGGCATACCATTACTAGTGGCTAATCATGCAACCACTATGAGGCCTAAGAGATAGTGGTGATGGGGGATTAGTGCCGTGCAGCACTGCCATACTTCCTCGCTGGACTATCTGTAGCCTTAGGACGCAGATACAATTGAGTGTAATTATGAAATAGGGCATCAATAACTCCCTGATGCTCCATTCAGCCTGTGCCTATGACTGCCCAGACGATGCGGCAACATCCCTAGATCACATCAGTTGTGAGGAGCAATAGACAACACACAGAACAGATCAAAGAAGCACTTAAAAAAATGGCGCAAGATAAAACACTTCATTCATTTCTGTCAGACATTGATTTTGACCGAACAGTGTGGTGCCATAATTTGTGGGGGAAACTGCAGGCATCATACTGTAGGCCGTCATTGTGCAAACATCATGTGGTAGGGCAGTGAGCGTGGGAATATCATGCTGTGTGCAGAGGAAGTGTGAGAACATCATCATGTGTGTGGGGGGAATGTACTGTGGGGACATCATACTGTGTGTGGCGGGAATGTACTGTGAGGATATCATACTGCACGTGGGGGGAATGTACTGTGGGGACATCATACTGTGTGTGGGGGAATGTACTGTGAGGATATCATACTGTGTGTGGGAATGTACTGTGAGGGCATCATACTGTGTGTGGGGGAATGTACTGTAAGGACATCATACTGTGTGTGGGGAATGTACTGGGAGGATATCATACTGTGTGTGGGGGAATGTACTGTGAGGACATCATACTGTGTGGGGGAATGTACTGTGAGGACATCATACTGTGTGGGGAATGTACTGGGAGGACATCATACTGTGTGTGGGGGAGTGTACTGCATGGACATCATACTGTGTGTGGGGAATGTACTGGGAGGACATCATACTGTGTGTGGGGGAATGTACTGTGAGGCCATCATACTGTGCGTGGGGGAATGTACTGTGAGGACATCATACTGTGTTTGGAGGCAATGCATTGTGAGGACATCATACTGTGTGTGGGAGGAATGTACTGTGAGGACATCATACTGTGTTTGAGGGAAAGTACTGAGGGGACATCATACTGTGTGTGGGGGAATGTACTGTAAAGACATCATACTGTGTGGGGGAAATGTACTGTGAGGACATCATACTGTGTGTGGGGAATGTACTGTGAGGACACCATACTGTGTGTGGGGAAAATGTACTGTGAGGACACCATACTGTGTGTGGGGGAAATGTACTTTGAGGAGACCATACTGTGTTTGGGGGAATGTACTGTGAGGATATCATACTGTGTGGGGGAATGTACTGTGAGGACATCATACTGTGTATGGGGGAATGTACTGTGAAGACATCATACTTTGTGTGTGGAATATACTGTGAGGACATCATACTGTGTGGGGGCATGTACTGTGGGGACATCATACAGTGTGTGGGGGAATGTACTGTGAGGACATCATACTGTGTGTTGGGGAATGTACTGTGAGGACATCATACTGTGTGTGGGGGAATGTACTGTGAGGACATCATACTGTGTGTGGGGAATATACTGTGAGGACATCATACTGTGTGTGGGGGAATGTACTGTAAAGACATCATACTGTGTGGGGGAAATGTACTGTGAGGACATCATACTGTGTGTGGGGAATGTACTGTGAGGACACCATACTGTGTGTGGGGAAAATGTACTGTGAGGACACCATACTGTGTGTGGGGGAAATGTACTTTGAGGAGACCATACTGTGTTTGGGGGAATGTACTGTGAGGATATCATACTGTGTGGGGGAATGTACTGTGAGGACATCATACTGTGTATGGGGGAATGTACTGTGAAGACATCATACTTTGTGTGTGGAATATACTGTGAGGACATCATACTGTGTGGGGGCATGTACTGTGGGGACATCATACAGTGTGTGGGGGAATGTAATGTGAGGACATCATACTGTGTGTGGGGAATGTACTGTGAGGACATCTTACTGTGTGTGTGGAGTAATGTACTGTGGAGACATCATTCTGTGTGTGGGAGGAATATACTGTGAGGACATCATACTGTGTGTGTGGAGTAATGTACTGTGGGGACATCATACTGTGTGTGGGGGAATATACTGTGAGGACATCATACTGTGTGTGGGGGAATGTACTGTGAGGACATCATACTGTGTGTGGGAGGAATATACTGTGAGGACATCATACTGTGTGTGTGGAGTAATGTGCAGTGTGGACATCATACTGTGTGTGTGGGGAATGTACTGTGAGGACATCATACTGTGTGTGGGAGGAATATACTGTGAGGACATCATACTGTGTGTGGGGAATGTACTGTGAGGACGTTATACTGTGTGTGGGGAATATATTGTGAGGACATCATACTGTGTGTGGGGGAATGTACTGTGAGGACATCATACTGTGTGGAGGAATGTACTGTGAGGATATCATACTGTGTGTGGAGGAATGTACTGTTAGGACATTATACTGTGTGTGGGGGAATGTACTGTGAGGACATCATACTGTGTGTGGGGGAATGTACTGTTAGGACATCATACTGTGTGTGGGGAATGTACTGTGAGGACATCATACTGTGTGTGGGGGAATATACTGTGAGGACATCATACTGTGTGGGGGAATGTACTGTGAGGACATCATACTGTGTGTGGGAATGTAATGTGAGGACATCATACTGTGTGTGGGAGGAATATACTGTGAGGACATCATACTGTGTGTGGGGGGGAATGTAATGTGAGGACATCATACTGTGTGTGGGGCAATGTACTGTGAGGACATCATTACTGTGTGTGGGGGAATCTACTGTGATGACATAATGTACTATGACATCACTGTGTTTTATCCCTGCACTGTGACATTGCTGTGTGATTATCCCTATACTGTGACATTACTATGTGTATTATCCCTGTAATGTAACATCACTGTGATTATTATCTCTGTACTATGACATTACTGTGTGTATTATCTCTGTACTGTGACATCACTGTGTGTATTATCTCTGTAATGTGACATCACTGTGTGTATTATCCCTGTACTGTGACATCACTGTGGTTATTATCTCTGTACTGTGACTTCACTGTGTATTATCCCTGTACTGTGACATCACTGTGTGTATTCTCTCTACTGTGACGTCACTGTGTTTATTATCCCTGTACTGTGACATCATTGTGTGTATTATCTCTGTACTGTGACATCACTGTGTGTATTATCTCTGTAATGTGACATCACTGTGTGTATTATCCCTGTACTGTGACATCACTGTGGTTATTATCTCTGTACTGTGACTTCACTGTGTATTATCCCTGTACTGTGACATCACTGTGTGTATTCTCTCTACTGTGACGTCACTATGTTTATTATCCCTGTACTGTGACATCATTGTGTGTATTATCCCTGTACTGTGACATCAGTGTGTGTATTATCCCAGTACTGTGACATCACTGTGTGTATTATCTCTGTACTGTGACTTCACTGTGTATTATCCCTGTACTTTGACATCACTGTGTGCATTCTCTCTACTGTGACGTCACTGTGTGTATTATCTCTGTACTGTGACATCACTGTGTGTATTATCTCTGTACTGTGATATTACTGTATGTTTTATCTCTGTACTGTGACATCACAGTGTGTATTATGTCTGTACTGTGACATCACTGTGTGTATTATCTCTGTACTGTGACATCACTGTGTATTATCCCTGTACTTTGACATCACTGTGTGTATTCTCTCTACTGTGACGTCACTGTGTGTATTATCTCTGTACTGTGACATCACTGTGTGTATTATCTCTGTACTGTGATATTACTGTATGTTTTATCTCTGTACTGTGACATCACAGTGTGTATTATCTCTGTACTGTGACATCACTGTGTGTATTATCTCTGTACTGTGACATCACTGTGTATTATCCCTGTACTTTGACATCACTGTGTGTATTCTCTCTACTGTGACGCTACTGTGTGTATTATCTCTGTACTGTGACATCACTGTGTGTATTATCTCTGTACTCTGACATTACTGTATGTTTTATCTCTGTACTGTGACATTAAAGTGTGTATTATCTTTGTACTGTGACATCACTCTTCACATGCACAGACACAGGAAACTGGTTACAGTCACATGGTATTTCCTGTGTGTGAGCCTCTGGGAGTGTTCCTTTTTTATTTTTTTTAACTAACTAACTAAGACCCCTTTCACACTAGCGTTTTTTACAAATTGCGACAGTCCGGCAGATTTACCGCATCTGCCGCCTAGCGGCCGCACTTGCAGCACACTTGTGGCAAGCCCCATGCATTGTCTATGGGGCTTGCGCCAGGTGCAGCAAGTGCGGTAAAGCCGCAGTTCCGGCACATGCGGCAGTTGCGGCCACAAAAAAACGCAGTCAGCAGCGTTTTTTTTCGCGGGCGCAATGCCGCAACCGCGGCTATACCACACTTGCTGCACCTGCCGCAAGCCCCACAGACAATGCATGGGGCTTGCCGCAAGTGCGGCTGTTAGGCGGCAGATGCGGTAAATCTGCCGCAATTTGTAAAAACACTTGTGTGAAAGGGGCCTAACTTTTTTACACTAACTTTACTGACAATGCACAAATCAACAATTCAACACATACACATACAGGATTGGAGTTGTTGCCCTGATGACGGTGCTGGGAATAGCACCGAAACGCGTAGGTGAAATAAAGAATAAGGGGGTCTTTCATTCAAGACGGTGGAGTGATTATTTCAAAGCAGCGTGGACTGTACATACACAATCCCTGGATTTTGATGCTTGGAGTTTGAACACTCATTAGACCGCAAACATCTGTGTGTATCAAATCCAGTGGCTGTGCATATCTGGTGCTGCTTACTTTAGGAAAGGAATTTCTAGAGATTTTCCCTTTTAAGACAGCTAGTGCGCTTCATCATTTGAGTATATTGCTTGATTTCAACACCTTTTGCTGGTTGACCTAGCTTCCTTACTGCTTCTGGGTCTCTGTGCCCAAGACGTCTGTGCCATACATGGATACAGTTCTTATGCAGATCTTGTTTAGCACTGTACACTCTTTCTTTCCATTTTAACTGATAAAGTTCATTTTGGAGTTTTCCTTCTGCAAGAGTGTGACCCTCCTTTGATATAATGCAGCTGTTATCTTTAAGAGTAACTACATTTCCCTTTTGCATAAGCCTCTTTACAGACAGAAGATTGCTTTCAAGACTGGGAACATAGAGAACATCCTTTACTGAGATCTTTTTACTTTGTGCTGAGGAAACTGGACAGTGCAGGTAGCCATCTCCTACTCCTTCTGAAGTCATATAATGACCATTATCTAAATGACCTTTTCTGACTTGCTTTCCTCAAGGTCAGTGAAGAAGTCCTTATCATTTGTCATGTGGCTGCTAGCACCAGAATCTATATACCATATATGCTTTGCAGATAAGCCTGTACTTGTATTAAATGCAGCTTCAACACGTGCAGACTTTTCATTTACAGCAGTTTTCACCTTTTGATCACTGTTCTGCTTTATAAGATGACTCATTCTTGCTTTCCAAACTCTGCAGTTTGCTTTAAGGTGGCTGGGCTTTTTACAGACAAAACATTCCAGAGATTCCCTTAGATTGCTCTTATATTTAGGAAAGTCCTGTGTCTTTAATGCTGTCTCTGCTTTAGATTCATTACTGCTGCTTACATTGTGCGTCTTTCACTTGAATTCATCTACAAGCTTGCCTTTGACATATTCTAGTGTGAGCTCATCATCTGTCCATGCACTTAATGCAGTGACAAGTGTGTCATAACTTTCTGGAAGACCACTTAACAGTAGTGCAGCTACATTAAAGTCTTTAATTTCTTCTCCAATATCCCTGAGATGCTCCACAATCTCTAGGGTGTGTCTTATATAGTCCTGCATATTCTGGCCATCACTTAGCTTACACTGGTCCAGCTTTCTCGTGAGATAAAGCTCATTGCTAAGATTTGCTCTATCCGGGACCAAGTGTCTCTAGGTCTGCGCCGCTGCTCCAAAGGAATATCAGAAACACCGGAATGTTTTGAAACAAGTAATCTTCTGCTTTATTTTCCGACGCGTTTCGGAGCCAACACCCAGCTCCTTCCTCAGGTCATTCCCTGAGGAAGGAGCTGGGTGTTGGCTCCGAAACGCGATAAGACCCTATGCGCATTCTCATTTTTTAGATATTGCTAAGATTTGACCTTTCATGCACTTTCTGTAATTCATCCCACATCTCCTTTGCAGTTGCACACTTGCATGTATGCACAATCTGATCATCATCTACACTGAGTGAGATAGTGCTTTGTGCTTTCTGATCCTTCTCTAACCAATCATCAGGTAATGGATGAGGAACTTGTTCATGTGTATATTTCCACATACCTTCTCTTATGAGCAGCATCTTCACCTTGAATTTCCTGGACTGATAATTCTGATTGGTGAGACTTTGCACTGAGAACTTGCAGTGATCCCTGCTTGCAGACATCTTCTCTGTTACTCTGCTGCTTTTGCTTCTGTTGCTGTATTACTCTTCTGTGTGACTCTGTGTTCGGTGTCACTCCTGGGGTTCTGTATCACTCTGGAGGTTCTGTGTCACGCTGGGCCCATAACCTCTTGGCAGCGGATAATTCAGGATTCACTGAAAGCATGTTGACAACAGAACTTAGCTTTAATTAGCAACAGACAGGTATAGATATGAAGGGCTTTGTGGAAACAGGAATATACATCTTAAATGTCCCTTTGCAGCATCAGCAAGCTGCTGTACTTCTCTTCAGATGCACAGACACAGGAAACTGGTTACAGTCACATGGCATTTCCTGTGTGTGAGCCTCTGGGACTGTTCCTCTTTTTTTAAACTAACTTTACTGACAATTAGGGATGGGCGAATCTACTCGCTAGGACTCGTTACTCGGCGAGTAGTAAGGGACTCGCAGGACTCGGTACTCTGCGAGTTTCCCAGTGATTACTCGCGAGTCCAATGCAAATCAATATCAATCCTAGTTTTGTCAGAAACGCTGACAAAACTAGGATTGCCATTGTTTGCATTAGACTCGCGAGTAATCACTGGCTACTGTGCCAGTGATAGCAGGGAAACTCGCAGATAACTGCTGTTTCTTTGCGAGCTGAGTCCAGCTGTCTTCTCTGTGCAGCTCCAGGGTCCTAGAGCCCGCCTGCTGCCTGATGTAGCAGTGCTGACATTGTTCTCAGTCTGCTCATTCCCTGTGTACAGACATGAATGTCTGTGCACAGAGATGATGTAGCAGTGCTGAGATTGTTCTCAGTCTGCTCATTCCCTGTGTACAGACATGAATGTCTGTGCACAGAGATGATGTAGCAGAGCTGAGATTGTTCTCAGTCTGCTTATTCCCTGTGCATAGACATCTATATTTATGCACAGGGGATGTAGCAGAGAGGACATCGCGTTTTGGACTGCGTCGGACGGAAGAGGATTTTTTTAATTAAAGATGGAGTCCCTAATGGCTTTTTTTTTTATTTCTAATAAAAATTTTTCCTTGTGTTGTGTTTTTTTTAAAACAATTTAATAGAAATTCATGGCGGTCATGTCTAATATTGGCGTGACCGCCATAAATTTCGGGCTTAGGGCCAGCTGATAATACAAAGCTGGCCCTAACCTCTTTATTACCCAGCGTGCCACCGCTACCAGGGCCGCTGGAAGAGCGGGGTTCAGCGCCAGAGGATGGCGCTTCAATGAACGCGCCATCTTCTGGGGCGGCTGCGGGCTGCAATTTGCAGCGGGGGGTGCCCAGAAAGCTTGGGCATCCCTGCGCTGCGGATTCCAGCCCCCAGCTGCTTAGCTGTACCTGGCTAGACATAGAAATTGCGCGGAGCCCCACGCATTTTTTTTTAATTATTTCATGAATTTCAGAGTCAGAGTCTCAGAGTCAGAGTCTCAGAGTCAGAATCTCAGAATTTCATGAAATAATTAAAAAAAAATGCGTGGGGCTCCGCGCAATTTCTATGTTTAGCCAGGTACAGCTAAGCAGCTGGGGGCTGGAATCCGCAGCGCAGGGATGCCCAAGCTTTCTGGGCACCCCCCGCTGCAAATTGCAGCCCGCAGCCGCCCCAGAAGATGGCGCGTTCATTGAAGCGCCATCCTGTGGCGCTGAACCCCGCTCTTCCAGCGGCCCTGGTAGCGATGGCACGCTGGGTAATAAAGAGGTTAGGGCCAGCTTTGTATTATCAGCTGGCCCTAAGCCCGAAATTTATGGCGGTCACGCCGATATTAGACATGACCGCCATGAATTTCTATTAAATTGTTTTAAAAAAAACACAACACAAGGAAAATTTTTTATTAGAAATAAAAAAAAAAGCCATTAGGGACTCCATCTTTAATTAAAAAAACCCTCTTCCGTCCGACGCAGTCCAAAACGCGATGTCCTCTCTGCTACATCCCCTGTGCATAAATATAGATGTCTATGCACAGGGAATAAGCAGACTGAGAACAATCTCAGCTCTGCTACATCATCTCTGTGCACAGACATTCATGTCTGTACACAGGGAATGAGCAGACTGAGAACAATCTCAGCTCTGCTACATCATCTCTGTGCACAGACATTCATGTCTGTACACAGGGAATGAGCAGACTGAGAACAATCTCAGCTCTGCTACATCAGGCAGCAGGCGGGCTCTAGGACCCTGGAGCTGGGGCAGCCAGAACACAGAGAAGACAGGATCTTATCTGTGCGAGTCAGCGATTACTTACAAAGTAAACGAGCAATGCAAATAAATGACACAACTCGGATTGCTTCAGGCTGAAGCTTCGGAGACACATCTGCGATTTGTAAATCTCACACTACTCGCTATTACTCGCTTCCCCATTCATTAATATTGGACTCGCTAGACTCGCAACGAGTAGCGAGTCCTGGGCTCGGACTCGCTAGAGTCAAGCGATTCCGAGTAATTTAGGATTCTCCCATCACTACTGACAATACACAAACCTAGCAATACAACACTTACACATACAGGATTGGAGTTGTTGCACTTACAACAGTATTATGTCTGTACTGTGACAAAACTGTGTATTATCCCTGTACTGTGACATCACTGTATTATCTCTGTACTGTGACAAAATTGTGTATTATCCCTGTACTGTGACATCGCTGTATTATCTCTGGACTGTGACATCACTGTGTGTATTATCTCTGTACTGTGACATCACTTTATTATCTCTGTACTGTGACATCAGTGTGTGTATTATCTCTGTACTGTGAAATCACTGTATTATTCCTGTACTGTGACATCACTGTGTGCATTATCTCTGTACAGTGACATCACTGTGTATTATCTCTATACTGTGACATCACTGTATTATCCATGTACTGTGACATCACAGCGTGTATTATCTCTGCACTGTGACATCACTGTGTGTATTATCTCTGTACTGTGACATCACTGTGTGTATTGTCTCTGTACTGTGACATCACTGTGTGTATTATCTCTGTACTGTGACATCACTGTGTGTATTGTCTCTGTACTGTGACATCACAGCGTGTATTATCTCTGCACTGTGACATCACTGTGTGTATTATCTGTACTATGACATCACTGTGTGTATTATCTCTGTACTGTGACATCACTGTGTGTATTATCTCTGCACTGTGACATTACTCTGTGTATTATCGCTGTACTATGACATCACTGTGTATTATCTCTGTACTGTGACATCACTGTATTATCCCTGTACTGTGACATCACTGTGTATTAATTTTCTCTGTACTGTGACATTACTGTGTGCATTTAATTTTTCCACTTATATTCAGGAAATATATGCAAATGAATAGATGTGTAATTGTATCCAATAACAAGGCACTGACTTATTACATAGAACCTTTGATTCAATTTACTTTGAGCTTCACCACGTTTTGCTTTTCTAGCTCTTCAGACTCCCAGGGGCCCTTATTAAGAATCTATTTTGTTCTGCAATTAGAAGCTCTGCCTGGTATTAAGAGTTATATTGTAATGTGGATTTGTATTATAGGCTGATTTACTTGGCAGTCGCCAAAGGGCAGAAATAGCAGGCGATGTGGTTTACATATTCTTTACATATTCTCTTTCTTGTGTGGAATGAACATTTCATAAATATGTTTAATGCACTTCTAACAAATTATGTATCCCAGGTGGGGGCCACATATGTGAGACGGGACATTGACCCTATTGTAATAGGGGCTAATATTATTGTATTTAGTCATTTCACCTACTGACTACAACATTAAAGTTTTCTTTTAGTGTTGTTCCTTTGTTTTGGGTTTTCATGTTTTTCTTTGGGTTTCCGGTAGTTGTAGTCATCCTTGTCATTTCATCATATTGTAACCATTGCCATAATTGGCCATAGTGTAGGGGTGTTACTGCTATGAACAGTTAAAGCACACTATGACTTTAAGAGGCGGTGCTTCTCTGCATGCTGTGTTGTGGACTAGTCGCCCCCTCCTGTACTGAGCAGATGGACTGATCGAGACCAGAAAGTGAAAGTAAAGACTAAGCAGCTGAGTGCTGGAAGCTGGGGACCTTGTGTATGTGTGAAAAAGAACACGCTGCCTAGAAGCCTAGAAGCATCCATGTAGTTAGGCATTGGAAAGGCAGACTGCTGGGTGTGAAGTGACTGCAGGTCGGACAGTGAGAGAGCCCTGGTGACCGCAAAGTAGAACCGGACTGAGAAGTTCCAGAAGTTGGCAGCTCTGAACAGGACCAGAGATGTGATCAACAGGACTTAAGAAACCCCATGATTATGAAGGAAGAGGAGTTTCCCCCCACCTGCCCTGGAAAGAGAAGTGTGCACCACCAAGCAACACATCATTGGGCCCTAGGACTGGACTTGTGTCCCCAACACCACCATGAGTCTCAGTAGTCAGAGCACGGTAGCCGTGTGGCCCGACTAGCAGATACCAGTGAGGTTGTAATTGTAGCGCAGTATTAAAGTTTTCCTGTTTATTCAAAGATGTCTGTTGTATATTTGTAATAGTTGGGGCGTCATGCTGCTGAGCGGACAAGCTACAAACTGCAGTAACTGTTCATTGCACTTTATCGCAGCATACCCCCTGTGCGCTACCCTTACCATTCCCCGCACGTTAAAAAATTCTACCCTTGTTATTTGCCACCTCATCTTGTGTAGCGTAATTGTACTCTGCACCACAGTGCTCCCTCGCCAATCGCTTCAATAGTGCTTATCCGGTAGATAAAAACCAAAGAAAGCTCCACCCTATAGATATTAATGGTAGTGTGAATTGGGTGATGTATAGCAATAGTATTTAAGCACTAGATAACTGGATTATTTTAATACTATGGCCCCGATTCATCAAAGCTTTTATGCCAGAAAAATGGCTCAATGGTATTCAGACAGGGGTCTTCATTCTTGGGTTTGTTGGGTTCAGACCTCTAGAGATTGGTAAGTTATCTTCTGTTAAAGATGAAACCACTCCAACTTAGAAGGTTTAACGATTCAATTTACAGCTGGTAAAAAAGAAGAAATTCACAGGCATGTCATTTCCCAAATCTCCAGGGGATTCTGGAGTGTCTGTATATTTATAGGCTACATGAATTAAATACGCAGACGACACCACACTGATAGCAACACGCATAGATGGTATGAAGGACTTATTATGGAAAATGAAGATGGAAAGGTCCAACAAGAGACTGCTACTCAACACAAAGGAGACAAAGATATTGACTACTGCCAGGTACGACAGAGACATATGAGAGATGGACGGCGACAAACTAGAAGTGGTAAAGGTCTTCAACCTACTCAGATCAATGATCACTCAAGATGCAGCGACCGCACCAGAAGTCAATAGGAGAATAGCTATGGACAAATCAACAATGAAGTCACTGGACAAGGTCTTCACATCAAGGAACATTTCACTGGTGATGAAGACACGGCTCATACATAGTCTGGGCTTTACTGTTGTAACCTGGACGATAAAGGAACAGAATAGTAGAAGAATCAATTCCTTCAAAATGTGGAGCTGGAGAAGGATGATATCAATACCATGGATGGCAAGAAGAACAAACATCAATTCTGGAACAAATCAAGCCAGACATGTCACTGGAAGAAAGGATCACCAAGCTACAACTTGTCTACATCATACAAAGAGAGCGATCGCTGGAGAAGGACATCATGGTCAGAAGAATAGAAGTAAAAAAGTGAAGAGGAAGACCAGCAACCTGATGGCTTGATACTGTCAAGATAACATCAGAGAAGACCCTGGTGGACCTATCTAGGCTTAGAGAAGACCCTGATGGATCTATCTAGGCTTGGAGAAGACCCTGATTGACCTGTCTAGGCTTGGCGAAGACCATGGTGGATCTATCTAGACTTGGGGAATACCCTAGTGGACTTGTCTAGGCTTGGAGAACATCCTGTTGAATCTATTTAATCTTGGAGAAGACCCTGGTTGACCTGTCTAGGCTTTGAGAAGACCCTGGTGAACCTATCTAGGGTAGAAGAAGACCCTGTTGGACCTATCTAGGCTTGGTGAAGACCCTGATGAGTCTATCTAGACTTGTAGAAGGCCCTGGTGGAAATATCTAGGCTGCACAGGATTGATCTTCCAACAGAGCATTTATCCATCAAGTCATCATGGCCCAAGTTCCAGCTGAAGGCCGTTAAATGACAAAAAAATAATAATGAACCGAATGGAGTAGGTCTAGGGGTAGAAAAACATAAATGCAGGAAGGAACAAGGTGAAGAGGAAGATCAGCAACCCGATAGCTTGATACTATCAAGATAACATCGGAGAAGACCCTTGTGAACCTACCTAGGCTTAGAGAAGACCCTAGTGAACATATCTAGGCTCTGAGAAAACCCTGGTGGACCTATCTACGCTTATAGACGACCCTGGTGGAGCTTTCTAGCCTTGGAGAAGACCCTGGTGGACGTACCTATACTTGGAGAAAACCCTGGAGGACCTATCTAGGCTTGGAGACGTTCTGGTGGACCTATCTAGGCTTGGAGAAGACCCTGGTGGACCTATCTAGACCTTGAGAAGACCATGGTGGGCTTATCAAGACCTTGAGAAGACCTTGGTGGACCTTTCTAAGTTTGGAGAAGACCCTGGTGAAGCTATCTAGGCTTGGTGAGGGCCCTGGTGGACCTATCTAAGCTGCATAAGATTGATCTTCCTATAGAGTGATTATCCATTAAGTCGCTGTTGCTCGAGATCGAGCTGAAGGCCGACAAATAATAATAATAAAATGACACTCTTGTGTCGACGCCACTGTGGTCATCAGTACTTTGTCCAGGTTTCTTATGAGCGTTACCTCAATCTAAGGGCTTGTGCAGATGACCATATTTTTGGTCAGACTTCTGTAAAAAATCTGATCACACTTAGACCAATCTTGCTCAGTGAAGCTGTGCACATGGCTGATTCTTTTGTAGGACTGGGTGGTCCAAGGGAAAAATCTCAGCATGCAAAATATGTCTCTGAGAATTGGATGGTAGTAAACCCTTCAAGTGTATGGGTCAAGTGTAATCCTATCTTTACTGACAGAATGGAGAAGGTGGAGAAACATTTTTTCATTGTTCTTCACCTACAAGAAAAATGGATTCCACTCTGATCAAAGTCTGATTAGCATAAGTGGACATCCCATCCAATCTGTGTACAGTCGACAGTGAGTTTTCGGGCCGTGGACCCAAAACGTCAACGTGTTATTTACTGAAAATCAATGTTCAACAGTTTGAAGGGGGCTTCATCAGAGAAAATCCACTATTATTTTCTAGCTGCAGAATGAGTCAACAGAGTATCCATCAGTGAACTCATTGTGATGGAAGTTCGTGTGTTTTTATTTATCTGCCTTCTACAGCCTCTGTGTTGTAATCTATATCACAGTTTACAAAATGATATAACTTCGAATTTGCATTGACCTGGTTTCAATGTGAGATTTTGCTCTGAGGTTATTAAAATATTCTTATTGTCAAGTACCTCATTCTGCAGCCAGCAATAGACAATGCAGCACAGGAGAGAAATGGTGAAGCACCTTAAAATATAATAAGAACACAAACATATCATAATGAGCTCAATGATGGATTCTCAGTTAACTCATTCTAAAATTAGCAGAAGACACTGTAACACAGAGGATATAGAAGGGGCACATGGTGCAACATTTTTAATAAAAACCACAAATGCACATCAGAAGGAGCTCTCTGATTGACAATCAGTTAACTCCTTTTGCAGTTAGCAAGAGATGCTACACAGAGCCCACAAATGTGCATCTGAACGAGCTCTCTGAAGAAACAATGCAACACAAAGGATGTAGAAGCAAATGGTGTAACACTTAATAAGATCCACGAATGTACATCTGAACGAGCTCTCTGTTGGATTCTCAGCTTACTCATTCTGTAGTTAGCAAGAGACAATGCAACAATCTGGCAGTGAGCATTCACTTTCCCTCTAGTGCCTCCATTGGGGAAATGAAGAATTACATCAAACCTATTCACATTATTGGGCTATATGTAAGATGCAGGATAGGAGACACTGTGTAATTGCTCTCAGAAAAAAAGGGGGGATCCTGAATGTGATCCCGGTATATTAACTCCTAATTTGGTATATGAACATAGCCAGTGGTGTAACTTGAAGCTTATGGGCCCCAATGTAAGATCTCCAGTTATTGCAAACCTTTAATAGTATATAGACCAGTGGGACCTTTGGGGCTCCCTAGCCTCCAGGGCCTGGGTGCAATCACAAGCCCTGCACCTATTGTAGTTACGCCCCTGAGCATAGCTTATCTGAACTGGACAACCCCTTTAAGAGCAGCGCCATCACAATCTTTTCCAGATCCCGCCCTGGTGAGCTCCGCCGGCTCCGCGTCCTCCCACCACATCAATAACTTCACCTTGCGTACAGCGTCCCTGTCACCCTCCTCCTCATACACAACACACATGGCTCCGGAGATGAATCCCATCATCACAGCCTTAATTAAAATGTCTGAGGTTCTGAGCCGCGGACGGAGGTTTTTTTCTTCTTACTTGTAAAAGTATGAAAGTGAAAATATTTTCGTAGGATTAGACTGTCCCAAAATCAACACACATGAAAGAGGTCACACATACGATCCTCCATCTCCGAAGGACTTTGAATTCAGGCCATCTGGAAACCAATTAATCCCGGTCTCTTGGCTGGAAGAACGGCTTTGATATTTATAAACAATGGGAGGTCCAATGTCTGCGGTAATTAATGGGTTATTCTCTGGTTCTGTACAATGAACTCTAGTTTAGTGCTTTCAATAAAGTTCCCTAAAGAGCCAAAGACCTTTCTGCACAGGTCTCTAATTACACATGGAGCAGAGCTGAGGTTGTTGCGGCAGAGCTGAGGTTCTCATTTTACGCAGTTCATGCTATTTTACTAAATAGACGAATTGTAAATTCACTTCATTATCACAAAGCTGAGATTTAAAGTACAGTGGAACCACCCGTTCCGGGAGTATGCTTGTAATTCAAATCGCGTGTATATCAAAGCAAATTGTCCATAAGAAATAGTTAAAACACAGACGATTCATTCCACAACCCAAAATATCTACTGTATTCATATATATGTACTTTTGTTACATTCCATTGCTGCCCCAATATCCCCTTGCAGCCCCCATCATCTTCCTTCAGCCCCCATAATCCCCCTGCAGCCCCAATATCCCCATCATCCCCCTGCAACCCCCATCATCCCCCTGCAGCCCCCATCATCCCCCTGCAGCCCCATCACCCACCTGCAGCCCCCAATATCCCCATTATCCTCCTGCAGTCCCCATCATCCCCCTGCAGCCCCATCATCCCCTGCAGCCCCCATCATCCCCCTCCAGCCCCCAATATCCCCATCATCCCTCTGCAGCCCCATCATCCCCTTGCTGCCCCATCATCCCCCTGCAGCACACCAACATCCACATAATCCCCCTGCAGCCCCCATTATCCCCATATAGCCCCCATCATTCCCATATAGCCCCCATCATCCCCCTGCAGCAACTCATCATCCCAATGCAGCCCCCATCATCCCCCTGCAGCCCTAATATCACCATCATCACCATACAGCCCCCGTCACCCCCTTGCAATCCCCATCATCCTCCAATATCCCCATCATCCCCCTGCAGCCCCCAATATTACCATCACCCCTCTGCAGCCCCCAGTATCCCCATAATCCCCCTGCAGCCGTCAATATTCCCATCATCCCCCTGCAGCTTCCATCATCCCCTTGCAGCCTCCATCATCCCCATGCAGCCCCCAACATTCCCATCATCCCCTTGCAGCCCCCATCATCCCCTTCAACACACACTGACTCACACTCTCACACCGATCCGCCGCTATATTCCAGGCCGCTGGTCACCGCACTGAGCTCACTCAGCCACCATACTTGTACGATAAGTACCCGTCCAATCAAATGCGAGCAGCCGGCAGCTGCTCACGTCTGATTGGCCGGTGGCTCCTGTGCCTATATGCCGGCTGAGAGAGCTCAAATCGGTGGACAGCGGCGCTCTGAGCTCTCTCTGTTGCCAGTGGCTCCTGTACTTATACAGCGGCTGTGAGAGCTCAGAGCAGTGCTGGAGTAAATACAGCGGCGGCCAGTGACATGCGGATAGTGAAGCTCTGAACTCTCTCTTCTGCCATACAAGCATGGGAGCCATAGGCAGCAGAGAGAGCTCTGAGCAGTGCCGGAACACTGTAAATACAGCGGCGGACAACGGCAGTGGGCGGGCTGGGGGCCAGTACCCCAATGTCATCAGTATAATCAGCATCACACATGCACAGTATGCGCAGTGCCGCCCCCAGTGCTCCTAATACAAATCATTGCTCGTTAACCAAGTTACAATTTTTCAGAAATGGCTGCTCATCTCTCAAAATGTTTGCAAATAAAGTTACTTGTAAATCAAGGTACCACTGTATACAAGTACAGATATAAAGTACTGATACAAAGTATACAAATTATACATACAAAGTACAGATACAGATACAAAGTACACTTTTAACATTTATGCATTACAATGTGAGTGGTGTAATGCTTCATGTCCCTTGTGGTGGGGAGATAGGAGAATTTAACACTTGAACACTTGCTGTTGGGTTTCCTCATAGATTGCAGTCAATCACTGGGGTTCCAAAAATTGAAAATCTCTAGGATAAGTGGTTAGCACTGTATACGGTGGCTCAGTGGTTGGCACTGTATGCTGGCTCAGTGGTTAGCACTGTATGCTGGCTCAGTGGCTAGCACTGTATATGGTGGCTCAGTGGTTAGCACTGTATATGGTGGCTCAGGGGTTAGCACTGTATATGGTGACTCAGTGGCTAGTACTGTATATGGTGGCTCAGTGGTTAGCACTGTATATGGTGGCTCAGTGGTTAGCATTGTATATGGTGACTCAGTGGTTAGCACTGTATATGGTGGTTCAGTGGTTAGCACTGTATATGGTGGCTTAGTGGTTAGCACTGTATACAGTGGCTCAGTGGTTAGCACTGTATACAGTGACTCAGTGGCTAGCATTGTATATGGTGACTCAGTGGTTAGCACTGTATATGGTGGCTCAGTGGTTAGCACTGTATATGGTGACTCAGTGGTTAGCACTGTATATGGTGGCTCAGTGGTTAGCACTGTATATGGTGGCTCAGTGGTTAGCATTGTATATGGTGACTCAGTGGTTAGCACTGTATATGGTGGCTCAGTGGCTAGCACTGTATATATGGTGGTTCAGTGGTTAGCACTGTATATGGTGGCTTAGTGGTTAGCACTGTATATGGTGGCTCAGTGGTTAGCACTGTATATGGTGGCACAATGGTTAGCACTGTATACGGTGGCTCAGTTGTTTGCACTGTATATGGTGGCTCAGTGGTTAGCACTGTATATGGTGGCTCAGTGGTTAGCACTGTATATGGTGACTCAGTGGTTAGCCCTGTATACGGTGGCTCAGTGGTTAGCACTGTATATGGTGGCTCAGTGGTTAGCATTGTATATATGGTGGTTCAGTGGCTAGCACTGTATATGGTGACTCAGTGGTTTGCATTGTATATATGGTGACTCAGTGGTTAGCATTGTATATTGTGGCTCAGTGGTTAGCACTGTATATGGTGGCTCAGTGGCTAGCACTGTATATGGTGGCTCAGTGGTTAGCACTGTATATGGTGGCTCAGTGGTTAGCACTGTATATGGTGGCTCAGTGGTTAGCACTGTATATGGTGGCTCAGTAGTTATCACTGTATATGGTGACTCAGTGGTTAGCACTGTATATGGTGGCTCAGTGGCTAGCACTGTATATATGGTGGTTTAGTGGTTAGCACTGTATATGGTGGCTTAGTGGTTAGCACTGTATATGGTGGCTCAGTGGTTAGCACTGTATATGGTGGCTTAGTGGTTAGCACTGCATGGTGGCTTAGTGGTTAGCACTGTATATATGGTGGTTCAGTGGTTAGCACTGTATATGGTGGCTTAGTGGTTAGCACTGTATATGGTGGCTCAGTGGTTAGCACTGTATATGGTGGCACAATGGTTAGCACTGTATACGGTGGCTCAGTTGTTTGCACTGTATATGGTGGCTCAGTGGTTAGCACTGTATATGGTGGCTCAGTGGTTAGCACTGTATATGGTGACTCAGTGGTTAGCCCTGTATACGGTGGCTCAGTGGTTAGCACTGTATATGGTGGCTCAGTGGTTAGCATTGTATATATGGTGGTTCAGTGGCTAGCACTGTATATGGTGACTCAGTGGTTTGCATTGTATATATGGTGACTCAGTGGTTAGCATTGTATATTGTGGCTCAGTGGTTAGCACTGTATATGGTGGCTCAGTGGCTAGCACTGTATATGGTGGCTCAGTGGTTAGCACTGTATATGGTGGCTCAGTGGTTAGCACTGTATATGGTGGCTCAGTGGTTAGCACTGTATATGGTGGCTCAGTAGTTATCACTGTATATGGTGACTCAGTGGTTAGCACTGTATATGGTGGCTCAGTGGCTAGCACTGTATATATGGTGGTTTAGTGGTTAGCACTGTATATGGTGGCTTAGTGGTTAGCACTGTATATGGTGGCTCAGTGGTTAGCACTGTATATGGTGGCTCAGTGGTTAGCACTGTATATGGTGGCTCAGTGCTAGCACTGTATACGGTGGCTCAGTGGTTAGCACTGTATATGGTGGCTCAGTGGTTAGCACTGTATATGGTGGCTCAGTGGCTAGCACTGTATATATGGTGGTTTAGTGGTTAGCACTGTATATGGTGGCTTAGTGGTTAGCACTGTATATGGTGGCTCAGTGGTTAGCACTGTATATGGTGGCTTAGTGGTTAGCACTGCATGGTGGCTCAGTGGTTAGCACTGTATATGGTGGCTCAGTGGTTAGCATTGTATATGGTGACTCAGTGGTTAGCACTGTATATGGTGGCTCAGTGGCTAGCACTGTATATATGGTGTTTCAGTGGTTAGCACTTTATATGGTGGCTTAGTGGTTAGCACTGTATATGGTGGCTCAGTGGTTAGCACTGTATATGGTGGCACAATGGTTAGCACTGTATACGGTGGCTCAGTTGTTTGCACTGTATATGGTGGCTCAGTGGTTAGCACTGTATATGGTGGCTCAGTGGTTAGCACTGTATATGGTGACTCAGTGGTTAGCCCTGTATACGGTGGCTCAGTTGTTTGCACTGTATATGGTGGCTCAGTGGTTAGCATTGTATATTGTGGCTCAGTGGTTAGCACTGTATATGGTGGCTCAGTGGCTAGCACTGTATATGGTGGCTCAGTGGTTAGCACTGTATATGGTGGCTCAGTGGTTAGCACTGTATATGGTGGCTCAGTGGTTAGCACTGTATATGGTGGCTCAGTAGTTAGCACTGTATATATGGTGGTTCAGTGGTTAGCACTGTATATGGTGGCTCAGTGGCTAGCACTGTATACGGTGGCTCAGTGGTTAGGACTGTATGGTGGCTCAGTGGTTAGCACTGTATATGGTGGCTCAGTGGTTAGCACTGTATATGGTGGCTCAGTGGCTAGCACTGTATATGGTGGCTCAGTGGTTAGCACTGTATATGGTGGCTCAGTGGCTAGCACTGTATATATGGTGGTTCAGTGGTTAGCACTGCAGCCTTCCAACGCTTGTGTCCTGGGTTCAAATCCCACCAAGGACGACATCCACAAGGAGTTTGTAAGTTCTCCCCGTGTTTCCTCCCACACTCCACAGACTGATAGGCAATGTAGCTTGTGAGCCCTAATGGGGACAGAGATGATGATGTATGTAAAGCGCTGTGGAATTAATAGCGTTATATAAGTGAAGAAATGTTATTGTTAATAACAAAAGAGTACTGAAATTGAAAAACATGGATGGCAATTCTGATGACAAATTCAAGTACAAAAAAATAAGGTGAATGGAAAAAAAAGATACAAGGAAGGAAATAGGAATAAAGAAAAAAGAAGAGAAATTGATAAACGATTGATATAAAGAAGGATAACTAACTGAAAGATGACTGACAAGAATAACAATAAAGAAATAAATAGGATGAAAAAAAGAAAATTAATAGACAATTGACCAAAGAATTAAGAAATAAAGAGAAAAAGGAGAGAGAGAAAGAAGGAACGGAACAAAGAAAATAAATGAAATATGGATAACAAAAGAAAATAAGAAAATCAAGGGATAGACAACTGACAAAAAGGAAAGAGAAGAAAAAGAAATAGGAAGAAAGATAAAGAAAGGAGATAAACAATTGACAATAAGAAATAAAATATATTATATTTGATTTAATACAGAAATCAGATAAGTAGATGAGATGAACAGAAAACAGAAAAAGATCTATCTATCTGTCTGTCTATCTATCTATCTATCTATCTATCTATCTACAGTTTAAAAACGGGTCACAGCACTTCTTTCCAAAGCGTATGTTGTTTATTCCAGCCTGGCACAGATGGCAACGTTTCGAGCCTGTCAGCTCTTTATCCAGCAACCACATTACAATTAAAGCAGTCTTTTATACACCTTTGGCTAATTACATCACTTCCTTTCACATAATTTACATAAATTCATTTCAATAACAATACCCTTCACCTAATTAGTAATCATGCTAGCAAATAATGTGACAGTGCTTCATATGCATCAGTAATCAGAAGTTTACATTCTTTGTTCTTAAGTACAGTCATTTTCATGCTAATGATCTACAGTTCTGTACAGTATTTAACTTGTTTGTTTATGTTCTTATTAACTGTGTGTCATCTATTACAGTATTGAGCTGTCCGGGAGCGGCTTACCAGGTTCCTGTATCGTGGCATGTGTTCTCAGCGTCCCGGAAGCGCTGCTATGTGTAACTCGCTCGGCCCCCACCTTCGCTAGCGTGGGAGCCGCGCTATGCGTGCGCGGTGACGTCAGCGCGTCCGCGCATGCGCATTTGTGAAACTCCGTCAATCTCCATCTTTGTTGGGGCAATTTTCGATCTGAGCGTGTCTTTATTACATCTCTTGTGCCTTACTCATTATATAAAGTGCTTTGTGCCTCTAAAGTGCTTGCCTTTATCAGTTGCTCTTTGTTTAATAGTGCTCATCTCTAAGATATAGTGCTTCTTTAATTATTAGCCTCATTATTTGTGCAAAATCGCTTTAGTGAATGTGACCTTCACTTTCATACGGGACATCCTCAGGTATATATTTATAGATCTATTTTTCCCCTTACTTATCCGCCCCGTATACTTGACTATTTCTTTTGGCCTAGGTAAAGCCAAAATCATTAACCCTTTATAAATTAGGGGCGATCCAGGGGTGATCCTGTTTTTTGTCCTCCTACTCTCTCGTTCTGGTCACCATATGACACTGTGTTCATTATGCTAATGTGTTCTAAAAATCTATCTTAATTATTATCTTTGTGTTTTAATAAAACATACCCTCACAAAGGAATACGATTGATTAGTGCGCCATGTTGTATGTAGTTACCATACAGTGCTCCCTATATCGCCGCTCCCATTCCTTCAACACTGTGCAGACTCTATCAGCATTTTTTTGACCTCCTTCTGATTTCCGTGTCTTCATACTTTTCTATAAATAATTTAGGAAAAATAGTGTTAATACTTCTGTGTCACTTAAAAACCTATTTAAAATACAAGCGTGGTTAAAATGCATACAATTTATTATGAAAGAGATTCCTATCCTATTGGCTAGAGGGCGACTCCTAACTTATAGTCCACGTTAAGGCCACCGGGTTTTAAAGTGCCCAATTTTTTAATCCACTTTAATTCCTGTATCCTCAGTTGTTTCTCACGATCACCTCCTCTTCTCATCAATGGTATTCCATCAATTGCCCTAACTCTTAAATCCCACTCATCATGCCCTGCCTCTGTGAAGTGCTTCGATACTGGTAAATTCATTATCTTCTTCCTGATGCTGTACCTATGCTGGCTCATCCTAATCCTCAACTCCAAAGTCGTCTCACCTACATAATATTCTTTGCATGGGCACTCTAAAAGATAAACCACATGATCAGAGGCGCATGTAAAAAATTGTTGGATCTTATATGTCCTTCCTTTAACTTCATATAAGTTTCCCTTTTTCATCAGTGGGCAATTGACACAACCTATACAAGGGAAATTCCCTGTTCTCGTTATGCCCGTTAGTGTGGTTTGTCGCTTAAATGACCCAATGTCCGACTGTACTAATCGATCCCTTAAGCTCCGACCTCTTCTAAAAGAGAAAAGTGGCGGTTCCTTAAACTCCCTTACTTCCGGTAAGCCATTGCTCAAGATCTGCCAGTTTCTTCTAATCGCCTGAGTTATCTCCCTGGACTCTTCACCAAAAGTTGTCACTACTGGTAACCTCCATCCTTTTCTTTGGGTGGTTCTTTCTTCCCTCCGTTTGTTCCTACTCTTTCTTAGGATTTCTTCTGGGTAACCCCTATCTTTAAACTTATCCATCAGCTTAATAATCGCTTCCTCTCTCTTCTCCTCATCACTGACAATGCGTCTTACTCGTTCAACCTGTCCTATAGGTATGGCCCTTTTCATCTCTATGGGATGGCTACTCTTAAAATGCAACAACCTGTTCCTATCTGTTGGTTTCACATGTAATGTTGTACTCAATTTCCTTCCTTCCAACTCAACATTCACATCAAGAAACTGTATCTCCTTTTTTGAATGTACCATGGTGAATTTGATGCTGGTATCAACTGTGTTGAGGTACTTATGAAAATCGTCGAGCTCTTTTACATCACCTCTCCATATTAGGAACACATCATCTATGTATCTCCACCACTCCCGGACATTCCGGAAGTGGTGGGACACATAGACATGCTCCTCTTCAAGCACCGCCATGGTGACCCCGGCATACGCACACGCCATATGAGCCCCCATGGCGGTGCCCTTTAACTGTTTGTAGTATGTGTCCCCAAACAGAAAGTAATTGGACCGCAAGCAAATTTCCAACAGATCAATTATCAGTTTTTTACTATCCTCGCCATATTGTGTGTTCTCTAACATCATCCTTACTGCTCTAATACCCCTATCGTGTTCAATGGATGTATATAATGAGACTACATCGAAGGATACTAGCATATCTCCCATACCCACTTCCAAGTTCCTCAATTTTTCCAGAAAATGTCCCGTATCACAAATGTAGGACCTTGCTGACTTTGCTAGTGGGTTCAGCAATTTGTCTAAAAAGATTCCCACATTATTAAAAACAGAGTCTACCCCCGACACTATTGGTCTCCCTGGTGGGCTTTCGATTGACTTGTGGATTTTTGGGACAATGTAAAGTACAGGTGTCCTCGGGCTATCCACTATTAAATAGTCCAGTAGCTCCTGGTCTATCAACCCGCCTAATTTAGCTGCTTCCAAGACTGTTTTTATATTTTTCTGTATCTCGAACTTCGGATCTCTAAATAGTTTCTGATATACTTCCTCATCTCTCAGTTGTCTCATGACTTCTGCTATATATTTCCCCTTGTCCATGACGACGACTGCTCCCCCCTTATCTGCTGGTTTCACCACCAGGTCGCCGTCATGGACTAGTTCCTGTAAAGCTTCATATTCTCCTTTTTTCACGTTAGGGTGTTTAAGGGTTCTCTGACTACTCCGCTGTATGGCGTCTATATCTCTTCTGACTGCTGTCATGAATGTTTCTATTGCTGGTACCACTTCAACTGGGGTAAAATCAGTCCTCTTAAACAGTGAAAATTCTTTCAGTGTTAGCTCGCTTTCCCTCGGTTTAGGTCTTGACTCCCTCCCATTAAACCAATGTTTCAATTTAACCATTCGGAACATCCTGGCCATATCTACATCTAACTGGAACCAGTCTACATGAGTATTAATATTATAACTCAGTCCTTTGTTAAGTATATCGATTTGAGCTACACTCAGAGTCTTTTCAGAAATATTTACCACCAATTCGGATTTCGTTTTTTGTTGCTCCTGAGTCCTGACCTCTGTTTCTCTCTCCTTCTTCTGGCTCCTTCTGTGGCGGACTCCTCCTCTTCTTCTTCTTGTGGCCTGTCCGTCTCTGGATGGGATGGAATCAGATTTATTAACAGGCTTAGTACGATAATAACATAGTCTTTTCCATTTCAAACCACCTTTCTTCGGCCATTTATCCTTTTGCCAATTGTAAACTAATCCCGTCTGGTAATCCTCATTGTCTCTCGCCCATTTTTGGCGTTTTGTTTCCTCCAGGTCTTTTTTTACCCTTTCGGTTCTCAAACGTATTAGTTCCTTGAACTTCTGGAAGTCATCGTCCTTCACCAACAATTTAATTTGCGTCTCCATGTCTTTGTTCTCCTGTCCTATCTTCTGTACCTCTTCCTGTAAATACTCCATGTTTAGGAGCATTACATCCATCGCGTATTTATTTGACATCATGGTGAACTTATTACAGTACACCGCATCATTCACAAACAAAGTTGGCCGTATGTTTGACCTCAACCCCCTCGGGATTCTTTTGGCCCTATAATATTGGCCTAACATCATGAGGTGCAATTCCATGGAAACCATGCGTTTACATCCATTTTCATATTTCCTCTTTAGGTTGTTAACTGAGGGGACACTCAAAAAATTCCTTTGTGAGGGTATGTTTTATTAAAACACAAAGATAATAATTAAGATAGATTTTTAGAACACATTAGCATAATGAACACAGTGTCATATGGTGACCAGAACGAAAGAGTAGGAGGACAAAAAACAGGATCACCCCTGGATCGCCCCTAATTTATAAAGGGTTAATGATTTTGGCTTTACCTAGGCCAAAAGAAATAGTCAAGTATACGGGGCGGATAAGTAAGGGGAAAAATAGATCTATAAATATATACCTGAGGATGTCCCGTATGAAAGTGAAGGTCACATTCACTAAAGCGATTTTGCACAAATAATGAGGCTAATAATTAAAGAAGCACTATATCTTAGAGATGAGCACTATTAAACAAAGAGCAACTGATAAAGGCAAGCACTTTAGAGGCACAAAGCACTTTATATAATGAGTAAGGCACAAGAGATGTAATAAAGACACGCTCAGATCGAAAATTGCCCCAACAAAGATGGAGATTGACGGAGTTTCACAAATGCGCATGCGCGGACGCGCTGACGTCACCGCGCACGCATAGCGCGGCTCCCACGCTAGCGAAGGTGGGGGCCGAGCGAGTTACACATAGCAGCGCTTCCGGGACGCTGAGAACACATGCCACGATACAGGAACCTGGTAAGCCGCTCCCGGACAGCTCAATACTGTAATAGATGACACACAGTTAATAAGAACATAAACAAACAAGTTAAATACTGTACAGAACTGTAGATCATTAGCATGAAAATGACTGTACTTAAGAACAAAGAATGTAAACTTCTGATTACTGATGCATATGAAGCACTGTCACATTATTTGCTAGCATGATTACTAATTAGGTGAAGGGTATTGTTATTGAAATGAATTTATGTAAATTATGTGAAAGGAAGTGATGTAATTAGCCAAAGGTGTATAAAAGACTGCTTTAATTGTAATGTGGTTGCTGGATAAAGAGCTGACAGGCTCGAAACGTTGCCATCTGTGCCAGGCTGGAATAAACAACATACGCTTTGGAAAGAAGTGCTGTGACCCGTTTTTAAACTGTATGTATTATAGAGGCTAGAAGGAGCCTCAGGGACGCTTTGCACTCTGTATACTACCAGCATAACACGCTGCTCCTAGCTTTTGTCTCTTTATCTATCTATCTATCTATGGCGGCCGTCACACGCACAGATATCTTGCCCGATATCGTTTAAGCGATCTCCTTTTTGATCGCTTAAGCGATATCGGGCTTAAAATCGATGCATGTAATCAAGCGATTTACGATGTTAAATCGCTTGATCGTGACATCGCAGATCTGAGCTCCGGTTCTCAGATCTAGCGATGAACGATTTCACGATCTCCTTCATCGTGGTGTATAACACCACGATGAGCGATCTCCCAGCGGCAGAGCCTATGCTGGGAGATGGTAACTATGGTACACGTAGGGTAACTAAGCGACGCGCGGCGCCTAGTAACCCGATGTGTACCATAGTTACCAGCGAGATCGCGGCTCCACATCGCTGGTGAGTCTGTCTGTGTGACATCTCACCAGCGATGTGAGCGATATTGTAAGCGATTGCGCGTGCACGTGATCGCTTACAATATCGCTAGAGATATCTCAGCGTGTGACGGCCGCCTATCTATCTATGCTGAAATGATCTATCTATCTATGGCGGCTGTCACACACTACGATTTTGTGGCCGATCTCACCTACGATGTCAGGGGTGTGGCTCGTGGACACATCATAGTGAGGTGTCACATGTATAGATAACATTCAGGACGCAGCAGTGATATTATGTGCAGGTATCATTCACACAACCAGCGATTGAGGCTTGTCAATGATGTGAATAGGAGAAATCATAAAGGAGATCGGTTATAGCGGTGTCACACAGAGCAATGCAGCAGATTGCATGATCGACATCGTGTGATATGGGGTCTGGATCTCATATCTGCGATGAACGATCAGACCTATGACGTTTCAGCGATATCTTTACAGATATCGTAGCGTGTGACGGCTGCCTATCCCATATCTATCTATATATTCCTCCCATATCTATCTATCTATCTATCTATCTATCTATCTATCTATCTATCTATCTATATATCCCTCCCATATCTATCTATCTATCTATCTATATATCCCTCCCATATCTATCTATCTATCTATCTATCTATCTATCTATCTATCTATCTATCTATATATCCCTCCCATATCTATCTATCTATCTATCTATCTATCTATCTATCTATCTATCTATCTATCTATCTATCTATCTATATATCCCTCCCATATCTATCTATCTATCTATATATCCCTCCCATATCTATCTATCTATCTATCTATCTATCTATCTATCTATCTATCTATCTATCTGATTATCCCTCTGTCTACCCATTACTTATCTATCTATCTTTCTGTCTATCCATTATGTATCTCTCTATCTAGTCAATCATCTGTCATATGTATCTGTATATATTTCATATAATCAAGTAGAGTTGAGCTGCAATACCAGATACAGCCTGAGGGCTGGAGTGGAGCTGTTTATGGGAATAGAAATCATTATTGTTATTGGACCTGGGTTGAAACAAATGTCCGTGATCTCTGCTGAAGATGTTTTGGTGTCTGGCGCCTCCTCTCCTGGTGGCTCCATCTTATCCAGGAGCCGCGTCCTTTCATCTCCGCACAGCACCTTGATCTACTGTGGCTCTTACACTCCACATGAACGGATCACGGCTAATGGCCGATGTTACATTAAGGACAAATAGACTTTCATTGTAATTAATTATGTTTTTGATTAAAAGGAAGATGCAAATTTACTAAATGTAATTGAGACGCCGCACTTCTTCTGAATCAGCTCATAAATGGATGACAGAACCTGAGGATAATTAGTTCATGGGTAAAATCTAATTAAGCCATGTTTTTATTATGTCCCCAGGATTATGTGAAATGTATTCTTCTAACTGGTAACACCACAGAGAGTAATACAAAATCAATCTATCTATCTATCTATCTATCTATCTATCTATCTATCTATCTATCTATCTATCTATCTATCTATCTATCTATCATTCTATCACCATATATATACTATCTATCTATCTATCTATCTATCTATCTATCTATCTATCTATTTATCTATCTATGGCGGCCGTCACACACTACGATTTTGTGTGGGAACTCAATAACGATGTCAGTGGTGCGGCTTGTGGACACATGGTTAGTGAGGTGTCACATGTATAGATAACGTTCAGGACGCAGCAGCGATGTTACGTGCAGGGATCGCTCACACAACCAGCGATTGATGCTTGTCAATGATGTGAATAGGAGAAATCGGTAAGGAGATCGGTTATGGCGGTGTCACACAGAACGATGCAGCAGATTGCAGGATCGACATCGTGTGATATGGGGTCCGGTTCCCATATCTGTACATAACGATCTGACCACATATCGCTAGTCACATCATGCTGTCACACGCAACGACGTCGTAGGAGCGATGCCAAATCAGGCACTTTCCAGCGATATGTTTACAAATATCGTAGCTTGTGACGCCCGCCTATCTATCATTCATCAATCCATCCATCTAGTATCTATGTATCTATGTATCCAGCCATCTAGCTATTATCTATCTAGATACCGTGGTATATACAGCAGCAGCCCCAGTAGTATATACAGCAGCAGCCCCAGTGGTATATACAGCAGCAGCCCCAGTGGTATATACAGCAGCAGCCCCAGTGGTATATACAGCAGCAGCCCCCAGTGGTATATACAGCAGCAGCCCCAGTGGTATATACAGCAGCAGCCCCAGTAGTATATACAGCAGCAGCCCCAGTGGTATATACAGCAGCAGCCCCCGTGGTATATACAGCAGCAGCCCCAGTGGTATATACAGCAGCAGCCCCAGTGGTGTATATACAGCAGCAGCCCCAGTGGTGTATACAGCAGCAGCCCCAGTGGTGTATACAGCAGCAGCCCCAGTGTTGTATACAGCAGCAGCCCCAGTGTTGTATACAGCAGAAGCCCCAGTGGTGTATACAGCAGCAGCCCCAGTGGTATACAGCCCCCCCCCCATCGGTATGCAGGGCCCCCCCTTGCTGCCGCAAACCTGTAAAGTAATAGAGCATTATACTTATCCCTCTCGCCGCCGCCATCGCGCTCCTCCGGCTTCTTCCGGCTTCCTCCTCTGGTGGGCGCAGGCAATGTCATTGTCTGTGCGCCAGAGGAGGAAGCCGGAAGAAGCCGGATGAAGCCGGAGGAGCGCGATGGCGGCGGCGGCGACGTCAACAGGGATAAGTATAATGATCTATTACTTTACAGGTTTGCGGCAGCAAGGGAGGGCCCTGTATACCCATGGGGGGGCGCCTGTATACCGATGGGGGGGGGGGCGGGCGGCCTTATGACTCGCGTATAAGCCAAGGGGGGGACTTTTCAGCCCAATTTTTGGACTGAAAAACTCGGCTTATACACGAGTATATACGGTCGATAGAAGTGAAACACCTTTGCATTTGAGAAAAAATATAAAAACATATTTTTTTTCCAAAAACTCAATTCTTGGATATTTTTTGGGATATTTTATCTTTGTAAAGTAAGGATCTTAGTACACATATTGGCCATATTGGCCAATACCTGTTTGCCCATCAACCACGCCAAGGTGAACCTAGATCTGATGGGTCCCTGTCCTACCATGCCACCCATCAGATCTAAGGTCAGCAGCACGGTGGCTGAAGTGGTTAGCACTGCAGCCCTTGCAGCACTGGGCTCCTGAGGTCCTGGGATCACTTCCCACCAAGGACACTAAGGACAACATCTGCAAGGAGTTTGTATGTTCTCCCCGTGTTTGCGTGGGTTTCCTTCGGACACTCCGGTTTCCTCCCACATTGTAAAGATAAGGATAGGATATTTAGATTGTGAGCTCCAAGAGAGACAGCATTACTCATGTATGTAAAGTGCTATGGAATTAATAGCGCTATATAAATGAATAAAAACAAATATGTTTACTAAGATCCTTACGCTGCAAAGATAAAAAATCCAAAAATTTAGTTTTTTTTTAAAGAAACACATGCTTTTATATTTTTCTCAAATGCATAGGTGTTTTACTTTTCTCTATCTATATGTATATATGCACACATGATTGGCAGGGACTGAGTGCTGCTGTGAACATTTTTTGTATAATGTTCAATATTGCAGCTTGCACCAGTTCAGACTAGACCTTGAGTGCTGTTTAGCTATCTATCTATCTATCTATCTATCTATCTATCTATCTATCTATCTATCTATCTATCTATCTATCTATCTGTCTCTGTCTGTCTATCTATCTATATATCTATACTGTATGCAGAATTATTAGGCAAATGCGTATTTTGATTACATGATACTTTTTATACATGTTGACCTACTCCAAGCTGTATAGGTTTGAGAGCCAACTACCAATTAAGTAAATCTGGTGATGTGCATCTCTGCAATGAGGAGGGGTGTGGTGTAATGACATCAACACCCTATATAAGGTGTGCTTAATTATAAAGCAAATGGCTTTCCTTAGGCAAAATGGGTCAGAAGAAAGATATGACAGGCTCTGAAAAGTCCAAAATTGTGAGATGTCTTGCAGAGGGATGCAGCAGTCTTGAAATTGCCAAACTTTTGAAGCGTGATCACCGAACAATCAAGCGTTTCATGGCAAATAGCCAACAGGGTCGCAAGAAGCGTGTTGGGCAAAATAACTGCCCATGAATTGAGGAAAATCAAGCGTGAAGCTGCCAAGATGCCATTTGCCACCAGTTTTTCCATATTTCAGAGCTGCAACATTAATGGAGTATCAAAAAGCACAAGGTGTGCCATACTCAGGGACATGGCCAAGGTAAGGAAGGCTGAAAAACGACCACCTTTGAACAAGAAACATAAGATAAAATGTCAAGACTGGGCCAAGAAATATCTTAAGACTGATTTTTCAAAGGTTTTATGGACTGATGAAATGAGAGTGACTCTTGATGGGCAGATGGATGGGCCAGAGGCTGGATCAGTTAAGGGCGGAGAGCTCCACTCTGACTCAGACGCCAGCAAGGTGGAGGTGGGGTACTGGTATGGGCTGGGATCATCAAAGATGAACTTGTGGGACTTTTTCAGGTTGAGGATGGAGTGAAGCTCAACTCCTGGACCTACTGCCAGTTTTTGGAAGACAACTTCTTCAAGCAGTGGTACAGGAAGAAGTCGACATGAAGAAAAACATGATTTTCATGCAGGACAATGCTCCATCACATGCATCCAACTAGTCCACAGCATGGCTGGCCAGTAAAGGTCTAAAAGAAGAAAAAATAATGACATGGCCCTCTTATTCACCTGATCTGAACCCCATAGAGAACTGTGGTCCCTCCTAAAATGTGAGATCTACAGGGAGGGAAAATAGTACACCTCTGGGAACAGTGTCTGGGAGGCTGTGGTGGCTGCTGCACGCAATGTTGAAAGGTGGATAATTTTTGGGGGTTTTGTTTTTTGCATGTCAGAAATGTTTATTTCTAACTATTGTGCAGTTATATTAGTTTACCTGGTGAAAATAAACAAGTGAGATGGGAATATATTTGGTTTTTATTAAGTTGCTTAATAATTGTGCACAATAATATTTACCTGCACAAACAGATATCCTCCTAAGATAGACAAATGTATAAAAAACCCACTCCGACTTTCAAAAATATTAAGCTTTGATATTTATGAGTCTTTTGGGTTGATTGAGAACATAGTTGTTGATCAGTAATAAAAATAATCCTCTAAAACAGGGGTCCCCAACCTTTTTTGCTCCGGGGACTGGCGTCAAGCAAGATAATTTCTCCAAGACCAGGCGGAGGGCGTTATAGGGGGGTGGGGCTTTGATCATATGGGGCGGGGCCATGCATAAGGGGTGGGGTTTAGTATCCTGTTTCCCCAAAAGATGTATTACATCTTATTTGCGGGGAATGTCTTATTTCTCTATCCCCTTGCAGCCCCAGCCTCCTTTTGCAGCCTCCAGCCTCCTTCTGCAGCCCCAGCCTCCTTTTCCAGCCCCCAGCTTCCTCTTTCAGATCTCAGCCTCCTTTTCCAGACCCCAGCCTCCTCTTCCAGCCACAACCTGCTTTTCCATCCCCCAGCCTCCTCTTTAACCCCCCAGCCTTCTCTTTAACCCCCCAGCCTCCACTTTAACCCCCAGCCTTCTTTTTAACCCCCCAGCCTCCTCTTTAACCCCCCAGCCTCCTCTTTAACCCCCAGCCTCCTCTTTAACCCCCCAGCCTCCTTTTTAACCCCCCAGTCTCTTTAACCCCCCAGCCACCTCTTTAACTCCCCAGTCTCCTCTTTAACCCCCCCAGCCTCCTCTTTAACCCCCAGTCTCCTCATTAACCCCCCAGTCTCCTGTTTAACCCCCCAGCCTCCTCTTTAACCCCCCAGCCTCCTCTTTAACCCCCCCAGCCTCCTCTTTAACCCCCCAGCCTCCTCTTTAACCCCCCAGCCTCCTCTTTAACTCCCCAGTCTCCTCTTTAACTCCCCAGCCTCCTCTTTAACCCTCCAGCCTCCTCTTTAACCCCCCAGCCTCCTCTTCCAGCCATAACCTGCTTTTCCATCCCCCAGCCTCCTCTTTAACCCCCAGCCTCCTCTTTAACCCCCCCAGCCTCCTCTTCCAGCCATAACCTGCTTTTCCATCCCCCAGCCTCCTCTTTAACCCCCCAGCCTCCTCTTTAACCCCCCAGCCTCCACTTTAACCCCCAGCCTCCTTTTTAACCCCCCAGGCTCCTCTTTTACCCCCCAGCCTTCTCTTTAACCCCCAGCCTTCTCTTTAACCCCCAGCCTCCTCTTTAACCCCCAGCCTCCTTTTTAACCCCCTAGTCTCTTTAATCCCCCAGCCTCCTCTTTAACCCCCAGTCTCCTCTTTAACCCCCCAGCCTCCTCTTTAACCCCCCAGCCTCCTCTTTAACCCCCCAGCCACCTTTTTAACTCCCCAGTCTCCTCTTTAACCCCCAGCCTCCTCTTTAACCCCCAGTCTCCTCTTTAACCCCCCCATCTCCTCTTTAACCCCCCAGCCTCCTCTTTAACCCCCCGCCTCCTCTTTAACCCCCCAGCCTCCTCTTTAACTCCCCAGTCTGCTCTTTAACTCCCCAGCCTCCTCTTAAACCCCCAGCCTGCTCTTTATCCCCCCAGCCTCCTCTTTAACCCCCCAGCCATCTCTTTAACCCCCCAGCCTCCTCTTTCAGCCTCCTCTTCCAGCCACAATCTTCTTATTCAGTCTCCATCATCACACACACACTTCACCGCTTCCCCCCCCCCCAGCACCTGCTGCTTCACATCCTCTCTCTTCTTTTCCTCAGAGAAGCCATCAGCCAATCACAGTGCAAAAGCCACTAGCCAATCAGGGCCTGGCTGCTGCACCGTGATTGGCCGATTGCTTCTCATTCACATAGCTGAGGAAAAGAAGAGAGAGAGGACGTAATGAATGATGCAGGGGGCGGTGACATCACTCCGGTAGCCGCCGCAGAGCTCAGCACAGTATGTGTAGTACTGGTCTGCGGCGGCGCGGACCGGCACCCAGACCCCGGCCCGGCCGCGGCCCGGTGGTTGGGGACCCCTGCTCTAAAATACAACTTGCCTAATAATTCTGCACACAGTGTATCAATTATCTATGTATCCATCCATTATCTATCATCTGTTGCTCTATGATTTTATTGGCTGTCAGAGTAAAAAATGCTTTGGAGGGATATAATAGTGTTAGATGGGAGGTCTTAGAGAAGAATGTTACAGTAGTCTTGGCGGGTGATCATGAGGGCACGGAGTAACTTATCTTTTTATTGGAGTCCGGTTTGAGCAGCATGAATCAGGTGATAGGTTCCCTTTACGCAATAACAATTAATACAAAATAATAATAACATGGAGCCAATTTCTATGTTCTACCTGTTTGCTCGGCCATCCACCACAGTGTCGGTGTCATGTGGCCATTTGGGGACTTGTATTGCTCCCCACTTTATATGGCTCTCCTGTGCCGGGTACAATGCTCCAGATGACGTTCTCTCTGCTACATAATAACACAGCAGATCTGGGTAAAACTGCAGTGAAGAACGTTTCCTCTTGCAGGATGAGGCTTTTCGGGCTGCGCCGTGTCTCGGTTGCGTTGCTATTTTCTGGAGCTGAGACTTCAGAACAGCGTGACATGGAACAAGTGCAATTAGCAGCTCAGTCGGAATATGAAAGAGGAGACTTGAAAGGTGTCAATGTAAAAACATCCAGCAAAGATGGAAAGTCCCTGGTGTGGAGGGGTCGGGTCATGGTGACCCCAGCAAACAAACAGAATAATATACGCTAATATGTGATGAAGAAGAGCAATGAAATCTCCAAGATGTCTCACTCTAAATAAACAGGTGAAATCATACAAGGAAATCTCCAACATCAGATGTGTCCAAAGAGCGCAGTACAGAGGGAGCGACCTCTGCTGTACAGTCCTCAGTGTTACATATCTGAGCCTGTCCGTCCATCTATCTCCAGATATGTCAGTCCATCCATTTCATGTATATCTAATATCTATCTATCTATCTATCTATCTATCTATCTATCTATCTATCTATCTATCTATCTATCTATCGGTGAAAGCCAAGGAAGAAACCATTGCTGAAGAAAACACATAAAAAGGAAAGATTGATCTTTCTCAAGGAGTACCTTGACAAACCACAATCCTTTTGGAAAAATGTTCTTTGAACAGATAAAACAAAAATAGACCTTTTATAGCAATGTAAAGCAACAGTTTGTTTATAGATGGTGCAATGAAGTTTATAAGGAAAAGCACACCCTACCAACAGTTAAGCATGGTGGAGGATCCATTGTGCTGTGAGGTTGCTTTGCTGCATCCGGTACTGGAGGCCTTGACTGTATCACAGTAATCATGAAATCAGAGAGTCATCAAGAGATTTTAGACTGAAATGTCCTATCCAGTGTAAGAAAACTTGGTTTGAGTTGAAGATCATGCATGGGTCCTCCAGCTAGTCCAGGGGTGGGCAACTCCTGGTCTCGAGGGCCGCATCTATGGCAGGTTTTCAAGATTTCCTTACTATTTGACAGTTGCCAATTTAATCTTCTGCACAAGTGATGATTCAAGCTGTGAAATGCTAAGGAAATCCTGGAAACATGAACTGTTTGCGACCCTTGAGGACTGGAGTTGCCCACCCCTGAACTAGACACAAAGCATAGATCCAAAAGTACACAGGAATGGTTAAAGAAGGAAAAATTGACTGGACTGTTTAAAATGGTCATCAATGAGTCCTGACCTCAATCCCATTGAAAGTCTTTGGGGTGCGCTAAATTTACCATTGGGAAAAAGAACCCTGCAAATATTCAAGAGCTTGAACGAACTGCAAAGAAAGAGAAAATGCCAGCTGAGAAGAGCAAGAAGCTTATAGATGCTACAACAAACATTCGGAAGCTTTATCAATGCCAAAGGGCATAACCAAGTATTAAATAGGGACCTTTATAGCTGCACAT
The DNA here is from genome assembly GCA_033576535.1 of Allobates femoralis. Classification (NCBI taxonomy): domain Eukaryota; kingdom Metazoa; phylum Chordata; class Amphibia; order Anura; family Aromobatidae; genus Allobates; species Allobates femoralis. Next base: position 98,121,541 of record JARQOC010000010.1, on the reverse strand, counting down.
GCTGTTTATTCTGTTTCTGCTTTGAAATTGCAACATGTAAATTGACAAAAATGTTTTATTGTTGTATTACTTTGGAGAACTAATTAAGAAATCCTGAGGATAGAACTTTGGTATATTTCCATTTATATCTGAGGATATTGTACAGTCTATGAAAAAAATGAAGAGCCAATAATGCTATCTATCTATCTATCTATCTATCTATCTATCTATCTATCTATCTATCTATCTATCTATCTATCTATTTGTCTCCATCTATTATCACATCACAGCTATTCTGTTCAGTTCTCAATTTAAGCCTCGATTTGCTGTGATCCTGGGAGACGTTCCTTGTGGTATCTAAACATTTTTTCTCTGTATCCATTGATTTTTAGCTTGTTGTTAAATATTAAAGCATTCTAAAACATGTGCCGGTCCGCACCGTGAAGTCTCCAGATCGACAGACAACTATCCTTAAAATAAGAGAACAAACTTCTTATAGATATTTCTTTTCTTCTGAGTCTTTTAATATTCCAATTGAAGGCATTAGCAAACAGATAGAAGTGATTGTGTCGTGTCTGCCCAGGATGGCGCGTGCCCTTTTACCCTTCATGTGTGATAAGGCTTAATTATGATGGAAAGTTGGTGTTGTGTGTGCGGGAATCCGGTCCAACAACAGAATTACTCAATATTAGGATCTGCCAGTGCACAGATATTTGGAAGAATTGCTCATACCTCGGAAAATGGGTACACAGTGTAATGTTATGGAAAAGGTGATTTGTGAGCATAATAACATTTCTTATTTACTGACGAAGTGACTTGCAGCCTCTGGTGCGTACACACAATATGCTTAACTTGCAATGTATTGCGGCGGGCGCACCATGCCCAGGGAAAGTGGGCGAGGGTATTACATTCTATTTCACACACCAGCGCCCGCAGTAATGTTTGCTGCATTTGTGTAATGTTTTATACACATTAAAATAATGTGTGCTGTGCGGGATCCTACAGTCAGTCTACTAATTCGTGGCTGGCAATAAAAGAAGCAAGATTATCTCCTGCCATGGAGAAATGCCCGTGCCGCTGCTGTGAGATGTTGTCATATGATTTGGATTATTATGAAAATAAACTTGTAATATCATTGACTCCAACTGTCCCCAATCCAGCGGGTCATTCCCCAATCCAGCGTCAGTCGATCCAGCAGTCAGTCCTGATCCATGCAGTCCCGATCCACGGTCATTCCCCGCTCCAGCACGTCAGTCCTCGATCCATCATATCAGTCCCCAATCCATAGGATCATTCCCTGATCTAGTGGGTCAGTCCCTGATCCAGCAGGACAGTCCCCATCCAGCACATCAGCAGGTCTTTCCTTGATCCAGTGCGTCAGTCCCTGATCCAGCGCATCAGCCCTCAATCCTGCATGTCAGTACCTGATCCAGTGGGTCTTTCACTGATCCAGTGCGTCAGTCCCTGATCCAGCGCATCAGTCCTCGATCCAGTGTGTCAGTACCCGATCCAGCCAGGTTGGTTCCTGATCCAGCAGGTCAGTCCCTGTTCCAGCGGGTCAGTCTCCAATCCACCACATCAGTCCCCACTCCAGTGGTTCAGTCTTCGATCCAGAGCCTCAGTTCTTGACCCAGCTTGTCAGTCCCCAATCCAGCCTGTCAATCCAGAGAGTCGGTCCTCAAACCAGAGGTCAGTCCCTGACCAGCCTCGATAGTGGATCAATATCTGATCCAGTGCATCAGTCCCCCAGCAGGGGAAAGTCCCTGATTCAGCAGGACAGTCCTCAATCTAGTGGGTCAGTCCCCAATCCAGTGCATCAGTCCTCAATCCAGTGGGTTAGTCCCTGATCCAGCCGATCCAGCAGGTCAATCCCCAATCCAGCGGGGGAAAATCCCAGATCCAGCACATCTTGGTGTGGCGGGCACTGTTGTCATCATCATGTGTGTATGTTGTCAATGTGGGGGTATGAATGAATGTGGGGAGGAGATCTATTGGTCAAGATAATAAGGCCATAAAGTGGTATTAAATTGTGTAGGAATACTAAGGCCGTTCATTGGAGCACTAGTTTTGGGTAGACACGTAAAAGAGACTGGGTGGGCCTAGTCGTAAAAAAACGCTGCCAGGGATGAAAAAGATGTCACACTTTCCCATCTTCCAGACCTGGTATTATGATATAGTCTACTTCTGAATATTTATAAGGATTATAGTCGGCATGTCATGGATTGGTGAAGGTCGTCCTGGCATTGGATTGTGCCCTGTGTGTTTCCCTCGTGTTCACACCCCATACAGTGTAACAATACCATATAGTGTCTATTAATATAAACCATACAGTCTCTGGACACTTCCCTGCATTGCACCAATGGCTCGTTTGACCCTCAGGTTGGAGTTTATTTATCTAGTTTGGGATATCAGTGATTGAATTGGTGGCCAGACGTAACATCTTCACCTTTTTGCCTGCACTCATTTTTACGAGGGTCTCGGTGTCCTATCTGCTGACCCATTTACATGTCTATAATCATCCTGCTCAGCCCTGAATTGGTAATATCCTGAGAATACGCGTCTGGGGATCCATGAAGGAAAGAAAACACACTTATAATTGATCTCAGGTTTTTACTATGTGGTCAGTATCGAGCCCCACATAAAACAGAGGCAGCCGAGACTGGAAGAAGCCGCGACGAGGGGGCGATTTTATGGGCCGGCTGTAAGAATTTTATGGGAGAGCGCAGGGAGCGATTATTAATATAATGGCAATGATTTCACTTGTTCATTAAGATTCTGGAGTTAATGTATAGACAGATAATGGCGATTACACGCAGATGGCGGAGGAATGCAGATGAATGCACCGTAACTACAGATCTAAGATGAGCACCGGGGGCTTTCCACATGATCTGGTGCTTGGAGGACGTCTTCAGCTGGAAGGTCATAGGCAAGAATGAAGACGAAGACTTGAGGCAGTGTTGGGCTGAACCCATAAGGGGGGTCCTGTGCAAGCGTTAGAGGGGGAGTCTAGATGTCATTGCACTCTTCGCTGTGTGTACCGAACATTCACCGACTCCCCGACAAGAAGCTAAACTATAGGGTCCGATACAACTTGGCTTTATTTACAGTCATCCAATATGGAGTGTACAGTTGACTCACTTAATATGATGGGGGTTACTCACTCGTATAGTTTTTATTTAGGAAGTCCAGCAGGTTTAATCAGGCACATAAACCACTCTCCATGAGCCTTCCTTTACAGAAAGCATAAACATACCACTATAGTACAGTCCATTTCATGCCTGGGTAAACCCGCAAAGATTCAGATACAACTACCCTTCAAAAGTATCCTAGTGGAAGTATCTCAGCCTCCTTTCACTGTCATTGGTCAGTACACAACACCTCTTTTCCCTGTTCCTTCAGAAGGTATGACAACCTCCAGACACACTGAATGACCATGTGCCAAACACAGAAACCATTAAAAGACAAGAGACACATCCAAGGGTGGAGGTACAGTATGTGGTTAGCCAGACCCACCTATCTCTCTAGCTATCTGTAAACCTGACCCATCAAATGTCTTAACCATACTTGTGGCACTACAGGTCCCAGAGTACACATTTCAGGTTTACATCCCAAAGAAAAAACACTTCTGTGATACATAATGACCAGCACACTCTTAAATGTCTTCCTCAGCCCTCTCACATTGGTATTGTGGCTGTTCTCTGCATCAGTCACTCTCTTCACTCACTGCCCTCACCCAACTCCCTCATTCTCACTGCCCCACTGGCACAGCCGGACGGTACCTGTTAATGTTAAAGGGAAATTTCTGAATATTATTAATGTCAGCTTGCACTACAGATAACTAATATACTAAATAAAGCCTTAACACTTTCTATTCCTTTGTTAAATATATATACAGGAGCATCTCAATGAATTAGAATATCATCAAAAAGTTTATTTCAGTAATTCAATATATAAAGTGAAACGCATATATTATATATTATATAGAGTCATTACACACAGTGATCTATTTCATGCGCTTCTTTATGTTAATGTTGATGATTATGGCTTACAGCCAATGAGAATCCAAAGGTCATTATCTCAGAAAATGAAAGTAGGGAGGATGAAGGGTTAAACGCTGACATCCACGAGACATCAAAGGGTGAATATGATATTGATTTATTAGTCAATGTGTTTCAAGGCTCCCTGGCCCATTCCTCAGGACAAATCAATATCATATTGCCATGTTTCAGAACGTTTCTAGGAGTCCTGAAATGTGTTGACTAATAAATCAATATTACATTCCTCCTTTGATATCTCGTGGAATATGGCAGCGCGGTTTTTAACCCTTCATCCCCCCTACTCTATATGCCCCACGCTAGGGACTGTAGCAGCCGTGATATGCTTTTATAGTGGTTGTGACTCTCACAACCACACAAGGTGAAGCCTCTGATATTACTTTTGTTATATGTTTGTGGAGCCCACTGGGACTGGGTACTCGGTACCAGACCGGGTCGCTGCTGGGGATGTCACGGAGGTCCTGGTCCGGACCGTGTCTCGGGTTCTCACAAATAAAAGAACTCGTGTTAACTCGTGTTAAGAAGTGAACTGTACTGAGGAATACTGTGAACTGCTTGCAGAGAACTGACTAGTAAACCCGGTGAACCCTGCCTGTGTGTCCGTGTTTAATTCCAGGGATAAAGAACTGTTTTATTACCTTTCATTCCTGCCAGGAGCAGCCCGACAAACGGCGGGCTCATCCATCTGGCTGCAGACCATCCATCCTCCTGGCAGAAGAAGAGCTGCAGCGGTGGTCCCATCATTGACCACAAACCGTGGGTGGCGTCACAACAGACTTTATCCTTTATATATAAAGAATAAAGTCTGTTGTGACGCCACCCACGGTTTGTGGTCAATGATGGGACCACCGCTGCAGCTCTTCTTCTGCCAGGAGGATGGATGGATGGTCTGCAGCCAGATAGATGAGCCCGCCGTTTGTCGGGCTGCTCCTGGCAGGAATGAAAGGTAATAAAACAGTTCTTTATCCCTGGAATTAAACACGGACACACAGGCAGGGTTCACCGGGTTTACTAGTCAGTTCTCTGCAAGCAGTTCACAGTATTCCTCAGTACAGTTCACTTCTTAACACGAGTTACAGGCTTTCTACTCCGGTTTCCATTAAACTCCCTGCAGCCAGGTTGTCACGCTCCGATCCCTCACTCTCTTTAGTGTCCTTTCCAGGCTGTGATCTCTTTCTCTGTGTGTCTCCGGACAGTGTAGCGGTAGCTCGGACCCTTATGGGTCCTCGTGGTCGCCACTGTTCTGTCTGTCCTTTTGGGTAGGAACTCCAACTTAGAATTGGAGCTTTCCGTCAGTGAATCTGGGGATACCGGGTAAATCTTCGGTCCCCGTCAGAGCCGACACTCTGCAGTGTGCCTAGCCTCCAATAGTCCTCTCCCGCAAGGCACTATCAGGCTCCCTCTGACCCGTGTGATTCTAGCTTCAGTAGGGAAGACTACTCCGCCGGTAGTTGATCAGAGCTGCCGTATTCCTAGGACCCAGTGCTGCTGGTCCGTCTCTTTCCTCACACTCCCCTGGGATGCTGGCTATGGACGAGCTTTCTCTCCATAGTTTCTCTAACTCTGTGGATTCTGCATCTCCATCAGCCCCACTCCTCCAGAACGTGTGCTTCTGTCTTTTCCGCTCGGCACCCTCTGGCCTACTCACTCCTTCCTCCTCCTCTTCCTCTACTTCTACCTTCTGTCACCTGACCTACATGCTTTCCCACCCACTGTCCTCTAAACCCACCACCCCTTGCCCGCCTAGAGTTCCGGGCTCCGGGCTGGGTGCTGCCTCCTAGTGGTGTGTGGGATGTCTGTGAGGGTGTTTACTACATAAACTGTCTTTTCCTCCTACCTGGCTGCAATTCCCTATGTGGCCTCCTGGTCGCAGGGGCGCCACATGTTGTTACTGGATAGTCATCTATATTTTGTGAGTTTTCTTGCTTTATGTGATGAATCATTTTTAATTTTCTATATTCAATTCAATAAAAATGAACCTGATTCAAAAAAAGTCCCTTTGGCCTATAAAAAAGAACAATGCTATTAAAGATTTGCAATAACTGGGGGCCCCATTGGAGCCTTGGCATCGGGGCCCATGAGCTTCATGTTAGGCCACTGATTGTAACCCATCAGCTTCTTTTCTGTAATGACCGGTTGGACAGGGAGCAAAAGCGTCTCTGGTTTTCCAACTCTGAATTTGGAAATGAGGAAAAATGTAAAATGTATGAGAGAATGTGAATTTAGACTGTAGAAAGTTGTTTTGTGGAGTGCAATTCATTTTTCAGCCACAAGGTGGAGAGGTAGATCACAATGGTCAGTGTAACACTTTTCACATGTGATTTTGCTACTTTTTTTTGCATTTTTTTCATGATTTTTAATGCAAATTTAAAACTTCTTTTTCCAGCACCAGCAAAAGCTCTGAGATTTCAGAAATCTCCTGCACACGATTGCTTTATTTCTTCCTGGCTGAACTGAAATACTGCTGCGTTTTTTAGAAATGTCAATTGTTTCAGTGTTTTTGCAACTTTTTTCCTCCATTGAAAGCAATGAGGAAATGCAAAACGCAACTTTGTTTTTAACTGCTTTTGTGGTAAATGAAACTAACTTTATTTAAGTATGTAGTATAGACAAATGACACCATAAATGCTTTTAGCATCAGGCTTTTCCATATTGTGTAGCTGATGAGGGGTTAACATATACAATATTATTATAACAATGAATACTATTTTCTTACTATTTACTAATAGTGATGGGCGAACCCCCGAAGTTCAGGTTCAGCGCAGTCACCTGGGACCCAATGTGACTCAAACTTGAGTCCGAACCCCAAACTTGGACTTTAAGGTTATGAGATGGGGCTGGGAGGCTGTAAACAGATGGGCAATAGTTATTACACATCAGTATCGTTATACTTACCGCCGTCTTGCCGCTTGTACTCCCTGGGCCGCTCATTAACGTCCTGGATAATCACTGCAGAGAGACCCAACAGCCAATCACAGACACTGTCACAGATGGGCGTCTGTGATTGGCTGTTACAGTAATCTGGAAACTGCCCATACATTCTAAATGGTAGAATATATGGGCTGGTTTCAGGTTACTCCAGCAGCCAATCACAGACGCGCATTCTCAGTGACAGAATCTGTGATTGGCTGTTCCGCCCCTCACTCATTGACTGAAATCATAGTACTGTAAAAATAAATGAATAATTTAAAAAATTTGCATAGCTCTTCGCTGTATTTTTGAATCTCAGCGCAGATAAAGCGGACATGCCACTCCCAGCTGCCTGGTTTTAGCTTGACTGGCAATCAAAATACAAGGAAGCATATAATTTTTTTGCAATTATTATTTAAATAAATAATTTAAAAAAATATGCATGGGCTTCACCCTATTTTTGATCGCCAGCCAAGGTAAAACCCAGGCAGCGGGGGTCTGGGATTCTCAGCTTGCTAAGGTCCAAACATTGTGGGTCCCTCATGCTAAAAAATACAGCATTCTTTCGTACCGTCATTTTCAGGCACTTTACCCGACTCTTTCGGTGGCCCTGGTCACAGTGGCATGTTGAGTAATAAAGAGGTTAATGCCAGCCTTGTATGGCCAGCTGGCACTAAGCTCAAAATTCATAGTTATACCTGCCCACTATGAATTTCTAGGAAACAGTAAGAAAAAACACAACACCGAGAAAAAAAAGTATTTAATTGAAATAAAACACAAAACACAGCCCTGGCTCCCATCTTTAAAGGAAATCTGTTTTTTGCCATCCCATCTGAGAACAACATCATGTAGATATAGAAACCCTGATCCCAGCGATGTGTCACTTATTGGGCTGCTTGCTGTCATTTTAATAAAATTTACTCTCTGCTGCAGATTTAGCCATTCATGAGTATGCTGGACTACATTGCAGCCAGTCAAGTACCGTAGTCTTCTAATGATAATCTCCTGCTGATTAAACAGTAGCTTTAGCAAAACTAAACTGAGCATCCCAGTAAGTGGCACATCGCTGGAATCAGTGTCTCTGGCCCTACATTGTGCTACTCTCAGATTAGGTGGAAAAAACCTGGTGACAGATTCCCTTTAATTACCCAAAAACCAACCCTCCAACTATAAATCCAAAGGCTAACATGTTCAGATCTCTGTGAGCAGAAATACATCTGCTCACAGCCACTAGCAGGCTCATACTGATACCCGATGCTGTGAGAAAGGTCATCTAAGTTCACAGCTGAGCTGTCAGTGGTGAACTCGGGTGACCCCATGAACTGCATGAGAGTACAGGATCCCAGCTGCAAGTAAAGATGCGAACCGAACCTGAACTGTAACATGGACATCTCAGGAATTCTGTGGTCGGATCTGTGCCCGAACACCAGGTGTTTAGTATGAACCCCAAACCTAGAGCTCGGGTTCGCCCATCACTATGTACAAATGGGCGAGCAAACCAATGAGATGTGTTGCTATTATACATGACATATATTATATATTACATATTGAAATGCGAGCTCAATGTAACAAAAATGTAGAAAAAAAACTGAACGTTGCAATGAGCTTGTTAGATAACTTCCTAAATTTCCTTCCAAGACATGAACATGTGCTTGTTACTTGTTCGCTCCCTGGAATTGCCAACCTGTGTTTGTGTTGTAATCCAGAAAATGTATCCAACATCACCACAGCCAACGCTTTTTACAACCTGTTTGGAAATCAAAATGAATGATAGAGATTTGTAAGTGATTCGTTGTGACATTGACAGCATAAAAAGGGAAAAGTCCTCTGCCTGTCCTGTGTCCTGTATCACATCTGGGCCACTCACCTAGGCGGACAGGTATTTCCTGCAGCTCTAACGCAAAATGCAGTAATAGAAATTTCCTTGGAATGACCTTGCACTTTTGAACTTTAGTTGTTTCCCCTCCCTGCCGGGCTCTGGGTGTCCACGGTATTTCAAACATGTTTATTTCTGCTATATCGGGAAGGTTAATGCAGTTTTTCCTTTGCTTGTAGGCTGCTGCTGCCTTGATCACGTGATGCGATTGATGACCTCTCCCACACTCTTTAAATAGTCTCATGACCATCACCTGATGTCATTGATAGAGTTCATTCTATGCCTGACCTCGTGCTGTATGGAAGTTGTGTTCACTGCTCCTGCAATTCTTCCTGGTGCTGCCTTTCTCTACCTCGGAGCTTGGCAGCAAATTTCAAGTATCATTATATCCTTAAAGGGAACTGTCCCCAGGTTTTTGAAACCTAATCTGAGAATAGCATAATATAGGACCCGAGGTCCTGATTCCCTTTGTGAGTTGTCACTTACTGGGCATCCTCATGACAGTGCACTAGCCAGGGTTATACTAGGTGACAGCCAGGTTCCATTCAGGCATGTGATGGCAAGCAGGAGGAAAGACCCACATAGGGTTGTAGCGCAGGAAGGGACAAACACAGGCCAGAGTCAGGAGGTGTCCACCATCCCTGATCACTATGGTTAGGGTCCTTCTTTCCCTATTCCTTCCCACTGTCCCTTGTTTGCGCTTGCAGTGGACATTCCTGTCTGTACATGACTAGCTCTTATTCTGTTTGGCGTGCCCGTCTGCGTTCCATTGGCCTGGCTATGGCTAGGCGCCATATTTGAATAGCGATATTAGTAGAAAGGACACATGCGTCATGTAGTGGGCAGACTTCTTGTCAGGCTGCTACCAATGGCGACCACAGTTGTGTTGACCAATTGGAGTGGTAGGGGCGCTGTGTACAACACCTCTGCCACACCTGTCTCCTCACCGTGCTCACACTCTACGCTTGTAACGCGGCGATTTGGCGGCGACGGGAATGTCAAATTGCTTCCGGTCTGAGCCAGGCGCTTTCTGGAACACAGGATTGCCGAACATCGCACGCGAGATGTCTATGTGTCAACAGGGTGACGACGATGTGTAAAAAAGTCCCCGGAACGTGCGCGCTCACGTCAAATTGCCAGCCATATGGCGGCGATATTGCTACGTGTGACGGTACCTATAGATTTGGAGTCACTTTTAAGATCACATGGGTAGATGCAAAGCGATGGTGGGTAATATGTGGCTTTTTTGTATTTTAGTGGTGAATATCTGTTTTTCAGAATGAGAAGAAAAAGAAAAACTTGACTCAATAAAGTCTATCTCATGTCATTATTGGCTCCCTGCTATTAGCTATGGGCAGGGCTGCTGCCTATTTATACTACTGAATTCCTGTCTCTCCTGCCAGTTATACATTCTACTTGACCTGGTCCACACCCCTGAGCTCAGCTTCTGTATTACTAGTGTGAATTTCTGTTACAGACCTCGGCTTGTTTCTCACTTCACCTCCTGCCTGATCATTTTGCTCCTGTTCTGAACCTCTTAGTTGTGACAATGCTTCTTGACCATCCTGTATCCATCCAGACTTTGCAAATTACCACTTTCACCAAAGTGAAGTGCATTAGACAAGATATCCATGGCTCCATTTTCAGCCACCACAAATACGCTGCATTAGGAATACTTAATCCGCACCTCTGCTTTGCAGTTTGTCATGTTTCGGGGATCCCTTCTTTTTCAAGTAATACTTTTCTTACAGACCTACTTTGCTTCGGTGGGCATCCTGACCATCCTCTGCCAGCCTTCTTTACCGGCCAGCAGCAACTCTAGAGATCCAACCCAGGGGCCCCAGTTTAAATCCAGATCCCTTTGCAGGGATTAAATGGTGGTGGTCTGGCAAACCCCTGGGATCTGGTAGACTGACTAGTGGTGAGCTTGTCTGTGTGAGCCTTATTAGGGGCTGCCAGCTAAAATCCATTTTGCTCATAACAAAATGATCTTCCAGCTTACTGAGGGATCATATTCCAGCTATTTATTGAAGTTTGTTGAAATGGTAGGAAGAGGAAAGTGAACGATAGAGACAGAGAGACATACAAAACACAATGCTTCTGCTTTCTAGTGTTTACCGCTCGGTGTGATGGATTCACAACTACACAGCTCTGAACTGTTGAATAACGTTCTCTAATTTGCTGGTGGTATAGAGAGGCAGGAGAGCAATCCATCATCTTTCTGTGTATATGATAGCAGCAAGTCATCGCCCACTAGCTCAGAGACAACTGATAGAGAAAGAGTCCGCAAAATGGATGACTAGTGAAAAATGCTGGATACAAGCCATATAACGACTCCGGCAGCTGCTGTGAACCCTTTAAATCCTGAATGCAAGCTATATACCAACTGTGGTGGCTGCTGTTAACCTTTTAAATGCTGACTACAAGCCATATAATGACTCCAGTGGCTGCTGTTAACCCTTTAAATAATGACTACAAGCCGTGTACCAACTCCGGCAGCTGCTGTTAACCCTTTAAATGCTAAATACAAGCTATATACCAACTATGGAGGCTGCTGTTAACCCTTTAAATGCTGAATACAAGCCATATAACGACTCCAGTGGTTGCTTTTAATCCTTTAAAAGCTAGGTACAAGTCATTTCATGACTTTGGTGGCTGCTGTTAACCCTTTAAATGCTGACTACAAGCCATATACTGACTCCAGTGGCTGCTGTTAACCCTTTAAATGCTGTTATCAATCTCTGATAATGCCTATTAAAGAGGACCTGTCACCACCCCTGGTGCTTTCAAAAGTGATAGCACCACTGAATGCAGCGTGTATGCTGCAGTCAGTGAAGCTGTGTACTAAGGCTCTAGCCGCCCTGTACCCGAAATAAACACTTTGCAAACTTTAAGATCCTGGGTGGGATCTTAAGAGGTCCTCACTGCTGGCACAGCCCTCCCTGCCTCCTCCTTGTGTATTCTGCCCCTTTATGTGTCCACCGCCGCCTCCTCTTCTTCTGGGTCTGCTCTCCTCTTCTGCTCCTGTTCCTTGTGATGTCACTCAGGCGCACAGCAATTGGGGTGAGTGGGGCCCAGCCGCTGTAAGGCGCAGGCTTGACACGGAGCAGGAGCAGAAGAGGAGGGCAGACCCAGAAGAAGAGGAGGCGGCGGCAGACACACAGAGGGGGCGGAACACACAAAGAGGAGGCAGAGAGGACCCTGCCAGCGGCGATGACCTCTTAATAAGATCCCACCCAGGCGACCTCTTAACTGTAAAGTTTGCAAAGTGTTTTTTCGGGGTACAGGGGGGCAAGAGCCTTAGTACACAGCTTCCCTGAATGCAGCATATACGCTGCATTCAGTGGTGCTGTCACTTTTGAAAGCACCAGGGAGGTAACAGGTCCTCTTTAACCACTTCCTGAACTTTGCAAAGGGAAGGAAAAGATAGCGTGTAGAATGGACCGGGATCAAGCCAATTAATATATCTCAATAATTTGTATATCCATAGAATAAACAGGTACACACATGTGCAATGACAAACATTTAAAAACAATTAAAATAGCAGACAGGCTGCTAACATCAAGACTGCAATGAACAGGATGAACTAAATTACATAATGATCAGTGGAATCATAAAAATCAAAGCTATTTCCAGAGCAGACATATAATCAATAGCACTGATAGACAGGTCTGTATCTGAATTAAACAGGTGGGTAAACCCCCTACAAATTCGTATACATCTTAGAAGACAGGCAGGCTAGTCATCATACATCAGATAATGCATCAAAATCAACTGGAAAATACATGTGAAACCAAGAAAAGAGCAAAAAAGCAACTAATATGCATTGTTGTCAAAGGTGCCCTGTAAAATTACCATCATTGCCCACTGAGGGGTATATGTTTGCAGACAGTCAGGACCAAAGGACCCTCACCCAACGTGTGTCGCCCCCCTATATTGGGGGCTTCCTCAGGGGTCAGAGGGGTCAGTGCTATTGATTATATGTCTGCTCTGGAAATAGATTTGATTTTTGTGATTCCACTGATCATTATGTCATTTAGTGCATCCTGTTCATTGCAGCCAGTCTTGATGTTAGCAGCCTGTCTGCTATTTTAATTGTTTTTAAATGTTTGTCATTGCACATGTGTGTACTTGTTTATTCTATGGATAATAAAATTATTGAGATATATTAATTGGCTTGATCCCGGTTCATTCTACACGCTATCTTTTCCTTCCCTTTGCATTGATTATATAAGCGTGGGATTTGGTGATCCTTCTTGTGCCGTACCTACCTACATGTCTATACTTCCTGAACTTTGACGTTAAAGAGACGTCAGGAAAGTCGGTGCGTTCCTGACCCATGACGTCTCTATAACGTCATGGCTTCTTTGCGGTCCTGCAGCTGCTTCGGTGATCGGCTCAGTGACAAGTCCCTGGAGGTGCAGGATCGCAAGGACATATACTTCATCCTGGGGGGCTTAGCCTCTCCGAGGCTACAGTCGTGGTGATTTGTGGTTGAAAATGAAAACGCAAATTACAGTGACTGTGATAATCGGTGGTCTCCTGCCTCCTGCTTCTCCCCCCTATCCTCCACTGTCTCCTCCTGCTCCCCCTGTCACCTCCCCATCCTCCGCTGTCTCCTGCCCCCCCGCTCATCCCCCCTGTCCTCCGGTGTCTGATCACCGGACCTGTGATCACCGGCTCGGTAATCGCCGCCTCCTCCCGCCACCGCCTCCTCCCGCCACCACCTCCTCCTGCTCGCCGCCTCCTCCCGCCACCGCCTCCTCCCGCCACCACCTCCTCCTGCTCGCCACCTCCTCCCGCCACGGCCTCCTCCCGTCACCACCTCCTCCTGCTCACCTCCGGCCCTCGGTGCTCTGCTCCTCGCCACTCCGGTCTTCCTCCTTCTAGTCCTGCGCTCCAGTCCCCACCACCATCATCACTGCCGACGCCCTGTAAGTCCCTCTGACCTGTGGGAACCCATTTTCTGCAACTCGATCCCCATGTATGGGGATCGAGCTGTAGTGAAGAGATCTTACAGCCCTGGCACAGTGCTCACAGTGATCACATAGTGGATCACTGTGCCTGGGCTCTGTCAGATCACTTTCTGCAACTTGATCCCCTGTAGGGGGATCGGGCGGCAGAGTAGAGATCTGATAGCTCGGTCACAGTGATCCACTATTTGATCACTGTGAGCACTGTGCCACTATCCACTATCCACTATGTGGATCACTGCGCCCGGGCTGTCAGATCGCTCTCTGCAGCTCGATCTTCCTGCAGGGAAATTGGGCAGCAGAGTAGAGATCTGACAGCCCGGTCGCAGTGATCCACTATGTAAATCACTGCACCCAGGCTGTCAGATCGCTCTCAGCAGCTCGATTCCCCTGCAGCAATAACAAATTGAATGGAAAATCAGCTCAAATTGTGAGCACTTTGAACCCCCAGGTACTTCACAAATTGATCTTTAATAAGGAAAAAGTACTATTTTTTTCACCAACATTTTCTTTTTTCCTTTTTTCGGATCAATTTGTGAAGCACCTGGGGGTTCAAAGTGCTCACTATGCATCTAGATACGTTTCTTGGGGGGGTCACTTGTGGGGGAGCTCCAATGTTTAGGCACACAGGGACTTTCAAAACGTGACATGGTGTCCGCTAACATTTTGAATGGAAAATCAGCTCAAATTGTTAGCGGACACTATGTCGATTTTGGAGAGCCCCTGTGTGCCTAAACATTGGAGCTCCCCCACAAGTGACCCCATTTTGGAAACTAGACCCCACAAGGAACTTATCCAGATGGATAGTGAGCACTTTGAACCCTCAGGTGCTTCACAAATTAATCCGTAAAAATGAAAAAAAGACACATTTTGAGTAAAAAAAAAAGGTACTTTTTAATTTTTACGGATCAATTTGTGAAGCACCTGAGGGTTCAAAGTGCTCACTATGCATCTAGATAAGTGCGCCAAACAGTGGTTTATGACCACATATGAGGTATCGCCGCTGTACTCAGGAGAAATTGCCCAATAAATTTTAGGATCCATTTTATCCTGTTCCCCATGTGAAAATGAAAGAATTGAGGCCAAAAGAACATTTTTGTTAGAAAAATTAAAATGTCCATTTTTTCCTTCCACTTTACTTTAGTTCCTGTGAAGCACCTGAAGGGTTAATAATCTTCTTGAATGTAGTTTTGAGTAGCTTGAGGGGTGCAGTTTTTGGAATGGTGTCACTTTTGGGTGTTTTCTGTCATGTACACCCCTCAAAGAGACTTCAAATGTGATGTGGTTACTAAAAAAATGGTTTTGTAAATTTTGCTGGAAAAATGAAAAATTGCTGATGAACTTTGAACCCTTATAACTTCCTAACAAAAAAAAAATGTTTTCCCAAAATTGTGCTTATGTAAAGTAGACATGTGGGAAATGTTATTTATTAACTGTTTTGTGTCACATACCTCTCTGGTTTAGCAGAATAAATATTCAAAATTTGAAAATTGCTACATTTTCAAAACTTTTGCCAAATTTTTGATTTTTTCACAAATGCAAAAATTATCGACCTTAATTTTCCACTAACATGAAGTCCAATATGTCATGAAAAAGCAATCTCAGAATCGCTAGGATCCGTTGAAGCGTTCCAGAGTTATTACATCATAAAGGGACACTGGTCAGAATTGACAAAAATGCCAAGGTCTTTAGGGTCAAAATAGGCTGGGTCCTATGGTGTTAAGGCAACACCAGTAAAATAAATAAAAAAGATACACTTTTAGTTTTGCTGTAATTCTACTGACCGGTAGAATTATTATTTCCAAAATGAACAATATCCATCAAAACTTGTCTCACAAAAAACAAGCCGTCATATGACTATGTGAAAGTAAAAATAAAAAAGGTTATGGCTGTCAGAAAATGTTGAGAAAAAAACTGAAAAAGCCAACAATGAAAATTGGCCTTGGCAAGAAGAGGTTAAAATGCCTTTATAAGTATAAAAACCCTTTAAGTATACAACCTGTGCAAAACCAAAGTCATTTCAAGGCATGGATCCATGGATTTCAGTTATGGGTGCATATAAATTAATGGATAGGAGAAATAGCATGCTCATCCTGATCCACTTGTTTCATGGAATGTCAATACATGTACAGTTGTGGCCAAAAGTATTGACACCCCTGCAATTCTGCCAGATAATACTCAGTTTTTTCCTGAAAATGATTGCAATCACAAATTCTTTGGTATTATTATCTTCATTTAATTTGTCTTCAATGAAAAAAACAAAAATAATTGTCCTAAAGCCAAATTGGATATAAATCCACATCAAACATAAAAAAGGGGGTGGACAAAAGTATTGACACTGTTAGAAAAATCATGTGATGCTTCTCTAATTTGAGTAATTAACAGCACCTGTAACTTACCTGTGGCACCTAACAGGTGTTGGCAATAACTAAATCACACTTGCAGCCAGTTGACATGGATTAAAGTTGACTCAACCTCTGTCCTGTGTCCTTGTGTGTACCACATTGAGCATGGAGAAAAGAAAGAAGACCAAAGAACTGTCTGAGGACTTGAGAAACCAAATTGTAAGGAAGCATGAGCAATCTCAAGGCTACAAGTCCATCTCCAAAGACCTGAATGTTCCTGTGTCTACCGTGCGCAGTGTCATCAAGAAGTTTAAAGCCCATGGCACTGTGGCTAACCTCCCTAGATGTGGACGGAAAAGAAAAATTGACGAGAGATTTCAACGCAAGATTGTGCGGATGGTGGATAAAGAACCTCGACTAACATCCAAACAAGTTCAAGCTGCCCTGCAGTCCGAGGGTACAGCAGTGTCAACCCGTACTATCCGTCGGCGTTTGAATGAGAAGGGACTGTATGGTAGGAGACCCAGGAAGACCCCACTTCTTACCCCGAGACATAAAAAAGCCAGGCTGGAGTTTCCCAACACTTACCTGAGAAAGCCTAAAACGTTTTGGAAGAATGTTCTCTGGTCAGATGAGACAAAAGTAGAGCTTTTTGGGCAAAGGCATCAACATAGAGTTTACAGGAGAAAAAAAGAGGCATTCAAAGAAAAGAACACGGTCCCTACAGTCAAACATGGCGGAGGTTCCCTGATGTTTTGGGGTTGCTTTCCTGCCTCTGGCACTGGACTGCTTGACCATGTGCATGGCATTATGAAGTCTGAAGACTACCAACAAATTTTGCAGCATAATGTAGGGCCCAGTGTGAGAAAGCTGGGTCTCCCTCAGAGATCATGGGTCTTCCAGCAGGACAATGACCCAAAACACACTTCAAAAAGCACTAGAAAATGGTTTGAGAGAAAGCACTGGAGACTTCTAAGGTGGCCAGCAATGAGTCCAGACCTGAATCCCATATAACACCTGTGGAGAGATCTAAAAATGGCAGTTTGGAGAAGGCACCCTTCAAATATCAGGGACCTGGAGCAGTTTGCCAAAGAAGAATGGTGTAAAATTCCAGCAGAGCATTGTAAGAAACTCATTGATGGTTACCGGAAGCGGTTGATCGCAGTTATTTTGGCTAAGGCTGCGTTCACACATTCGCGTATTTTATCGCGTTTTTTTACGCGCGTCTTTTCAAGAGAAAAACGCGCGTTTAAAAACGCGATAAGAATACGCGAGAGAACAACTCGCTTCTACTTCAATCGCGCATTTAGACGCGCATTTTTATAATGGGACCTATGGAAACACGCGCGTAAAAAAACGCAAAGAATTGACATGTTCATTTTTTTTACGCGCGCGTTTTTTGCTCCAAAAACGCTGCGTTTAATTACGCGATGTCTGCAAGGCACAAAGTGAATGTCCATTCACTTTGCTGTAAAACGCAGACGCACATGCGTTTTTGGAGCAAATACGCGCGTAAAAAAACGCGCAAAATACGCGATGTGTGAACGCAGCATAAAGGTTGTGCAACCAAGTATTAGGCTGAGGGTGCCAATACTTTTGTCTAGCCCATTTTTGGAGTTTTGTGTGACATGATCAATGTTTTGCTTTTTGCTTCATTCTCTTTTGTGTTTTTCATTGAAGACAAATTAAATGAATATAATAATACCAAAGAATTTGTGATTGCAATCATTTTCAGGAAGAAACTGAGTATTATCTGACAGAATTGCAGGGGTGTCAATACTTTTGGCCACAACTGTATATAGAGGAGGGGGGGCTGATAGTAAATTGAGGGAATTGTTAATTTACTGTAGTCTGGAATAGTAGAAGCAGCAGTCTATATCCTTCAGAAAATGTGGATATGCTGCACCTTAAATGATTCCTCGATCAGTCCACCAGGCTCCGCGCATTTTCCGTTTTATTAAGTTGAGTAATTTGAAGTTATATCGTGATCACAAAGAGCCGCTATTCCAATGGAGCCGCATCACTTTATTTTCCTGCAACTAATTTATCTGAGAAAAGTAAATCAGCAGGAGGGAGGTGCGGGCCGGCGGGTCCATCGCAGCAATTTATTTACTTTTCCTCTCTGTCTTTTCTACAGAAGAGACATAATAAGGGATAGACAGACAAAGCTCCTTATTTACAATGTTACACTGGGATTTATAGATTTACAAAGTCTTCCCAGTCACCGCCGCATATTACTGTTTCTTTTTTCAAAGCTGAGACGGATATAACAATTCAGCAACCATGTACTTAGACATACTAAACAGAGATACAGTACATGCATAAAGATACAGTACAAGCACAAAGATACAATACATGCAGATAGATATACCCTAACACATGCACATAGATACAGTATATTCACAAAGATACAGTACATGATCATAGATACAGTACATGAAAAAAGATACAGTACATGATCATAGATACAGTACATGAAAAAAGATACAGTACATGCACAAACATACAGTACATGCATATAGATACACTACCGTACAAAAGATTGGGGTCATTTAGAAATGTCGTTATTTTTGATAGAAAAGCACATTTTTCTTCAATGAAGCTAACATTAAATGAATCAGAAATACGCTCTATACATTGATAATGTGGTAAATTACTATTCTAGCTGCAAACATCTGGTTTTTAATGCACTATCTACATAGGTGTAGAGTCCCATTTCCAACAACCACCACTGCTGTGTTTTAATGGTACATTGTGTTTGCTAAGTGTGTAAGAAGGCTAATGGATGTGTAGAAAACCCTAGCAAACCCTTGCACAAGTATGTTAACACAGCTGAAAACGGTTTGGCTGATTAGAGAAGCTATAAAATTGACCTTCCATTGAGCTAGTTGAGAATCTGGAGCATTACATTTGTTTGTTCTATGAAACTCTCAAAATGGCCAGAAAAAGAGAACTTTCATGTGAAACTTGATAGTCTATTCTTGTTCTTAGAAATTAAGGCTACTCCATGCAAGAGATTGCCATGAAACTGAAGATTTCCTACAACGGTGTGTACTACTCCCTTCAGAGGAGATCACAAACAGGTTATAGCCAGAGTAGAAAGAGAAATGGGAGGTCCCACTGCACATCTGAGCAACAAGACAAGTACATTAGAGTCTCTAGTTTGAGAAATTGATGCCTCACGGCTCCTCATCTGGCAGCTTTAATAAATAGTACCCACAAAACGCCAGTGTCAACGTCTACAATGAAAGGACGACTCCAGGATGCTGGCCTTCAGGGCAGAGTGGCAAAGAAAAAGCCATATCTGAGACTGCCTAATAAAAGGAAAAGATTACCGCATATACTTGAGTATAAGCCGAGTTTTTCAGCACAAAAAATTGTGCTGAAAAGTGCCCCCCTCAGCTTATACTCGAGTCATACAGTTGCTGAGTGCGTGGGGGAAGGGGGGAGACTGGGGGCTGGAGGAGGCAGGGGGAGGCTGCAGAGTGAGCGGAGAGGTCACATGGGGCCGCTCATTAATATAATGAATATGCACTGCATCCCCTGTCCATCAGCGGCAGGGGGAGCAGTGCATATTACATTACTGTCCTCCCCTTTCACAGTATATACCCTCAACATTGTACACCCCCCATTATTTTATAGTGAGCGGCAGCAAGGGGGGCATATATTGTGATGGGGGTATACAATGCTGGGGCATATATTGTGATGGCGGTGTACAATGTTGGGGGCATGTACTGTGCTGGGGGCATTGTATACCAGGGATGGGGGGTGCAATGATGGGGGCGCTGTATACAAGTGATTGGGGGGGTATGTGTGCAATAGTGGGGGCACCGTATACCAGAGATGGGTGGCTATATACAAGTGATGGGGGTGTGTGTGCAATGATGGGGGTTATATACAATGATGGGGGAATATGCACCAAGGATGGGGGGTATGTACAATGATGTGGGGCTATGCACCAAGGGATAGGGGTGTATGCAATAATGGGGGTCTATATACCAGTGATGGGGGTGCTATATACAGTAATAGGGCTATTATACTTGTGATGGGGATGCCATTACCAGTGATGCGGGCTATATACCAGTGATGTGGGCTATACACCAGTGATGCGGGCTATATACCATTGCTGCAGGCTGTATACCAGTGATGCGGGCTGTATACCAGTGATAGGGGGCTATATACCAGTGTTGGGTGCTATATACAGTGATGGGGGCTATATACCAGTGATGGGGGCCATAAACCAGTGATGCGGGTTATATACCAGTGATTCAGGCTATATACTAGTGATGGGGGCTATACACCATTGATGGGGGCATATGCCAGTGATAAGGGGTTTTATACCAGGATGGCAGTCTGCTGCACTTCCCATCCTAGGCTTATACTCGAGTCAATAGGTTTCCCCAGTTTTTGGGGTAAAATTAGGGGCCTTGACTTATACTTGGGTTTGCTTATACTCGAGTATATACGGTAATATGGGCAAAAGAACACAGACATTGGACAGAGGAAGATTGGAAAAACGTTTTATGGACAGACGAATCAAAGTTTGAGGTGTTTGGATCACACAGAAGAACGTTTGTGAGACACAGAGCAACTGAAAAGATGCTGAAACAGGACTGACGCCATCTGTCTAGCATGGTGGAGGTAATGTGATGGTCTGGGGTTGCTTTGGTGCTGGCAAAGTGGGAGATTTGTAGAAGGTAAAAGGGATGTTGCATAAGGAAGGCTATCACTCCATTTTGCAACGCCATGCCATGCTGTAATTGCTGCAAAGGGAGCATTCTTTGACGAAAGGAAAGTTTGAAAGAGAAAATTATTATTTCAAATAACAATCATTATTTCTAACCTTGTCAATGTCTGGACTATATTTTCTATTCATTTTGCAACTCATTTGATAAACAAAAGTATGAGTTTTCATGAAAAACACAAAATTGTCTGGGTGACCCCAAACTTTAGAACGATAGTGTATACTACATCGATAAATATACAGTACAAGCACAAAAATACAGTACATGTATAAAGATACAGTACATGCAGATAGATATACCATAATACATGCACATAGATACAATACATTCACAAAGATACAGTACATGGACATAGATACAATAAATGCACATAGGTATAGCACAAGCACATAGATACAGTAAATGCACAAAGATACAGTACATGTACATAGATTCAGTACATACACATATATACAGTACATGCATAAAGATACAGTACATGCACATATATACAGTACATGAACAAAGAAGCAATACATGTACATGGATACACTACATGGATAAATATACAGTACATGCACAGAGATACAGTACATGTGTAAATATACGGTGCATGCACATAGATACAGTACATGCACAAACATACAGTACATGCAAAAATATTCAGTACTTGTACAAATATACAGTACATGTGCATGAATACAGTGCATGCACACACATAAACACATAGTGTACATGCACATAGACAGTCACCTCCATATCTGAGGCAGATAAGGAGACGTCAGATGTATGAGTGCTATATGGTAGATTGGAGTTCTCACAAAAAGGCAGAGAATGTGGACAGGGTACAGGAGTATGCCCATACTAGAAAAATGTCTGCGTTGGAAGACTTGAAGTATGGGTAATGCAGGGCTGTAGAAGGTGCAAAGATAGCATTTGTGCACAGTCTGTGGTATCTGGAGGGGTTGTGGGCACTGCTGAAGAATTTACATAAGGTTCTTAGCAGTAGTATAACTAGAAGCCGATGGGCCCTAGTGCAAAATTTCCATCAGTGGCCACAACTCACAGGTCATTAATAGTATTGACTTTCAGTTTTTGAATAGAGAGGAACTTGGTTCTATTCAAGTTGAAATCCAAGAGAATTTATTACCGTAATTATGAATACAATCTGCAGTGAAAACATAACTGTTCTGTCTATTCATAGACCTTCCTCAGAGATTGTTATCAGGAGAATGTATGGGTAAGTGCCTAGAGACGCCCTTTTCTAGGCACCATACTCACAGTTATTTTTCACTATATGGGTTCCATTCTCTTTTGGAGCCTATATACTGTACAGCTTTATGCTTGCCTATACATTCTCCTGATAGTAATCTGTCTATCTGAGGAAGGTCTATGAATAGATAGAAACGTTATGTTTTCACTGCAGATTTCATTCATATTTAATAAATTCTCTTGGATTACAACTTGAATAGAACCAAGTTCTTCTCTATTCAAAAAGTGCTATTGACCAAAAAGAGAAAGGCAATACTATAAATTAGTCCAATATAGGAAAAAAAGAGAAGCGGCACTCACCCTTTTAGATGCCAAATCCTTTATTTTGTCTTGCTCATCCTAGCATAGACAAATCAGCGGGGAGAGGGAGTGGGGGTCGGCGGACGACGGCTTGCAAGCTACACTTGCCTTCAAATCAGCCCTCACCTCTGCTAAACAGACCTATTTCACAAACCTTATATCTTCCTTATCCTACAACCCCAAACAACTGTTCAGCACTTTTAACTCTCTCCTCCACTCACCGCTTCCCCCTCTGAACTCTCTTATCTCTGCTGAGGACTTTGCCACATCCTTCAAAAATAAGATTGACCAAACAAGGCAAACCTTTATTGTTCCACCACTCCAACCACTCCATATACTTGACCTCTGCCCTTGCCTCATAACCTCCCTCTCCAACATCACTGAAGGAGAGCTTACTCATCTCATATCCAAATCACACCTCACCACCTGTGCACTTGACCCCATCCCTTCCCACCTCCTCCCCAACCTCACTAACATGCTCATCCTAACCCACCTATTCAATCTATCACTATCTTCCGGGACCTTCCACTCAGCTTTCAATCATGCCACACCATCATGCCTATCCTCAATAAGCCAAACCTTGACCCAACTGCTAGGACGAGCTACCGCCCCATATCACTGCTCCTGTTTGCTTCCAAACTCCTTGAGCAACACGTCCATGCTCAACTTTCCACCCACCTCTCATCTAACTCTCTCCTTCACAATCTACAATCCAGTTTCCGGCCCCACCACTCAATGGAAACTGCCCCAACAAAAATTACTAACGATATACTCACAGCCAAAGCTAACAGACAATTCTCCATCCTCATCCTTCTAGACCTGTCCTCTGCCTTTGACACAGTCAACCACTCCTTCCTACGTCAGATACGTCAGATTCTTTCTTCCATTGGCATCAAAGACCTTTGCCCTGTCCGGTTTTGCCTCATACCTTTCCAACCGCACATTTAGCGTTTCCCACTCCCACACTATCTCCTCATCCCGCCCTCTCTCTGTTGCAGTCCCACAAGGCTCTGTCCTGGGGCCCCTACTTTTCTCCATCTGTACTCTAGGCCTAGGACAACTCATACAGTCCCGTGGTTTCCAGTACCACCTGTACGCTGATGACATTCAGATCTACCTCTCTGGCCCAGATGTCAACTCCCTGCTTTCTGTCAGCCATATCCTCCTTCTTCACCTGTCACTAACTAAAACTCAACGTAGACAAAACCTAACTCATCATCTTTCCTCCATCGCATCTTTCATCTTCACCACTTGATCTATTATGGTAAATTGCATCATGCTCTCTCCCACACCTCAAATTCGCTGCCTTGGAGTAACTCTCGACTCTGCCCTATCCTTCAAACCACACATCCAAACTCTCGCCACCTCCTGTCGCGTCTAGCTCAAGAATATTTCCAGAATCTGTCCATTTCCTCAGCCCTCAATCTACTAAAATTCTTGTACATGCCCTTCTCATTTCCCGCCTTGCCTACTGCAACATTCTCCTCTGCAGCCTCTTTGCTGCTCGACTAATCCACATCTCTCCTCACTTCTCCCCTGTATCTCCCCTCTGCAAATCTCTCCACTGGTTCCCAATTTCCCAACGAATCCAGTTCAAGCTACTAACACTGACCTACAAAGCCATCAATAAACTGTCTCCTCCCTATATCTCTGAACTAATCTGCCACTATCTTCCCTCATGTAATTTTCGATTCTCCCAAGATCTCCTCCTCTCCTCTACACTTATCCGTTCCTCACACAACCGCCTCCAATATTTCTCCCGAATATCCCCCATCCTCTGGAATTCTACACCCCAACAAGTCCGATTATCCACCACGCTCGGATCCTTCAGACGGAACATGAAAACCCATCTCTTCAGGAAAGCTTACAGCCTGCTGCTGCCCCACCGCCACCAGAGCTGCTGCCCCGCCGCCACTGGAGCTGCTCCCCACCGCCACCAGAGTTGCCGCATCCTTGACCTAATGTCTCCTCCCCATTATCCTGTAGATTGTAAGCCCGCAAGGGCAGGGTCCTTCCCTCTCTGCACCAGTCTGTCATTGTTAATTTGTTTACTGTAAACTATATCTATAATTTTGTATGTAACCCCTCTCATGTACAGCACCATGGAATTAATGGTGTTAAATAAATAAATAATAATAATAATAATAATAATTGGATGATCTATGTATCCCTTAGCTATCAGCCTGCTCCAGGATGTACATAGACAATACCCAGATGTCTGCAGATCCTTGGGGGTCCAGTCCATTGTCTCTAGAGGGTTTCCTTCTAAGCTTGGATAAGAAAACGTGCGTCCATTTATTATGCTGAGTATTAAGGAACCCGCTCATTTACCCTGCACCAGACTAAATAGCTTCTAATTGTCTCAGCAATTGCTCGGAAAATGATACTGGTTACATTGACATTTGGATAAAGCATTCTCAGTAGCTCCAAATTAAGACCGGCCCCGTAATAAGAAAAGTCCCTGTTTTTCAGAATTACAATTGTGACTAATATCCGATGATTTGTCAAAGTTGCCCTAGAAATCCTAAACTAGCGGGTTAATGAATGAGCGTTATATCCATCTCTCCACGGGAAATTTATATAGGGGGATAGGAGTGTAATAAAAGCCGGTGTCACTTTTAATTGTCTTCCATTTAGTCGTCTATTTATTAAGAGGAGAAAATACATTCACCTCCTATCAGGTTCTGAAGGTTGATTGAACCTAAAATGAATATGAAGATTTATTGCCCTGGCGTTTTTGTCAGTAATGCTTATATGATGAGTGTGGTAATGTCATCCTGTAAATCCAAGTTATTAATAAGAAAAAAAAAGTAATCTCCCTCCTCTGAAAATCAAATCGGTTTTATTGAAGGGGTTGTTCATTTTTGGCCTGTTGTTGTCACCCCTGGAATCAAATGTAAACCAAATCATGTTTTCCTGCAGTGCCCCTGCAGGGAAAATGAGGCATTGCATGGTGATCCTTCGTCATCTGCAATTTTGGAAAATGAAAGTGGCCAGGCCCCTTCAATAAATAGATTTATTTTGTGATTACATCAATTGTAGAAAGTTACCACTATAGTGGGGGTCCCAACACTGAATCCAAAGGAGTTGAATGCTGCAGCTAGTACATTATGGAGCTGAAGATAACTCATTACTGCCCTCTACGCTAGTTCCATAAATGTTTAAGTCCTCCTGGCAATAGTCTTGCAGCCAGGGGAGACCTTGGGAAGAGTAAAGGACAGAAGACCACCTCTCAAGACCATTGTGCATGTAGGATCACCTCTCAAGACAATTGTGCATGCAGGACCACCTCTCAAGAACCCCGTGCATACAGAACCACCTCCCAAGACCATGCAGGACCACCTCTCATGACCACTGTACATGCAGGAACACCTCTCAAGACCACTGTGCATGCCGGACCATCTTTCACGACCACTATACATGCAGAACCACCTCTGACGACCACTGTGCATGCAGGACCACTTTTCAAAACCACTGTGCATGCAGGACCACCTCTCACGACCACTGTGTATGCAGAACCACCTCTCATGACCACCGTGCATGCAGAACCACCTCTCATGACTACCGTGCATGCAGGACCACCTCTCATGACCACCATGTATGCAGGGCCACCTCTCAAGGCCACTGTGTATGCAGGACCACTTCTTATGACCATTCAGAATGCAGGACCACCTCTCAAGAACATTGTGTATGCAGCACCACCTCTTAAGAACACCGTGTATGAAGGGCCACCTCTCAAGGCCACTGTGTATGCAGGACCACTTCTTATGACCATTCAGAATGCAGGACCACCTCTCAAGAACATTGTGTATGCCGCACTACCTCTTAAGAACACCGTGTATGAAGGGCCACCTCTCAAGGCCACTGTGTATGCAGGATCACCTCTTACAACCACCATGCATGCAGGACCACCTCTGAAAACCACGATACATGCAGGACTACCTTTCACGACCACCATGCATGCAGGAACAACTCTCACAACCACTGTGCATAGAGGACCACTTCTTTTGACCACAATGCATGCATGACCACCTCTCAAGACCACCATGCATGTGGGCCATATCTTAAGTTATAACATAAGCATGTAGGACCACTTTTATGGCCATAGTCCTGCAGCAAAAGGAGGCCATGGGAAGAATAGGGGACAGGAGACCCTCATTCTGTTATCAGTGAGTGATTGGTGATAATTTGCTCTCACTGGAGAACTCTCCTGATGTCTTTAATGCATTGAACTGGTCCGCATCGATCTGAGCCGCTGCATGGAGATCATACAGCTGCAGGAGCAGAGACCTGGCTATCAGAGAGGAATAGACTCTTTATAACGAAGGTAGAGATGATTAATTACCATTTCTGCCTTTTTGATGGCTACTGTATATATACTCAGTGCTGAACAAGGGCTGTGTATACTGATTACAAATTACTAACAGCATCTCCACGTCTGGACCCAGCTATGATGTGATAGTCAAGCTCTGGGATGGAGTTCAATCTATCAGATCAATGCTGCATTGAAGTCAGAACCCTTAATCTGTCCTGTAACCTGGGCTAATATGTTATCACCAGTTACAGGGGAAATCAGCGAAATAAAAACACTTACTTAAATGTTGAGATGCTCCCAAAAGTATTTTCATACAATGAGTAAAATTAATAATGAACCAAAGCAGGAATAAATAAATAAATAAATAAAGCACATTTAAGAGCCTTTTCACATCAGCAGTAATCGCTGATCGCGGCAGTTGCGTTTTTTTCACCGTAGACATTACATGGGGCTTGCCGCAGGTGAACCGCAAGTGCAGCTGTTATGCGGTAACCGCGGCAGTTGCGGTTTTTTCACTGCAACTGCCGCAATCAGCGATTACCGCCGATGTGAAAGGGGCCTTAGGAATAAGAAATTCCAAAGCAACATTTTGACAAAAAAGGGGAGATGGGAAGCGCTCCATTTGAGAAGAACCCAGTGGTCTAGTGGGGGATATAAAGGTGAGGGGGTGGATCGCCTCTCACCTGGGGAGGTTGTGCACCTCTGTACAACCTCAGTGAAGCATGTCTTGTTTAGCCAGCGTCTCAAGGTGGCTCCTATCCCAATCTCGAGGTCCTTCCGTCCTAGGCCAGTCACTTGGGATGCCGCCTGGTCAGATAACCCGCGTGTCAGCAGGATACATGTCACCGCAGGTCCTACACCTTTGGGCGGCTTCAGGAAGATATATCAGCGGCACCCGGCAGCTCTCGCCACAACACCAGATTGGCGCAGCAATTAGAAAGGAACTTCCCTTGTGGTCAGAAGGAGGGGAGCACTGAGGCACACACACATGAGGTGACCTCAGGTCTGTGTGCCCCAACGCTCCCCTCCTTCTGACCACAAGGGAAATTCTTTCTAATGCAACATTTTTACCTCAACTGCCTGACACACAAAAAAAAACATACCGTATATCGGATACATAAAAATAACTACTCTGAAAAGGAGAATACAATTTGAAATGTATTAAAATGTAAAAAAGTTTAAAATCTGTGAAAACTACATATTTCCAATTTTTTTAAGTTTCCATACTCTGAACTGGCTACATTTGACAACCTATACTTAATATACCCTGACAAGTATTTCTGAGTGTGATAATCATTCATATTGACTTTTGAGATGAAGAAAATATTTTTTCCTCTTGCTTTGACATTTTCCACGATAAGTGGAATAAAATTACCAGCTTTAAAAAACAAGCAAAAAAACAGATAGTCATGAGGGTGTCCTGTCCTTGGGAGACATGTGGTAGTTTTGGGATCTATCTTGTCTTTTGAGACTCTGGGTTTTAAACATATTTACTTTCTTTTGGTGTAGTGAAAGCTATTGAATCTTCCATTGCTGGTTGTTCCTTACTACTACTTTTTCAGGTGCTGCAGGTTTGTTACCACTCCCCTTCACCTTAAATAGTCTCGAGTACAAGATGACGGTTATAGAATCTCATTCTGAACTGACCACCGTGGAGACAGGAGTTCTGTTGCTAGTGTCCTGTTGCCGCAGTCCGGGTGTGAATTCAGAGTGTATCCTTTCTGTCTATGTTTCCCTGCCTGCCTTTTCACAATAGATGTGATGTCTAGTGCACTCATTTACAGGGCAGAGACATTCCATGCGCACACAAACAGGCCTTTGGCCAATCCAGATCCGATGGATCCACCCTCAATTCTTGCTCCCAAGCTTTTAGGGTGCGTGCCCACGGTCTGGAGGAGCTGCGTGTTGGACGCAGCTCCTCCGGACAGAGGGAAGCCGCGGGTGGCTGCAGGGAGACTGAAG
Source organism: Allobates femoralis (assembly GCA_033576535.1). Classification (NCBI taxonomy): domain Eukaryota; kingdom Metazoa; phylum Chordata; class Amphibia; order Anura; family Aromobatidae; genus Allobates; species Allobates femoralis. The sequence continues at coordinate 98,092,830 of JARQOC010000010.1, read as the reverse complement.
CCGCCCTGTACTCACCATGTGCTGCGGGTGCAGGGCGGCTTCTCCCTGCAGTCACCCGATGGGAGCCGCTTCCGACTCTGCAGTATGAAATAAACATGCTGCGGAGGAGCGGACTTCCAGCAACCCGCACCGCAGCTCCAAAGACGCTGCGGGCGGGTTACGCATAGTGAGGATGGGATTTCGTGAAATCCCATCCACTATGCTAGTACTGTACGACGCAGCGTTTTGGACGCAGCGGCAAGACGCTGCGTCCAAAACGCTGCGTACACTGATCGTGTGCACACACCCTTACAAACCAAGCCTGTTCCGATATGAGGGGGGGGGGCGATCAAAATGTTGTATATTTGTGATTTAACGTGAGAAGGGGTCTCAGTCTGTAGTAAAAGGACTTCAAAGGTGGTCAGGTGTCTGCTCAGTTCAGAGGAGGAGCCGAGCGAAGAGACATTAGATTGTAGTTGAAGGTAAGCAAACCAGTGTACTCTTTTGTCTGGTGCTTTGTCACGGAACTCTTGGGAAATTTTTATGCTATAGGTGTCTATATGTGGACATGCAATGGTTGTGAATTAGCTTAAAGCCTGTTGAAAATTTGACCAATATGTCACAGTAATTAACTGAATTTATTCTGTGTATCTTTAACAAAAGAGTGGACACATCTGTAAATGCTGGAATATATGAAAAATTTGAGGCTTCACTACTGAAACAACATGTCCCCTTGAAATTTCATTTGCAATGTTCTTATAGAGAGCAGTCAGACTAATACACTCCGCTCCTTTCCCATATTGTAGAAGGGTAGGATTCTGCGGGGGAGGAGCATATTTTATTTAACACCACCCATGAGGATAAGGCAGACGTTTTCCTATTCACTAGGTCTTGTTTCTTGGCAGGATACTTTTTATATGACCTCAATTGACCTCAATTAAGATATAAGTCCTTGATCTACTATTGTACCAGACAGATGTGCTAACATTTTGTCAAAAGACTTTCTAATTAGAAACTTATTTTACTTACCACTGTCTTTATAAGTCAGAAATGTGATTGCTCTCATAATTGTTTACAAGGTTGTTACAGTGAAAGGTGACCTGTGGTTTTATATTACACTACAACTCTCAGCATGCTCTCCCAGCCCGTGATCTCGAATCTGAGACATGTTGTGCAGTTTCTCCAGACATTGGGTTTACAGTACTTTGCTTTGCCAACACGTCTAGTCTAAACATGTAGTTTCCATAGTGACTTTACGTTTTTTCACCTCTAAATTTGCAGCCGACTTTATTTTGATGTTCTTGTGACTTTTTTTTAGCATTTTATTGCTTCTGAAATTTTCCATCAGTGATTCGCATTACATAACACCTGGGTACTTTCATACCGTGATGTACTTTATAAAGTCCCCTAGGATAAATTGTGATAGCCTGAATTCTTCACACCAAGAAAAGATGTGTAAATGCAGCAGATTTGTTATTAGGGTAAGATGACATAAGTATATGAAGAAAATTCACAAAAACACAAAACAGCAAAATTGGGCATAGTTAAAGGGGTTGGTGACCAATTTAGGGACCTCCTATACAAATGGATATAGTGACCTGTTCATGCATAACCACTTCTAATGGCCACTGTGACTGCAGGACCACCTCTTAAAACCATAGTGCAGGCAGGACCAACTCTCAAGACCAACATGCATAAAGGGGCACCTCTTACAACCATAGTGCATGCAGGACTACCTTGCAAAACCACTGTGAATAATGGACCACCTTTTATGATATTGTGCATGCAGGACCACCTCTTATGAGCACCATGCGTGCAGGAACACCCCTTATGACCACTGAGCATGTAGGACCATCTCTTATGACCACTGTGCATGCAGGACCTTCTCTTATGAGCACCATGCATGTAGGTCCAACTCCTATGAACACTATGCATGCAGTGCCACCTTCTTATGAGCACCATGCATGCAGGAGCACCTCTTATGACCACTGTGCATGCATAAAAACCTGGATACACGGTGCTCATAGGAGGTGATTCTGCATGCATGGTGCCCATAAGAAGGTGGTCCTGCATGCATGGTGCTCATAAGAGATGGTCCTGCATGCACAGTGGTCATAAGAGATGGTCCTGCATGCACAGTGGTCATAAGAGGTGTTCCTGCATGCATGATGGCCATAAAAGGTTTTCCTGCATGCACTATGGTTGTATGAAGTGATCATTTATGCACGGTGGTCTTGGGAGATGGCTCAATATGCACGGTGGTCTTGAGAGGTGGTCCTGCCTGCACTATGGTTTTAAGAGGTTGTCCTGCAGGCACAGTGGCTATTAGAATTGGTTATGCATGAACAGTTCACTATATCCATTAGTATGGGAGTTCCATACACTGTGTATGCATGACCACCTCTTATCACCTCTGTGCATCCAGAACCACCTCTTATGAGCACCATGCATGCAGAATCAACTCTTATGAGCACTGTGCATGCAGGACCACCTTTTATGACCACTATGCATGCCGGACCAACTTTCAAGACCACTGTGTATGCAGGACCACCTTTTATGACCACCGTGCATACAAGACAACCTCTCAAGACCACCATGCATGCATTGCAGTATCACCTCTTCTGGGCACCATGCAAGCAAAATCACCTCTTTTGAGCACCATGCATGCAGGACCACCTCTTCTGAGCACCATGCATTCAGGACCACCTCTTATGATCACCGTGCATGCAAGACCACCTTTTATGACCATGGTGCATGCAGTACCACCTCTCAAAACCACTCTGCCTGCAGGATTATGTTTTATGACCATTGTGCATGAAGGACCTCCTGTTACAATCATAGTGCATGCAAGACCACCTCTCGAGACGACTGTGTATACAGGACAGCCTCTCATGACCACCGTTCATATAGGACCACCTCTCAAGGCCACTATTCATGCAGGTGCACCTTTCAAGACCACCATGCATATAGAACCCCCTCTCAAGACCACCATGCATGCAGGACCACCTCTTAAGACCACTGTGTATAGAGGACCACCTCTGGAGACCACAGTGCATGCAAGACCAATGCTCAAGACCACCATGCATGCAGGACCACCATTCAAGACCACTGTACATGCAGGACCACCTCTCATGACCGCCATGCATGCAGGGCCTCCTCTCAAGACCAACATGCATATAGAACCACTTCTCAAGACCACCGTGCATGCAGGACCACCTCTCAAAACCACCATACATGCAGGACCACCTCTCAAGACTACCACGCATGCAGGACCAGCTCTCAAGATCAATGTGCATGCAGGACCACCTCTCAAAACTACCATGCAGGACCCCCTTTTATGACCACTTTGTATGCAGGACCAGCTTTTATAACCATCGTGAATGTAGGTCCACCTTTTATGACTATCGTGCATACAGCACCTCCTCGTATGACCACTCTGCATACACAACAACCACTTATGACCACTGATGTTGTACCGCCTCTCACAACTATCAAACATGCCAGACCAATTCTTACAACCACCATGCATGCAGGACTACCTATCACAACCACTGTGAATGCAGGACCACCTCTCAGTTCTCGATGATGTGCAGTGAGCCCTAATCTCTCTAAATAAATTCAACTCCATATACTGTATATCAGACATTTATGGCATGGGTAGATGGAACACTTTTATGGAAATACGAAGACCTTAGGGGCAGATCAAGCTGCTTTTCCCTTGGACTGTTGAAGCATTTACACAGGGAGGGGAAGCCTGTCAAAGTAATATTTCAACCAGCCTACCAAAGTCAGGCAGTCTTAACAAGCGTAAAGTTGTTCCAAATGTTGGTCTATAGATTCTATGGTCCTTCACATGGAGCAGAGCCCAAGTGTTAATCGTAAAGTGCTCTATATCTCTTATTAAAGGGCTCTACCTTTGGGCGCTCTAATGATGATTCTTTCCCTGCTTGACCGTTTAGTAGGGAACTCAAGAAACTATACTTCTAATTTCTTTAATATAAGGGGAAGGGCTGGTTCATATCTCAATAGCATAGGGCAAGAATACAAGATTCATCTTTAATTTTGCTGTATCTACTGTATACATGTTTTTCATAAAATTAAATAACGTATTCTGATTAATTTTTTGTACTTTTCATCTGTTTTTTTCCTTCAAACAATAAATTGCTACTACATTTTTGCCGACTCCTGTTCTGTACTTGAATACCATGTCTTAATTTTGCAATGCTCCTCCATCACATGAATTACCTAGCCTATCCCCATCCCCCTTTGATTGATCCAACTTATGACTTCTGATCAATGTTACTCCAGAAATACCGTAAGCCTTGGAAGAACCGTATGATATCCATGTTGGGGGGCATGGAAGGTTCCGAAGAGTTAAAATAAGATTGCTAATGGGGCTTCTGTAGATGGTAAATTATAATTAATATTATACTGTATGTATGTACAAAGATGAACCTTGGTGAATTATACACCTACTTACTGCTCTCCAACCCTCTTTTTTCTTCATTCCCATCTTCCTTCTCATCTCCTTGCATCCCATTTTTCCAATCTTTCAGACTTTCTTTTTTTGCTTCCTAATTTACTCCCAGCTGAATGTCATTCTTTTTCTTTCTTATCAGGCCTTATCCATCCTTCCTTTCTTCCTTCCTTCTTTCTCTCTTTTTCTCTTTGTGTCCCCAATTTAATCTTACCACCTTGTTTTCTTTTCATCTTTTCTTCTTCCCTTCCTACCTTCCTTTGTCCATCACTTCCTTCATTTCTGCCTTGCTCATTCCCTTTTTTCTCAAAATAATTTTTTATAATGATTCTGCTTTTCTTATTGGCACAATTTTTTCCTTTTATTCAAATTTTGTGTCTTTCTTACTTCTTTTTTTTTATTTTTTCCCTTGTTTTCCTCCAATCTTTTTCATTTCAAACCCTCCTTTATTCTTTGCTCACTCTCTACTTTGTATTTCTCAACTTTTTCCTTCCTTCCTTCCTTCCTTCCTTCCTTCCTTCCTTCCTTCCTTCCTTCCTTCCTTCCTTCCTTCCTTCCTTCCTCCCTCCCTCACTCCCTTCCTTCCTTTTCTTCATTCCTTCCTTCTTCCTGTCCATCCTCACTTATTGTTTTTCTGCCTCTTCATCTTCTCACCTTTCTTCCTCTCTCTAACCATTCTTCCTTCCCTTTCTTGCTCTTATTCATCCTCCCTCCCTTCTATTCTCCTTCCTTCCTAAGTTCTTACCTCACTCACTCTCTCTTCTTCTTCCTTTTTGTCCTCTCTTTTTTGCTACTGTAGTTCCCTTTTCTTCTTATCCCCTTTACTTTTTTCCTCCTCCCTTTCTTCATTAGCCCCTCTCTCCCTCTCTCATCTTCTCTTCTTCCCTCTCTCCTATCCTTCTTTGTCCTTTCCTTGATATCTCTCTTAATTCCCTCTTCCCTTTGCCTACTTCCTGTTTCACTTCCTCCTATTTTTCTTTCCCCCTTCCTTTCTTCTATATCCCTTTGTTCTTTAGTTTCTCTTTCTACCCCTCCTTCTCCCATTAGTTTTTCATTACTTCCTTCCCACTCTCCCTATCTCCCTCCCTTCCTTCCCATCTCCCTCCCTCCTTCTTCTCTTTCTTCTTTCTTGCTTTCCTCCTACCTCCAACCCTCCCACCTTCTTCTCTCCCTTTCTTTTTTCTTTCTTCCTTTCCTCCCTCCATCTCCCCCTCCTCCTTCTTCTCTTCCTTCTTCCTTCCTTTCCTCCCACATCCATCCCTCCCATCTTTCTTCATTCCTTCCCTTCTCTCCTTCGATCTCCTCTCCCTTTCTTTTTTCTTCCTTCCCTTCCTCCCACTTCCATCTCTCCCACCTTCTTCTCTCCCTTTCTTTCATTTGAAGTGGCCATTCTCCGTCCCATCCTCCTCACTATACACTTACCAGCCCCTTCATCATTTCTTGCTGTAGACGAGGAATCCTCGCTGTTTGTGGCCAAATTGAATCATAATCAATTCTCCTGCAGAACAACAACGTAAATTTTCTAAATAGAAAAGCGAATAATTATAGAAATTTATGGTAAAAGCAGAAAAGAAATGTCTGATGTGAAGAGAAGCCGGACGTGCGGTGTAACAGATTAGTGAGCTACGGCACTTTACGGGCTGGAATATTCATCTATATTAAGAATGAATTAAGGAACCTTTTAGTCAATGACAACCAATTACACATCACTCCATGTAGGAAAATCTCTTCTAAAGCCAGGAGAGTCCATTAAAATCAGGACCAGATTTGCCTATCGCTACGTCCAAACCCCGTCTTACCTCCTTTTTCATAATTATCATTAATATCAAATATAAGTGCCGCCAAACAGTGCACCGGCTGCCAATCACTAACTGCTCCGTTATCTCATCTCTTCCGGGTGTTTTCATATCAATAATAGTATAAAAAAACACGACTGGTGCTTAGCGCTATGAATATTCCCCTCCAGGGTGTAAAACAGTCATATTCAAGTGTTTTTTTAGGGCAAACGATCTGTAAGTTTATTGGGTTATATATCCGAAAACCAAAATGATATGTACGCCAGTTCTAATAGTGTCTCGGATCGTGCGGTGTTTTAGTAGCAGGGAAACTATATTTCTTTTAAAAAATGATTTCTAAAACTGCTGAAATTACATTCCCCGTAGGTCTGGGAGCTTTGAATAATAAAATCGAGCCCATTATGCACTATGGTCTCTGCAAATATAAATTCTTCTTAATGTCATAATATCCTTGAAACACGGCAGAAAAGGAATTTGATCTCCAGTTCATGTGTGAAATTTAGTTCTGCATAGCGATGAGAGCCCAGCGGATCATAACTATTGATCACTTACGTATTGTGAGCGGCGAGAGAGACTCGGCGGCATAAATTATCACATAAAATCTCTGTAAGGTGAAGAGGATGGAATATAAGGTGCAAAAGCATTATTAAAGGGAAATTATAACTTCATATATACAGGAGTGGGAGGTGAGCTGTGATATCACCTATTGTGAATGGTGGATCCTGTGTTATCTACTGTATATGGAGGTGATATCAGTCATTGTAAAGGAGGAGGTGAGCTGTGACATCACCTATTGTGAATGGTGGATCCTGTGTTATCTACTGTATATAGGGGTGTTATCAGTCATTGCACAGGAGGAGGTGAGCTGTGACATCACCTATTGTGAATGGTGGATCCTGTGTTATCTACTGTATATAGAGGTGTTATCAGTCATTGTACAGGAGGAGGAGGTGAGATGTGACATCATCTATTGTGAATGGTGGATCCTGTGTTATCTACTGTATATAGAGGTGTTATCAGTCATTGTACAGGAGGAGGAGGTGAGCTGTGATATCACCTATTGTGAATGGTGGATCCTGTGTTATCTACTGTATATAGAGGTGTTATCAGTCATTGTACAGGAGGAGGTGAGCTGTGATATCACCTATTGTGAATGGTGGATCCTATGTTATCTACTGTATATAGAGGTGTTATCAGTCATTGTACAGGAGGAGGAGGTGAGCTGTGATATCACCTATTGTGAATGGTGGATCCTGTGTTATCTACTGTATATATAGGTGATATCAGTCATTGTAAAGGAGGAGGTGAGCTGTGATATCACCTATTGTGAATGGTGAATCCTGTGTTATCTACTGTATATAGAGGTGTTATCAGTCATTGTACAGGAGGAGGAGGTGAGCTGTGATATCACCTATAGTGAATGGTGGATCCTGTGTTATCTACTGTATATAGAGGTGTTAGCAGTCATTGTACAGGGGGAGGGTGAGCTTTGATATCACCTATTGTGAATGGTGGATCCTGTGTTATCTACTGTGTATATAGAGGTGTTATCAGTCATTGTACAGGAAGAGGAGGTGAGCTGTGATATCACCTATTGTGAATGGTGGATCCTGTGTTATCTACTGTATATAGAGGTGTTATCAGTCATTGTAAAGGAGGAGGAGGTGAGCTGTGATATCACATATTGTGAATGATGGATCCTGTGTTATCTACTGTATATAGAGATGTTATCAGTCATTGTACAGGAGGAGGAGGTGAGCTGTGATATCACCTATTGTGAATGGTGGATCCTGTGTTATCTACTGTATATAGAGGTGTTATCAGTCATTGTACAGGAGGAGGAGGTGAGCTGTGATATCACCTATTGTGAATGGTGGATCCTGTGTTATCTACTGTATATAGAGATCTTATCAGTCATTGTACAGGAGGAGGAGGTGAGCTGTGATATCACCTATTGTGAATAGTGGATTCTGTGTTATCTACTGTATATAGAGGTGTTATCAGTCATTGTACAGGAGGAGGAGGTGAGCTGTGATATCACCTATTGTGAATGGTGGATTCTGTGTTATCTACTATATATGGAGGTGTTATCAGTCATTGTACAGAAGGAGGAGGTGAGCTGTGATATCACCTAGTGTAAAAAGTGAATTCTCTGTTATCTACTGTATATAGAGGTGTTATCAGTCATTGTACAGGAGGAGGTGAGCTGTGATATCACCTATTGTGAATGGTGGATCCTGTGTTATCTACTGTATATGGCGGTGTTATCAGTCATTGTACAGGAGGAGGAGGTAAGCTGTGATATCACCTATTGTGAATGGTGGATCCTGTGTTATCTACTGTATATAGAGGTGTTATCAGTCATTGTACAGGAGGAGGTGAGCTGTGATATCACCTATTCTGAATGGTGGATCTTGTGTTATCTACTGTATATAGTGGTGTTATCAGTCATTGTACAGGAGGAGGAGGTGAGTTGTGACATCACCTATTATGAATGGTCGATCCTGTGTTATCTACTGTATATATAGGTGTTATCAGTCATTGTACAGGAAGAGGTGAGCTGTGACATCACCTACTGTAAAAAGTGAATTCTGTGTTATTTACTGTATATAGAGGTGTTATCAGTGATTGTACAGGAGGAGGAGGTGAGCTGTGATATAATCTATTGTGAATGGTGGATCCAGTGTTATCTACTGTATATAGAGGTGTTATCAGTCATTGTACAGGAGGAGGAGGTGAGCTGTGATATCACCTATTGTGAATGGTGGATCCTGTGTTATCTACTGTATATGGAGGTGTTATCAGTCATTGTACAGGAGGAGGAGGTGAGCTGTGATATCACCTATTGTGAATGGTGGATCCTGTGTTATCTACTGTATATAGAGGTGTTATTAGTCATTGTACAGGAGGAGGAGGTGAGCTGTGATATCACCTATTGTGAATGGTGGATCCTGTGTTATCTACTGTATATAGAGGTGTTATCAGTCATTGTACAGGAAGAGGAGGTGAGTTGTGACATCACCTATTGTGAATGGTGGATCCTGTGTTATCTACTGTATAAAGAGGTGTTATCAGTCATTGTACAGGAGGAGGAGGTGAGCTGTGATATAACCTATTGTGAATGGTGGATCCTGTGTTATCTACTGTATATAGAGGTGTTATCAGTCATTGTACAGGAGGAGGAGGTGAGCTGTGATATCATCTATTGTGAATGGCGGGTCCTGTGATATCTACTGTATATAGAGGTGTTATCAGTCATTGTACAGGAGGAGGAGGTGAGCTGTGATATCATCTATTGTGAATGGCAGGTCCTGTGTTATCTACTGTATATAGAGGTGTTATCAGTCATTGTACAGGAGGAGGAGGTGAGCTCTGATATCACCTATTGTGGATGGTGGATCATGTGCTTATTTGCAGTATTCATGTTTCTAGTATGAGGATTAGAATTGCCCACGTTTCCTCTTTTATTTCTCCTTGAAAGGCATATAGAGTGTGTTACTAACAATGTCACAGTGTGTATGTGGAGCCCACTGGGACGGGGGAACTCGGTACCGGACCGGTCTGCTACTGGGGAAGTCACGGGTGGCTTGGTCCGGACCGTGTCCCTGGCTCACACAATGGATTAGGGGAATATTTACAGGGGAAATGTCACGTGTGACGCCACCCACTTGGTGCGGCCAGTGATGGGGGCCGCCGCTGCTACTGAACCTCCGGGGGTGATGGAGTAGCAGCGGAGATGGTGTAGTTCCAGTGGGAAGAACTGTATCCCCCGGGGCAGTAAGAGTTAACTCTATGGTGCGGTTGTAGCACACTTACTTGCAGGCTGCAGGGATCTCTCCTCCTGGCTGGTGCTGACAGGCTGGATCTGTATGAGGGAGAATGGGATGCAGATAGAGGCAGACAAGAGAGGCAATTCAGGGTTTTCCAAAGCTTTACTCCAAGTTCTTTCAGTTACTTTACAGGTCATTTGCAGTTCTTACAAGTTACAGTACACGGGCTCATTCTCCCTTTCCGGGTTCCCTTTGCTCCCTGCAGCCAGGCCTCTCTCTCCCTGTGACCTCTCACAAAGTCTTTAGTGTCCTTTCCGGGCTGTTTACATTCTCTTTGCTGCGTGTTGTGAGACACTGGACAGTATGGCGGTGACTCGGGCTTCTGTGAGTCCTAGTGCGTCACTTAGCTGCCTGTCCTTTAGGGTAGGGATCTCAATCTGAAACTCAGACCCCTCGTCGTGTTGTCTGGGGATGCCGGGCAAACTACGGTCCCCTCTAGAGCCGACACTCTACTTCAGCCCAGCCTCCAGCAGTCCTCAAGCCTGAGGCTCTACCAGGCTCCTTTCCTTCTGTTCCTTTCTGTATATAGGAGGGCTACTCCGCCTGCAGTCAGTTGCTTTAGCTGTGTGTCTAGGGCCCCGGGTTACACCGTCCCTCTCGGCTCTCTCACACTCCTGGGGATCTGACTCTGGATGGGCTTTCTCTCTCCTCTGGCTCGCACTGGCTCAGTACAGATTCTGCGCTCCGTGTGTCTTCTTCACTCTCTCCAGGCAGTGTGCTCATCTCTGCTGCTTCGTCACTGTGTTTCCTTTTCATCTCAGCTCACTCTGCTGCTCTTGGTCTTTACAGCTCAGCCTACTGTGGCCTACTAACTTCCTTCACTCCTCCCCCTCACTATATACTGTCAGTCACCTGACCTCTGGTATGCCCAACCCACTCCTCTGAATCCACCACCCCTCGATCTCATAGAGTCCACCCCTCGATCTCATAGAGTTCTAACCTCAGGGCTGGATGTAACCTCTTCTTATACGTGGGTTGTGTGGGCTGTGAGGGTGTTGTTGTGCAACAATGTCCTACCTGCCTGGCTGCAGTTCCCTTTGTGGCCTCCTGGACGCAGGGTCGCCACATGTACATGGACAGGCCCTAATCAGAGGTGGTATGATACCCTCTGTTACATATTTTTTTAGATAAAGGTGACCCTCCCAATGCAGTGGTTATATGAAATTTATTTTGCTAAAGCAGCAAATCCAGTGCGTGAGTGAAAAAGATGTTTCAGTCATAAACAGACCTTTAAATACAGGTTATTTTTCGGACGAAGTACCTTCTTGTCCGCGCTGCTGTCAGAAACATATACCACCGACACGGGATGTCTAGGTATTAGTGATGATTTATTGCCTTATTTCCAACGCGTTTCGGAGCCACTTGCCGAGCTCCTTCCTCAGGGAATATCCCTGAGGAAGGAGCTCGGCAAGTGGCTCCGAAACGCGTTGGAAATAAGGCAATAAATCATCACTAATACCTAGACATCCCGTGTCGGTGGTATATGTTTCTGACAGCAGCGAGGACAAGAAGGTACTTCGTCCGAAAAATAACCTGTATTTTGAGCACCACATCCTGTGGAAGTACGGTCCCTGCAGCAGCCCCCTTTAAGCAGCCACCCACCTTTTAACAGCCATCTCTCTTTAAGATACCAGCCCCTTTCAAGCTGCCAGTCCCCTTTAAAGGAAAACTGTCATGTCAAAAATCCTTATGTTACTGCTATCATTTTCTAATTACTCACTCTAAACTCTCTCTATTGATGCATTTCTTTTTCTTTTATTGATATTTGTCTCCTATCTTCTGTAAACTTCAAATAAACAGATTCATTCCATCTGTCACTCACAGTGAATGATCCACTTACGGTAGTTCTCTGCTGTCCACTCCCCATAGGATGAATATGCATGTCACATAGTCACACCACATCACTGCACAGGAGATCACTGGGGGGGGGAGAGTATCCTCCTCTGTGCTCTCTGTGTCTGCAGCTAGGAAAGAGGTAAAATGTAACACAGAAACTGTCAGCAGGATACCTGCTTAGAGAAACAGATGGACTCTAGATAAGGCAGATCTGTAATGGCTCTTTCCCTCCATGGCCTCATCAGACCAGAAGCTACTGAAACCTGACACTGCAGTGTTAGCAAAGGGAGGAGGGAAGAGAAAGCTGCTGAGTGGAAGTGTATAATCACATGACAGTTTATACAGCAGCCAGACTATTCCAGTTTGGTTATAATGGAGAGAATTAATCCAGGAGCTCACTGTAGAGTCTGACAATGCTGATAACAAGGAAACTACAAACGGTAGAATAATGATTTTACATGTTTTTAAAAGGTCTGCCCAGGCACTATTCCAGGGTAATATTAGTATCATACTGAAAAATGATCTGACAGTGTCCCTTTAAGTAGCCAGTTCCCTTTTAACAGACAGCGCTCAGTAAGCAGCCAGACCCCTTTAAGAAACCAGCCCCTTTTAACTGCCAGTCCCCTTTTAACAACCAGCCCCCTGTAAGGAGCCACCCCTCCTTAATCATCCAGCCCACTTTAAGCAGCCAGCCCCTGTAAAGCACCCAGCCCTATTTTAACAACCAGCCCCCTTTAAGCACCCAGCCCCCTTTAAGCAATCAACCCCTGAAGCTAAGATTTAAAGCTAAGATTAGTGGTGCTGTTTGATACCCTGCAAAATGTACCTCTTGCATACAGACATACAGCAGCCTAGATCTCACCTTATTGTACCCCATTGTGGTCCCCTGTGGTCTGGTCGCCACAAGGGGTACTACACTCACTCTACGGGTGTGGTATCCCTGTTCTCAGGAAAACGGGATGGTGAGTCTGAGGCACCTAACAAGCACCCAACACAGCTTAGGGTCCAGTCCAGGGGTGGGTTAGAAAAAGAGAATGTGGGTGGGTGGTAGGAAATGAGTGAGTGAGGAAGAAGGAAAGAGGAGGCCAGAGTGAGAACAGCCTCCAGGAGAGAGACCCGGGGACTGGAGCGGAGTGAGCAGCTTATCCCGGGAGGAAAGGAGACGTTAGAGAGAGTGAGAGGCAGAAGGAGCCCTAGGGGCACGGACAGAGAGTGATCCCCCGTGTGCGCGAATCTGAGTCTGACCGGAGTCAGACGGAAGTGACGCGCACACCCAGGGCTCGAGTACTTAGCTCTCGGGCTCGGGTTTTGGTTCTGGGATGTCACGGGTGGCTGCCCGAGGCAGTGGCCCTGGTGGTCAATTAAATGAGGGGTTTATTTACAGGGATTATGTGCAAAGTTTTTTTTGACGACTATCTGAACTGAGACTTGGCAAAGAACAGTACCCGACGGCATTGCTAAAGTGAACACTAAGTAAAACGGGTACAGTACTCAGAAGTTGTGTGTGAGACCGTTTATTTCCCCGCCTGCGGAGCCGCCGACTGATACACCAAGCAGGCTGCAGAGAGCCTGCTCCAGAGAGACCCGTCCGTCTCCCTCAGCCTGAAGAGGCCAGCAGTCTGCAGCCACCGCAGACTACACCAGTTGCCCTGGGAAACTGCTCCACCCCTGGGGAGCTATATCACTTCCGCTGCAATTCTATCATCCCCAGAGGTCCCGCACCACAGCGTCAGCCATCAATAGCCGAACACCATGGGTGGCATCACGACAACCATTGCCAAACTCAAAAAAATCCCTGAACTTTCTTTTGATGACTAGGGTTACGGAGCCAGATCTCAACCCTTGTGATTCCCCAGAAGTATTAAAGCCCGGTTCCAAGTACTCCACAGCTCTGAGCGCTTCACCATCGATATTAATTTTGAGAATCTTCACCGGCATAAACTCACTACATGTTTTGTTTTCCCTGATCCATCATTTTGAGTATTCAGATATTCCGAATAAAACGAAGTCGCACAATCGCTCCTTGAATTCTGAGTCCTAAACTCCTTCAGTGAGAGCTGAGAAGCCGACATATGGCACAGTACCGGAACACTCGCAGTCACATAATAGGAGCTTTGTCACTTCTGTGTTTTGTGACTTGCAGTAATTCCTGGACTCCCATCATCCCATTATATTATATGTACAGATATGAAAGCTCTATACAAACACAACAGCCTGCGAGACGGAGGAAGCCTCTTCTGTTATCAACTCATAGAGTATCAAAATCTGCACTGTCACACAGAAACGCAACAGCCAGAAGTACAACAGAAGAGGGAAATCTGCAATCACTTGTCTCTGAGTCCGTCCTTCAATAACCTGACCTGAATCTCAAATAATCGGATGTAGCTAAAATAACATCCACTTATTACATTCACATCTCTACTGTTTGAGTCCAAAGGGTGATGATGACAATAGAAGTTTCTACAGAAAGATGCTGAACTGACGAGATTTTCCCCCCAGGGGGCTCTTCCGCATCAATGCTTTATTTTCTCCTTCTAAGAGGCAATTAGTAAATATGTTTCAATGGATCCATTCAGTGAACTTTGTCAGGACATCGGCCTGTTGGATTCGGAAAGGAAGGAAGGAAGGCAGGAAGGCAGGAAGGAAGGAAGGAAGATACAGTGGTGTGAAAAAGTGTTTGCCCCTTCCTAATTTCTTATTCTTTGGTATGTTTAACACACGTTAATGTTTCAGATCAACAAACAAATGTAAATGACTCACCGTTGCCGAGCTCTCACGTCTCAGGCGATGCTTCACTTGTCACGGTTCCGCGCCTGAGGCTGTGGGGCCCGGTGGTCAAATGAAAGGGGATAAGGGATTGGGATAAAGTCTTGATTGTCTCGTGACGCCACCTGTGGGTGTCCGGTGAGTGCACCGGCGCTGCTTGGGCCTCCGGGGGATGTGCGGCAGCTAGATGGGATGCTCCCCACAGGATGAGTAGTAATCCCCGGGGCCAGGAGCTGCACTGAGTGGAATACGGCAGCTCAGTTGATTTCAGTATGAGGAATGCATGGGTTAACAACAGTTCTGGAAGAAATGCACTGACACGATGCTTCTCTGTAACAGGTCTTTACTGTGAGGCTGGTATGGTACACGGTAACAGTTCTTGGGGTAATGGACCGGGTGGTCCCAGTGATGAACAGTCTCTGTCCAGAGCTCCACAGTGTCTCTCTTTTACTATCTGTCCTATTCTTGCTGCTGCCGTTGCTGCCTTAGTGCACCAGTTCAAGGCACTGGGTATCTCTATTGGATTACCTTAGCCGGGTTCCCAACCTGGCTGTAAAGGGTCCAGAGTCTCAATGGTAGGTACCCTGTTGGTAAGACTGCGGGGTTAGCGGCTGTAGTGAGGCGCTCCTATGAAGCCACTCCGTCACTCTGGTTTTGCAGAACAGCGGTAGACGACTGGCTGCCTCGGAACCGGTGTCCGGTAAGACTGGGCATAAGTGTCTTGGACCAGTTGCTTTTTGCTGTTTGCCCTCGTTCTTGTCTGGGTCACCGCTTGTTGGTGCCCTCCCGGTTAGGTTACTTTTCCAGGGCTGCACGGAACTGTGCAGATTCCTGCTCCTTTTCTTCCTTCTTTTCACTCTAACTAACTTACTTTCTTCTCTTCCCCCACACTACACCTCACACTCCTCCCACCAGGACCTGATTGGCCCTCTTCCTCTAGATGGTGCATGTGGTACATGGAGTTCTGGATTTAACTATTTCATCACTGAGACGGAAGATATTACATCTTCAGTCAGGGATGCAATACCTTCCTGTGACGCATTCGTTGCGGGGCGCCACATAAATATTAGACAAAGATAACACAAGTAACCACAAGACGCAGTTTATAAATGAAGATCTTTATTATTGATGGAAAAAGAAATCCAAACCTACAGGGCCCTATGTGAAAAAGTGATTGCCCCCTAAACCTAACAACTGTTTGGGCCCTTAACAGCAACAACTGCAATCAAGCGTTTGTGATAACTGGCAATGAGCCTTTACAACACACTGAAGGGATTTTGGCTGCTCACCTTTGTAGAATTGGTGTAATCAGCCACATGAGAGGGTTTAAGAGCATGAATCGCCTTCTTAAGGCCACAGCATCTCAATCAGATTATGGTCAGGACTGTGACTAGGCCATTCAATGTCTTAATTTTGTTTTTCTTCAGCCATTCAGAGGTGACTTGGTGGTGTTTTGGATCATTGTCCTGGTGCATAACCCAAGTCCTCTCCAGCTTGAGGTCTAGAACAGACGGCTGGACATTCTTCTCCAGGACTTTTTGGTAGACAACAATATTCATGGTTCCATTTACCACAAGTCTTCCAGGTCCTGAAACAACAAACCAGCTCCAGACCATCGCACTACCACCACCATACTTTACTGTTGGTATGATGTTCCTTTTCTGAAATGCTGTATTACTTCTACACCAGATGTGTTGGGACAGTCACCTTCCAAAAAGTTAATCTTTTGTCTCGTCAGTCCACAGAGTCCAAAAGTCTTGACGATCATCAAGATGTTTTCTAGCAAAAGTAAGACGAGTCTCTATGTTCTTTTTGCTCAGCAGTGGTTTTTGTCTTGGATCTGCTGCCATTTTTGCCCAGTCTCTTTCTTACGGAGAATACATGAACACCGGGCCTTATCTGAGGAAAATGAGGCCTGCAGATCTTTGGTTGTTGTTGTGGGGTCTTTTGTGACCTCTTAGATGAGTTGCCGCTGCGCTCTTGAAGTAATATTGGTTGGCCCGCCACTCCTGAGAAGGTTCACCACTGCTCCATGTTTTCAGTATTTGTGGATAATGACTCTCAAATGTGGATTGCTGGAGTCCCAAAGCTTTAGAAATGGCTTTATAGCCATTCCCAGCCTGCTAGATCTCAATCACTTTGTTTCTGAATTTCTTTGGATCCCGCTGTCTACCTTTTAGTCTACTTCACTTTGTCAGGCAGATCCTATTTACGTGATTTCTTGATTGAGAACAGGTGTGGCAGTAATCAGGTCTGGGTGTGGATAGGGAAATTGAACTCAGCTTCCCAAAGATGTGATAAACTATAATTAGTGTTTTAAGGGGCAGAGGGGGTTGGGGGATGGCACAATCATTTTTTTACACATAACTCTGTAGGTTTGGATTTGTTTTTCCCTTGATAATAAAGACATTTATTAATAAACTGCAATTTGTGATTACTTGTGTTATCATTGTCTAATATTTACATTTGTTTGGTGATCTGAAACATTTATGTGTGACAAACATGCAAAAGAATAAGAAATCAGGAGGGGGGCAAACACTTTTTCACACCACTGAAGATAGATAGATAATTAATCTGATTGATAGATACTATACAGAAAACTAGGTAGCTGAGATAAGGGGCCGTCACACGCTATGATATCAGTACCGATGTCAAGTAACGTCACCGGTGTTCAGTCACCCTAACGACGTCGTTGCGTGTGACACATCGATCTAACAAGTGATAAGTGGTCTTATCGTTCATCACAGATATGAGAACCGGACCCCACATCAGACGATGTCGATCATCCAATCTGCTGCATGGTTCTGTATGACATCGCGATAACCGATCTCCTGACCGATTTCGCCTATTCACATCATTGACAAGCATCAGTCGCTGGTTGTGTGAGCGATACCTGCACGTAACATCACTGCTGCGTCCTGAACGTTATCTATACATGTGACACCTCACTAACGATGTTGTCCACGAGCCGCACCCCTGAGATCATAGGTGAGATCGCTCACAAAATCATAGTGTGTGACTGCCCCTTTACATGGATAAATAGATATAGAAATAGATATTGATAGATTGATGGATGAGATTTGCAGATATTCAATGGACAGATAGAGGGATATATAGATGACATAAACAAATATATAGATGATAGATCATAGATGAAATAGATAGATTGGTCGATTTTATTTATATTTAGCTTGTTTCCGAAGCTATGATATCAAGGTAAGGTGTGCAGCCCTGTGTTTTTTTTTCCTGGAATAGATAGATGGATAGATAGATAGATAGATAGATAGATCGATAACGAAGAGGGGAATCAGCACAAACTTCAGATCAACATAGGGTGCAAAAAATCCTGTACACGGTGTTCAAATGCAATAAATATAAGAAAGAAGCACCTTGACAAAGACCATCACTGGTCGAAACGTTGCACCACTGAGGGCTCCAATAAAGGGTGTCTCTTTTACCTGATTTTTTGGACGTGCTGCCTGTTTTTTTCTTATAGATAGATAGATAGAGATAGATAGATAGATAGATAGATAGATAGATAGATAGATAGATAGATAGATAGATAGATAGATAGATTTATAAATAGATATGTTGATAGTAAAGATGATGGAATCTTTAGATATATACATTCCTCAGCCTTGTTGAGTTTCTAGATAATGATTTGAATTTCAGGGAGTCGATTCACTAAGAATCAGAAAACGTGGAAAAGCCCTGAAACAGGACTGTGACACTCTGAGGTCTTCTAGGACAGGACTACACTGAACTCTCTTCAAACTCTTTTTCACACAGAATCACAGATATATCCCAGTAACCCCAGCCTCCTTGGTTATAGGTAAATGGATGATAGTTGTTTGTTGCTGCTGTCCTGTCAACACATTATCCATAATTTTTAGTCACTGTTTTATGTTTTTCTTCCCTCTCTCTTTTGCTGCGCTGTGATGTCATCTCATTATCCAGATATACTACAAACTGGCTGCTGAATTCCTTGCCGCAGCTTTTATAGTGGCTCTGATACACTTGATATACTTACGTGATGTAATAACAGCAAGGTACTCTGGGAAAGCCTTATGTTCCAATGGAAAATCGCTTTAAACGTAGGGAGTGAGGGAGTGCGTTTTGCTGAATGAGTCCTTTAAAAGTAATTATGGGCATGTTTCTGGCGTTTCGTCTGGCAGTGCGTCGTGCCATCCACGTTACACCTGTGATTTGTTGATCCGGGAGCTTTAATTAAACAGCAGGTATGAAAAGCAGGTAATTTTGTTGTTAAATCCTCGTGAATCCTCCTTGAAGACCCGCATTATATCACGCTGACGGCTCAGTAAAAATTCACAGCGATCTTTAGTGACTGTTCTACAGGGAAAAGTATCCCCCTCCCCTCTCTGTCTTGTTATAATCCCCCATAAAAGTCATCTGGCGGCTCAGCCTCCTGGATCCCCGCCATCACCCACAAACAATATATATATTTACTGCCTTCCTTCAGGAACAGATTACAATTACCTTTGTAAACATAATCTGAAAATCAAGTGAGTAACCGCCCCGCCAACCAGATAGAAGAATCCTCAGTATACAATGCAAGAGGACAGAAACATAAGGAACGAGGTCATCAATCAGCTCAGGAACTAGAAGCTGAGGTGTCAATCACCCCAGAATATGGGAGCTCAGGTGTCAATCACCCCAGAATATAGGAGCTCAGGTGTCAATCAGCCCAGAAAATAGGAGCTCAGGTGTCAATCACCCCAGAATATAGGAGCTCAGGTGTCAATCACCCCAGAATATGGGAGCTCAGGTGTCAATCACCCCAGAATATAGGAGCTCAGGAGTCAATCACCCCAGAATATGGGAGCTCAGGTGTCAATCACCCCAGAATATAGGAGCTCAGGTGTCAATCACCCCAGAAAATAGGAGCTCAGGTGTCAATCACCCCAGAATATAGGAGCTCAGGTGTCAATCACCCCAGAATATAGGAGCTCAGGTGTCAATCACCCCAGAATATAGGAGCTCAGGAGTCAATCACCCCAGAATATAGGAACTCAGGTGTCAATCACCCCAGAATATGGGAGCTCAGGTGTCAATCACCCCAGAATATAGGAGCTCAGGTGTCAATCACCCCAGAATATAGGAGCTCAGGAGTCAATCACCCCAGAATATAGGAGCTCAGGTGTCAATCACCTCAGAATATAGGAGCTCAGAAGTCAATCACCCCAGAATATAGGAGCTCAGGTGTCAATCACCCCACAATATAGGAGCTCAGGAGTCAATCACCCTAGAATATAGGAGCTCAGGTGTCAATCACCTCAGAATATAGGAGCTCAGAAGTCAATCACCCCAGAATATAGGAGATCAGGAGTCAATCACCCCAGAATATAGGAGATCAGGAGTCAATCACCCCAGAATATAGGAGCTCAGGTGTCAATCACCCCAGAATATAGGAGATCAGGTGTCAATCACCCCAGAATATAGGAGCTCAGGTGTCAATCACCCCAGAATATAGGAGCTCAGGTGTCAATCACCCCAGAATATGGGAGCTCAGGAGTCAATCACCCCAGAATATAGGAGCTCAAGTGTCAATCACCCCAGAATATAGGAGATCAGGAGTCAATCACCCCAGAATATGGGAGCTCAGGAGTCAATCACCCCAGAATATAGGAGCTCAGGTGTCAATCACCCCAGAATATAGGAACTCAGGAGTCAATCACCCCAGAATATAGGAGCTCAGGTGTCAATCACCCCAGAATATAGGAGCTCAGGTGTCAATCACCCCAGAATATAGGAGCTCAGGTGTCAATCACCCTAGAGTATAGGAGCTCAGGTGTCAAACACCCCAGAATATAGGAACTCAGGTGTCAATCACCTCAGAATATAGGAGCTCAGGTGTCAAACACCCCAGAATATAGGAGCTCAGGTGTCAATCACCTCAGAATATAGGAACTCAGGTGTCAATCACCTCAGAATATAGGAGCTCAGGTGTCAATCACCTCAGAATATAGGAGCTCAGGTGTCAAACACCCCAGAATATAGGAACTCAGGTGTCAATCACCTCAGAATATAGGAGCTCAGGTGTCAAACACCCCAGAATATAGGAGCTCAGGTGTCAATCATCCCAGAATATAGGAGCTCAGGTGTCAATCATCCCAGAATATAGGAGCTCAGGTGTCAATCACCCCAGAATATAGGAGCTCAGGTGTCAATCATCCCAGAATATAGGAGCTCAGGTGTCAATCATCCCAGAATATAGGAGCTCAGGTGTCAATCACCCTAGAATATAGGAGCTCAGGTGTCAATCACCCCAGAATATAGAGGCTCAGGTGCCAATCACCCCAGAATATAGGAGCTCAGGTGTCAATCACCCCAGAATATAGGAGCTCAGGTGTCAATCATCCCAGAATATAGGAGCTCAGGTGTCAATCATCCCAGAATATAGGAGCTCAGGTGTCAATCACCCCAGAATATAGGAGCTCAGGTGCAAATGCTAAGAGCCAAGGATGATACTCCCACATCGTATGTGAGCAAAGTCATAGCTTCATCATTGGATAATTAAAAGTTATGTTGCCCTACAATATATTTTACTGTTTGGGTTTTTCATAATTTTGAAGATCTTTGCTGCCTGTAAGAAAGTGGGTCAAGTGATGTCAGAATTTCTACATTGAAAATTAAGTAAACTCCATCATCCATTTTACAACCACATTATTTAGGGTGTTTTTATTGTATCCCTTCCCCTAAAAATGATTTCAGTTTGTTTCTCAATTGATTTCCACGGTGGGAAAAGTTCTGAAATGCTTCTTCTCTGTAGTATTTCTTGAGATTATAAAAACCTGGCATATTAACAGGGGCGTGTAGACTTATTGTGTCTCCTGTACCTGCACATGGATGAGTGGTGGAAGAGGTAATACATAGCGGGAGAACATATGATAAATAATGTCAGGTTGTATGTCCCAAGACAGTCAAATAAGGCAAGAAGAAATATCTCCGCTCTCTATATAACATGTTCCAGGTGTAAAGATTGAAAATGTGAGATTACGCTTCATCCCATGTAATACATCATAGAGGAGCTCATTCATTGCCGGCTCCCGGTGGAAGAGCGGATATACTTGAGTATGAGACACGGGCAGATATTCTGTGGCTCAACAAAAGTTAAGATACAAGTTGAATGATGAGGATGATCCACACTGGTGATACACTATTTAGTTTTTTTTACCAGATGTTTGGAAAATATTCGTCACTGTTTTCTGAGCAGCCAATTCTTAAGAAACATTGGGTTGGGTTGTGGCCGTCCTTCAATGCAAAGGGATATAATCTCTTTTCTATCTTTTCTTCAAATGATTTTACAAAGGCAATGGGTCTTCACTAATGATGAGCAAGCATTACCATGCTACTCGTAATGACAGTGGCGTAACTTCAGGCCCAGGGGCCCCGATGCGAAAGCTCCAATGGGGCCCCCAATTATTGCAAATCTTTAGTAGTATCAATCTTTTTCTATGGGCCAAAGGGACGTTTAGGGCCCCCCTAGGCTTCAGGGCCCGGGTGCGATCGCAACCCCTGCACCTATTGTAGTTACGCCCCTGCGTAATGAGCAGTTGAACGCTGGGACAGGCTCAACTCGTCTACAGAGTATAATGGAAGTCAATGGGGAATTTGAGCATTTTTCCGGAAGATCTTCTCATCGACGTCCATTACACTTGGTCATCGAGTTGCACCCATCCAAGCATCAACTGCTTCCGAGTATGATAGTGCTTGCTCATCAAGATCCATTGCATTTGATAATGATGTCCCCACTTGGTGCTGATTCAGAAAACCAGAGCAAGAGGGTTTGAGTCTTGTTCTTCCACCCACCATGTGGCATCATCAACAATTAGCAGGTCTAGAGTATGAACTTTATCATATGTGTAACCCATAGGCAGAGCACTGGTAAGAAACATGAGGAAATTCTTGGATAATTAAAGGGGATGATCCATGACTTTGATATTGATGATTGGGATAGTTCCTCAGCATCAGATAGGTGGAGGTTTGACTCCCGGCATCCCCAAAGATCAGCCATTACCAGGTCCAGTGGCTGCCAAAAGACCACAGCTCCATGCTGTGCAAAGTAGCTGTTTTTCGATTCTGCTGCTCAACTCAGAAAATGTTCCTAAGATCGAGGAGCGGGTGACCTGACCCATCTATCAGGTTCATCCAATTCTTATAGGACATAGGCACATTTTATCCTTTTCTCTTGAGATTTGAAAACATGTTCCTATTGCACATATACCAACTTGTAGTGTAGATCATTCTTTTATTTCTTTTTCTGTATTTTTTGTACAAAAAAAGGGGCATGTGACCTTCCTCTGAGCTCAGCACTCCATCTATATAACCTCCCGTGGACAGGTGGCAGAGGTCGGAACACTTTAGTTCTCTGCCCTTATTCACATTGATGTCAGTGACACATGGTAAGGTATTGATACCATACTAGGACCGTCCCTATAGATATTGGTCTTAAGGAATATCAACAGTCTTTCTTCTTGTTCTGTGTTGATCTTAAATGGGCATTCTGTTTACAGATTAACCCTTTCCGTGGGCTGAAATTGGTATAAAAATAAACAAACTGTGCTTTCCTCCCCCTCTTTGGGTCCAGCGCTGAGTATCCACTGCTTTTGCTGTCGTCTATTATTGGTTGCAGTGCCAAAGTCTCCTTGAAAGTGCTGCAGCCAATCACTGTGCTCTGCAGGTCAGAACAGCTCTTGTCCACTGTTTGAAAGAAAACGGTAGACCCGATGGCTGAGAACACTCCTAAAAGTAAGGTTAGGTGTTGTTCCCAGCCAGCAGGTCTTCCGGGGAGTGTATTGGCCCCAAATATTCAGGGAAAGTTTTAGGGCGATTTGAAAATTTCGAACTTTTTCCTGAACAAATCGGCTGAATTTGAAATTGGCAAGCATATTCGGGGAAAGTTCGCACATCTCTAGTCGACTGTGCTACAGTCGATCACAGAGCACAATGGTTCTGCTTACTGATTGGTTGCAGCGCTGAAGTCTTGTCGACAGTGCTGTCGCCAATCACTGAGCTCAGTGGTTGTGAACAGTTCATGCCCGCTGATTGGCTGCAGTGTTGAACTTTCGTCAACAGTGCTTCACCCAATCATTAAACTCTCTGTTCTGAATGGCTCATGGCCACTGATTGGCTGCAATGCTCACGTCACGTCATCAGTGCTGCAGCCAATCACTGAACTCAGTGGTTCTGAACAGTTCATGCTTACTGATTGGCTGCAGTGCTGAGGTCTCATCAACAGTGCTGCAGCCAGTCATTGAGCTCAGTGGTTCTGAACAGTTCATGCCCACTGATTGGCTGCAGTGTTGAAGTTTCGCCGTCAGTGCTTCACCCAATCATTAAACTCTCGGTTCTGAATGGCTCATGGCCACTGATTGGCTTCAATGCTCACGTCTCGTCAACAGTGCTGCAGCCAATCACTGAACTAAGTGGTTTGGAACAGTTCATGCTTACTGATTGGCTGCAGCGCTGTTACTGTGATGTCAGCACTGCAGACAGTAATGGATATCGGTAGCAGAGATGCAGACTCGATGCTGGTCTTAGACCTGGGGAGGGTGAGTAAAGCATAGGTTTTTTTTTTATACCTGTAACTGGGTGACGGGGGTTTTCCAAAACCAGAATAACCCTGTAAAATGTAATTGCTTCACATCTGATGACCTATAGACATTTTAATAATGAGCTTGCTCCGACATCACCTTGTTATGTCTCCTCTTCCTCAATCTGCACCTCCATTAATGGAGAATATGGAGCCTCCGAGCAGAAGGACCCAATTATGATTGCAAACTCTGGACCCAGAAAGGCTCAACATCAATTGATGAGGAGCAAAAATAAGACCCAGTAATCCTGTAATGTCGACGTCTGAAGATGTGCGACTGTTCTGCATTATTCCTCACAATGCCCTGTGTTAACAAGCCTGAGATCTCCCCGCTTGCTCCCGCTGTCTGCAGAGCACATTTTTCCTCATTGATTACATGAGCTCAGTGTCTTTAGACTTATTGGTTCTTGAAAGCTGCACTGTTCTGCTAGGCCGCTCGTGAATCCAACTTAATTGAAAGTAATGCAGTGCTGCAGGCCTGTCAGAAATGTAAAATCATTGGCAAGCGAGAGCGGTGAGATCCGCGGCACACGGTGTCGTAATGCAGCAATTTCCATAGATACACATGTGACAAGGGCTTCATTACACGTACAATTAGCCTCCCCGTATAATGACTCCTCAGTGCCAGTGTCAGTGACCCTCATTAGCCAAAAAACACAAAAAGTTACCGAAATAATAAAGCTGGAAATGTCTAATCCACCACAAAGTCTAGAAATAATACATTGTATATGGTCTAAAATTCATTACTACAAAATGTAGAAATCACCATGAAATGTCTAAGATATACCTAAATAATATCTGCATACTGAGTCTAAATAATACCACCATGATGTGCCTAAATAATGCTTCCATACAGTGTCTAAATATGATAATTGCTTACCGGTAATTTGATTTCCCAGAACCATGACAGCACTGTGACATGAGAGAGGTGGATCCGCCCAGGAACAGGAAACCCTCCTGAAGATAAAAGGGGCAGCCCCTCTCTCAAGCCCTTCAGTGTGCTTTCAGAGACTCCGAGGCAGCCGCCAAATTAGTACATAATTAACAACAAGCAAATTAAAGTGCTCAAAAAAAAGTGCTCAAAAAAAATAGATATTCACCATATTTAGTGAAACACGCCATGCAAAAGAACCCCAATCCAAGAAGAAAACAGGGAGGGAAGTAGCATGGTGCTGTCATGGTTCCAGGAAATCAAACTACCGCTAAGCAATTATCATATTTCCCTCTCACCCTGACAGCACCGTGACATGAGAGATTAAAATAGTAAAGAACACATAAGGTGGGACAATTGCTGAAAGCACCTTTCTCCCAAAGGACACAGAAGAATGCCCAAGGTCCAACCGATAGTGGCGAAAGAACGTAGAAGGAGAAAACCAGACCACAGCAATACAGATCTAAGGAAGCATAAGCCAGCTTGGCCCTAGAGGTGGCCACAGCTCTAGTAGAATGGGCCCTAACCACATGAGGGGGATCCCGCCCAGAAGCAATATAGGCTTGGTTAATGGCCATTTCAACCCATCGAGCAATAAAGGATTTGGAAGCCGTCTGACCTTTCTTTGGCCCCTGAAAAATGACGAACATAGCCATAGACGTACGCCATGCACTAGTTTTGGCTAAATATTCGAGGACACAAGACCGTACATCAAGGGTGTGAAAAACTAATTCACCGTCTGAGCGAGGGTTATCACAGAAGGAACGGAGAACTATTTCTTTAGATCTATGAAATTTTGAGTTTACTTTAGGCAAAAAAGCAGGGTCAGGCTTTAAGACAATTCGGTCATCCAAGATTGTTGTAAACGGAGGATTGATGGAAATGGCCTGTAGTTCATTCACCCGTCTAGCTGACATGGGGGCGACAGGGAGGACAGTTTTTAGGGTAAGAATTTTAATGGTACTGGAATTTAGAGGCTCAAAGGGCGCTTGGGTAAGGGTCAGTACCAGATTCAAATCCCACGGGGCAATTTTGGGACCGCGGAGGGGCTGAGATGCAAAGGAAGCCCTAATAAAGCGATAGACCCAGGGATGATCTGCAAGTTTTTGGTCAAAAAGTGCCCCTAAAGCTGACACTTGGACTTTTAAAGTACTTGTGGAAAGTCCTTTTTCAAACCCCTTTTTTAAGACCTCTAATACTTCAGACAGAGGGACTGGTTGGCTACTGGAGGAAATGGTATGCCTGGAAAATTCTAGAAATGTATTCCAAATGGAGGAATACTTGATAGAAGTAACCTTCTTCCTACTAAGCATGAGGGTGTAAACCAAGGGGTCGGAAAATCTCTCGGCTAACAGTAGCCCCCGTCCAAGAACCAAGCCGTCAGGTGTAGATTGCAAATTTGAGGATGACTGACCGGCCCCTGAGTCAGGAGATCTGGAAGGTTGGGAAGAGGCCACAGGGCAGTTGCAGGTGCGTTAACCAAGCCTGTTTCAGCCAAAGTTGGGCAATCAGCACAACTCTGGCCTGATCGTCTCGAATCTTCTTCAATACCAATGAAAGCAGAAGAAACAGAGGGAAGGCATAGTGTAGGTTGAACTTCCACAGGTTTAGAAGTGCGTCAATGCCGGTTGTGTTCTCCCGGGGATTTAGAGAAAAAAAAGTTTCTACTTAGTGATTTTGCCTGGTCGTGAACAGATCTATGTCTGGGACACCCCATTTCACACAAAGCTGGTCGAAAACCCCGCGATTTAGGGCCCACTCACCCTGATGAAGGGTATGACGATTCAGAAAATCTGCAACCATATTTTTGGAGCCCTTAAAATGAAGATCGGTTAGCGAGAGAAGATTTTGTTCTTCAATACTGAACAGGTTGTGTGTCTTCAGCTGTAAAAAGTGTGATCTGGTGCCCCCCTGATGGTTGATGTATGACACAGTCATGTATTTGACTGACAAAATGACTACATATCTGCCTGTAAGCTGTGGAAGGAAACCTAGCACTGCCCTGGTGACTGCCATCAATTCCTTCAGTTATTTGGAGGATTGTTCCAACAGCTCTGGTTCCCATCTGCCTTGTACATAATGTTTGTCTAGATGGGCCCCCCCACCCCATGGGGCTGGCATCTGTAGTAAATACCACTGGGTCTGGAACGGACTAAGGGACCCCTATTCTCAGGTTGGACTGTTCCACCCACCAGGCTAGGGAATCCTGGACTACAGCTGACAACTGGAACCGTGTAGCTAGACTGGAATATCTGTCTGACTGGACTACCAATATCTGTGCCTACAATACCCGAGCCTGAAGCTGAGCCCAACGGACAGCCGGGATGTTGGCCGTTCCAACAGCTCTGGTTCCCATCTGCCTGGTACATAATGTTTGTCTAGATGGGCCCCCCACCCCCTGGGGCTGGCATCTGTAGTAAATACCACTGGGTCTGGAACGGACCAAGGGACCCCTATTCTCAGGTTGGACTGTTCCACCCACCAGGCTAGGGAATCCTGGACTACAGCTGACAACTGGAACCATGTAGCTAGACTGGACTGTCGTTTGACTGGACTGCCAATATCTGTGCCTGCAATACCCAAGCATGAAGCTGAGCCCAACAGACAGCCGGGATGGTGACTGTCAGATACCCCATCAGGGACATAGCTTATCGAAGGGTCACGGTTTGTGAATGAGAGACAGGATTTTGTCTTCTGGGAGCAAGGAGAACTGGGTGACAGAATTCAGGGTGATTCACAGAAACAGTTGAGTCTGTGCGGGCTCCAATCTTGATTTGTCCATATTCACCAGCCAACCTAAGCTTTGTAGGACAGAGAAGACCCTGTGAAGTGCCAGGCTGCAGAGAGATTTTGTGGCTCCAATGACAAGAAAATTGTCCAGGTAAGGGACTAGCAGAATACCTTCTTGTCGCAGCACTGAAGTCATGTCTGCCACGATCTTAGTGAACACTCTTGGTGCGAGGGAGATGCCAAAGGGTAGACACTGGTATTGAAGATGAATCAGAATTCCGGTGAGGAGCTTTTGATGGACTTTAAAGATGGGGACATGGTAATAGGCGTCCTTTAAGTCGATGACAGCCATGAAGCAAGCTGGAAAAAGTAGTCTGACCATTGATTTCATGGTCTCCATTTTGAATTTTTCCACGGAAAGAAATTGATTCAAGCGTTTAAGATTAAAAATAGTACGAAAAGACCCATCTGGTTTTCGAACGAGAAAAAGATTACTATAAAAATCTTTTCCTCTTTCTGAATTTGGAACGTATGTCAGGACTCCTTTGTCCAGCATCGAGGACACCTCCTGTTCTATGTGAACTTGCTCTCCAGGTTTCGCATGACATATCAACATCTGATTGGGGGGAAGAGAGGCAAAGGTGAGTTTCACTCCTTGAGAAATGGAGTTTACCACCCATTGGGAAGCCGGACAGGAAACTCACTGTGAGGTAAAGCACTGACGTCTACCCCCCATCGGAGGCTGGCGTCATTGCCGCCCAGGTTTCCCCCTATAGATAGGTTTGTTAAACAGGTATCCCTTATCTTGACTCCTGTTACCCTGCCAAGGCTGACTATGTCTAGAGAATCCCATTGCTGATTACCTCTGCCTTTCTGCTTATCTGAGGTGGAATAAAAGGGCCTTCAAAATCTAGGAGCAGGAGGACGAGGAAAATTTTTCCTCTTATCCGTCGCTTTTTCAAGCACTTCATCCAAGGCTGAGCCAAACAAACAATCGCCGTGACACGGAATGGCACACAATCTCACTTTTGACTGAAAATCTGCCTTCCATTCCTTAAGCCAAAAAGTTCTATGACTGGAGTTGGTAAGGGCACAGGCTTGGGCTGCTAATTTAATACTGTCCACAGAAGACTCGGCCAGAAATCCTGCCGCTTTATGCATAGCAGGAAGGGCCTCCAGGAGCTGCCCCCTAGGACAGCAGTCTTTAATCTGAGTTTCCAGATCTTGAAGCCATTTGATGAGAGATCTTGCCATACAGGTAGCAGTGATATTGGGCTTAAAGGTACATGCTATGGCTTCACAAGACCCTTGAAGAAAGCTATCAGACTTTTTGTCAAGGGGGTCTTTCAAGGATCCCACATCCACAAAAGGGAGAGCCACATTTTTAGAAACTTTGGCAATAGCTGCATCAATCTTGGGAGCTTTTTCACAATTTTAGGAGACTTCCTCGGAAAAAGGATATTTTCTTTTAAGGAATTGGGTGACAGACAATTTCTTAACAGGCTTTTTCCATTCTTTCTTAATCAATGACAAAAGGCTATCATGTACTGGAAACACCCGCTGTTTGCGATATTGCAAGTTAAAAATGAGGAGGGATAAACTTTTTACTTGTTTTAGATTTGTTACTTTATTCAATTAAAAATCCTGTGAGAATTTGTGAGACAGTGTTTGGTGCTTTCACATAGACAACCCACCCCCCTTCTTATATAAAAACTAAACACACAATCTGCAAGTTACGGTAAGTAAAAAGACTGGGTCTGTCTCAGTTGGAGGACGATATATAGTTGTTTCATCTGCAACGCCCGCGACCAGCGAACCGAAACTGTAAGTGCACCGCTCCCTGTGTGGGCGTGTGACGTCATCGGGCCACGACCGGAAGTGGCCGCACAGGAAGTGTCCACGCTCAATGAGATGCGGCTTACCGCCACACGCCACACCAGCTGGCTCCATCTCCCATAGGGCCCATCGAAGGGGGATCCACTTAAGAGATCCTGCAGGCTTCAGCCCACACCCTGACTCCTGACAATACATACAGGAGATCAGGCGACAACTTTCTGACACAACAACGTACAGAAGAGTCCACACAGACCCCACTGCCACTATATGCAACAAAATTGACATCATCCTAACCAAACATATACAAAACAAAATCATTGACAACAAAACCAAAACATTCCTGGTTAACCACCATCCTATTACCCCGGTCACATACATTCTTCCAAAAATTTATAAAAATCTACAAAACCCACCTGATCGTCCTATCGTCGCTTCCACAGATTCTATACTCAACCCCCTATCCATCTTTCTTGAGAAACTGTTGACTCCGTATACTCACAAAACAAAATCCTTCATTTTAGACACAGGAACATTCCTACAAAACTTGAGAGACATGGGAACCATTCCCAGTAGTAGCATTTTGAGTACATGGGATGTCAACAGTCTATAAACTTCAATTGACCATACCAAGGGTATCGAGGCAGTCTACATGAGGCAGACGTAGACAGCAAAACCCAGGAACTCTGCATAGATTACGGTAGTTTAATTTAGTACTATGTGAAAATGTCTTCCTCTTTGAGGATGAGTACTATATACAAACATGTGGCACCACTATGGGATCGAATGTAGCCCCGGCTTACGCCAATCTCTACATGGACCGATTGGAACAAGAA
The DNA here is from genome assembly GCA_033576535.1 of Allobates femoralis. NCBI lineage: Eukaryota > Metazoa > Chordata > Amphibia > Anura > Aromobatidae > Allobates > Allobates femoralis. The sequence goes on along the minus strand of JARQOC010000010.1, from coordinate 98,062,203 downwards.
TACATTTATCCCAACCCCGCATTTCAGAAACACGCTTTAGTTTGGTTCAGGTACATTGATGATATTTTCTGCATATGGCAGGGTGGCAAACACAGCCTATTGGACTTCCATAACACCATTAACCAAGTCAGACCTGAACTTACATTTACCCTATCCCAAGACACTGATGCTATTACCTTTTTGGACACCGGAGTACTTAAAAACCACCAAGGAATCCTTACAACCAATATCTACACAAATCCCACCGATTGCAATAGCCTTCTTTTATACAATAGCTGCCGCCCTAAAACCACCAGAAACAGTCTACCAAGGTCCCAATTTAAAAGGGTCACTAGAATCGTTTCAGACCCCAGACTCCAGAGTCTAGACTAAATGAGATGGCTGTTAAATTCAGTAGCTGCAACTACCTTAAAAATCTTCTGGATGATGAGTTACATAAAATCAGAACTGAACATGATTGCCCACTCATCAACATTAACAAACCAGCCAGAATCCCTTTTGTGCATTACCATCATCCCTCCATATAGAAGATTCATAACCTGATCCGTAAACATTGGCCCCTACTAACAAAATCCTATCCCAAGATAGATGAGTTCAAAACACCCCCTATCATGTGCATGCGACGACCTCCTAACATACGGGACAAGGTGGTAAGGGCTGATTTGGGATCAAGTAAAAAACAACCAAACACGGACTCTCACTGAACAAAAACGCACTGACACATATCCTTGTCTGGGCTGTATGTCATTTTCAAACGTCATTAAAGGCAATGTAGTGATTCATCCCCTGTAAATAGAAGTGCCGGCCAGCAGTACACTGTCACTTCTTCTTGGAACAGTGAGGTGGAAACACCCTCTGCCGTGCCACCACCGTACGTGGACCTATGGGACCTTCATATTATAAGTAAAGCAACCGCTCTATTTCCTCACTTAACCCCATTATTGTTAACTCTGTACAGTCCACAGAGCGACCGCTCCAGGCCTGGCACCCATCCCTAAGTGACCTTACCTCTGTGCATCCCTGTGCTTTGAGAACCCTTACAGAGACTGCATTCCTAGACTGAGGGGGTTGTTCTGTTCCCACTTAAAGGCGATAAAGGCATGCTGGTTGTATAATGGGGTGAGAGTTCTTTCTTACCTTTGTACTTCCAATAAGAGGGGCAGACAGGACCCGGAGCAGCGTCTCAGATAAGCGTACACACGTTAGGATGAAAACAATGCTGGTTTATTCCATAGATGAATGATCCAAAACATGGCATTGAAGTCTTGTATGAAGCTTGTCTCTGCAGTCGCTACTTGTGGGTCAAAAACTTTGCTTCTCTAGCTCCATGAGGATAGAACTCTCTGCAGTAAGATGTCTCCTAATGACTGGGCAAAACAGGAAGAGACAACAGCACGTGCAGGAGCCACACCCCATAGGCTGGACAAGGAAAGGCAGAAAGAATTGAAAGGTCTGGCCAGCAGGTGGCAGCAGAGACAAGCATCAATATAACAGATTAAACTATAAAAACAAGATTGAAACAGCACACTCCCCGTCTGGAATTCACTTTGGGGATTCCACTATTAGTCCATAACAATACCTAAAACGAAAGGCATGTTAAATACAACAATTCAAAATTCTAGAATCCAAAAATGAGGAAAAAAGAAAACGGCTAAAGTTCAGGTCAGGAAGCGTTCATCCCGTAGTGACGCTCTCTGCGGGCAACAGCAGAATGAGTTCGTGGATCGGCCTTGCAAAGGTCTTCGTCTCACCTTTCCTGAAGACCCTTAGCTCCACCTTCCGCACATTGCCGTCCTGGCTAGGTAGTGTCTTAGTAACAAGTCCCAGAGGCCAGTCAGTTCTTTCAGTGGTCTGATCTTTCATAAGGACCAGGTCTCCTTCCTTGATATTTGGCTTGGGATGTCGCCACTTCCTTCTTCCTTGAAGAACGGTGAGGTATTCCTTTCTCCATCGATTCCAGAAGTAGTCGGCCAAATATTGGACTCGTTTCCAGTGTCTTTGGTAGGTGTTGGCGTGAGTGAAGTCTCCGCTGGGAATTACCGTGTTGTCAATTTTTTGAGTAAGAAGGATAGTGGGAGTCAGCATGGTTGGTACCTCTGGATCCATTGTCACCGGCACGAGGGGTCTCGAATTGATGATGGCTGAGACTTCGGCTAAAAGAGTGACTAGAGTCTCGTGCGTGAGTCTTGAGGAGTTAACGTCCTTTAGCATGGAGTTCAGGATGTTGCGTGAGATCCCGATCATCCTCTCCCAGGAGCCTCCCATGTGAGAACTGTGAGGAGAATTGAAGATCCAGGTGCAACCCTTGTCTGCTAGCTGGTCTTGGATTGGCTTGGTGTCGATGTTCAGCTCTCTACATGCACTGACGAAGTTGCTGCCACGGTCGGACCTCAGCTGCTTTACTGGTCCTCTAATGGCAAAGAACCTCCTTAAGGCATTGATCAGGCAGGAAGTATCCATGGATTCTAACACCTCAATGTGAACGGCTCGAACACTCATGCAGGTGAATAGCACAGCCCACCGCTTATTGTCTGCTCGGCTGCTACGCGTTCTGCGTGAGGATACCATCCATGGTCCGAACACGTCTAGGCCCACGTAGGTGAAAGGTGGTTCCATAGAAAGTCTGTCTGCAGGCAGATCAGCCATTTGTTGGCACAGTTGCTTTCCTCTCGTTTTGCGACAATGCACACAATCATGGAGTATTTGTGCTACACGTCTCTTCATTCCAATGATCCAAAGGCCTGCCGACCGTACGGCGCCCTCTGTGATCTGCCTGCCTTGGTGTTCAGTCCTTTCATGGTGATGTCGGATCAGCAAGACTGTAACGTGGTGTTTGTTGGGAATGATGAGAGGATTTTGTTCTGCGACTCCGAAACGAGCCTGATTTAAACGACCGCCGACTCTAAGTAAGCCAAAACTGTCCATAATCGGGTTTAGATTGGCAAGAGGGCTTCTTAGTGGAATCTGCTGTTTGTTGTGTAAACAGTTCCATTCGGTGGCGAATTCGCTCTGTTGGAGGTGGCGTATTATGAGGGACTCACCATGGGAGATGTCCTCAGCAGAAAGGAGTTTGTGGCACACATGCCAGCGATGACAGTCTTTGTTTTTTAGGTCTGTACGATAGCATCTGGCGATGTGCACTAACCTGGCGACAGTCCGGACGAGTCTTGTCCAGCTGGAGAAACGTTCAAAACGTTGGCAGCCGAGGTTGGAAGCTTCCTCTGCACTGGTGGCCAGGGTGTTGACTTCAGTTCGGACATCTGGATCGTTATCTGGATCTAGGATGCTGAAGTTTTCCTGGACAGCTTCCTCCGACTGTCTCAGCAGGAACTCTGGACCTTGGGTCCTTTTGAGCAAATCAATGGCTGCTTCCTCGGTGGGTAGTGATTTGAGCCCGTCATCTACGTAAAAGTCTTTTTCAACAAAGTCTCTCGCGTCTGTGCCATACTCGGACTCTCCCTCTGACGCGGTTCTTCGGAGACCATAGGTTGCGTGAAAGACTGATCTTCCTAAGTTGTCGGTACGCAGGGAAGAAGCGACGTCGGGTAGCTGTATTGAGTCTGGGGGCTTCTCCTTCACTTCATGGTGATGAGGAAATGGTCTTAGGCAGGTTGTGCACCCATCTCCATGCACGTAGGTCCTGAAGGAGTCGATTTCTGATCGATCAACACACACATTTCCTATGACTACCCATCCCAAGTCCAGTCTCTGGGCGTATGGTGCATAGTCAGGTCCGTTGCACTGTTGTCGCACCTTGTGTACCCTCAGGTTGTCTCTGCCGAGCAGGAGTAGAATCTCCGCGTTGTTGTCTATAGGTGGGATAAACGCTCGCGAGGTGTTTCAGGTGTGGTTGATGAAGTGCAGCTTCTGGGGTAGGAATTTCACTCCTGTGGCTGGGTATTTGGTCACATTCAACGAGCGTTGGTAGAGGTATTTCAGTCTTCCCGTTGATAGGAGAAGCAATGAATCCCCGGGCTCTTCTGCCGTTAGTCTCTATGCGGCCTGAGCAGGTGTTCAAGGTGTAGGGTTCTGATGGTCCACTAATTCCGAAGGCTTCAAAGAATTTGGTTCCTGCCAGGGACCGGTTGCTTTGGTCGTCTATGATGGCATACACCTTCATCGCCTTTTCTGGGCGTCCCTCGGGATAAACCTTGATGAGGCATATTCGGGCACAACATTTCTCCATTCGGCCCTCTCCACATACCTCTGAGCATGAGCAGGAAACAGTTGTGGCGGTGTCAGTCTGATTCTGTGGCTCCCCGCCATGACTTGGAGCGGGAGCGGTGGTGACTGTAGCCGGTGTGTCTCTAGCTAGCCGGGTAGGATGCATGGCTGAAATGTGCGTTTCGCTGTGGCACTCCCCACACTTGACTGTGGATTTACAGTCCTTGGCCATGTGCTCAAGTGATGCGCAGCATTTGAAGCAAATCCCAAGCTCAGTGAGGATCTTCTTGCGCTCCTGTAAGGTTTTGGATCTAAACCCCTTGCACTTGGTCAGTGAGTGTGGTTTTTTGTGGATGGGACATTCACGATTGAAAGACTTATCTCGTGGTGAGACAGTGTTCTGTTCGTCTGTGGGCGTAGCGGGTGATGGTAGTTCTGTCTTTCGAACACTCACAGCTCTCTTAGTGTCTCTGCGTTTTTGTATAGCACTTTCATACCTTGATGCTGGAGTTGCTGCAGCTGCCGAAGTGTTGGATTCTAGGAAGTCGAGGCTGGGGTCGTTCCTCATCTGGGCCTGCTCGTCAATGAATCTGCAGAAGTGGATAAATGGGGGAAAGGTGACGTCGTTCATCTTTTGTACCTTGAGACTGACGTTGCCCATTTCTCCTGCAGACTGTATGGCATCTTCACCACGATTGGGTTTACTCCATGGGCTGAATCCAGATAGCACAGCCCGGACAGACGAGGGTCTCTTTTGGCGAGCTCCAGCTCCATGAGCAGATCACTTAGGTCTTGGAGCTTGTGGACTTCTTTAAGGTTGATCTTTGGGAAATCCTGCAGTCTCTTGAATAGGGCTTTCTCTATTGCTTCCGCGCTGCCAAAGGTGCGTTCCAGCCTTTGCCATGCGGCGGCGAGACCTGCTTCTGCTTGTCCTACATAGACGGTATTGAGGCTCTTGATACGGCTTGAAGAGCTTGGGCCCAACCACTTGATCAGGAGGTCGAGTTCCTGTTCTTCGGTTAGGTTGAGATTGGCGATGGCTGCCTTGAAGGTTGCTTTCCAGGCCCTGTAGTTCTCTGCACGATCATCAAAATTCACAAGACTAGTACTGATTAGCTCTCTGCTCACCATGAACCTGGCAAACTCGGACATGTCCGACTTCTCACCACTTGTTGCCACGACGACTCGTGATGCCCCTGGGGCGTATGGGCCGCCTGGCGTGAATGGATGAGCTGTTTCCGGGTAGAATGATGCTGCTGCAGGGTTGAGCTGTGGTTTAGCCCTTGAAAAATCTGACGAATACCGCTTGAGCTGTGAAGGTGGGCCAGGAAACGCTGGGTTGCCATCTTGTGGTGGTGACTGTGTTTGAGAGGGTATCTCTCGGCGACTGTCGTTAATTAGCTCGGGCGCCTTCGAGGGAACTGGCACCTTTAGAAGTATGTTGGGGGTTTTGGTGTCGTTGACTTGGACAGTACTGTAAACCGGGGTCGCTACAGGTACCCGGTTTAGCACATAGTCTCTGGTGCGATCGACAGGATCATCCGTTTCCAGTGGTGGCGAGTTAGCTGGATCAAGACCTTGGATCAATGCCTGCTCAAGTAGTCTTACTTTAGCTAGCGCAACCTCCTCTTCCATCTGTGACCGAAGGATCTGTATTCGAGCCTCCGCTTCTGCTTCGGTCCTTTTTGCTTCCATCTCCGCTTCCGCCCTTTTTGCTTCCATCTTTTTTGCTTCCACCTCTGCTTCTGCCCTTTTTGCCTCTGCCCTTGCTTCTGTCCTTTTTTCTTCTGCTTCTCTCTCAGTGAAAGAACGTCTCACCCTGGATTCCTCTGCTATTATGGGGCCTCTAGTATCCTGTCGCTCATGGTTGAACTTCTTGAGGATGACGACCTGGATGCCCGAGAGGAACGTTTAGATGAGGTCGATCGGTGTGATCTGGTTTCTTGCAGGTGAGAGATACGGTGTTCGGCCTTGTTTATGGCGTGTCGGACCTTGGCATCTCTCCCTTTGTCCGTCTCTAGCGCCTTACTGAGGTCTGAAAGGGATTCATCAGAATTAAAGTCTTTTAGAAGGGCAATGTACCTTGTTGACAGTCTCTTGTAACCTTCATGGGCGGCGTTCAGCCGTTCCATAACAGACTGTAAGCTTGCGGCGTCGCCTGACAAGGGTTCAAGTCTCGACATGTAAGAGGCGACGCGTTCCCACTGTTCTTCCAGGCGTTCACTTAGCTCATCTTTCATAGCGTGATAGTTTTCAATTGCCTTTACCGTTGGTTTGTAAGAACGTTTTGGTCGGGTAACTTGGTCTGCTTGAGACGTGGGGTCTGCCTCCTGGGCTTCATCGTGGACGGTATCAGGTTGTATTTGCTCTGTTTCAGCAGTGGGAGCCTGTCCGAGGTCCTTTTCGGCCATTTTGAATAAAGGTGTACTGTCTCTTTAAAAAACTCAACTTTTGAATAGGGGTCCGAAAATCGCTGTGCGGCTCTGCGGGAACTCCCGGATGGGATCCCCAAGGTGGCTTTGACGAAACTTGGGGTTCGCAGCTCGCCGATGTGCAGTAATGAGGTATAGTGTACTGCAGGCTTATGGAAGCGATGTGGCCAGAAGGAAACCGCAGGTGCATAAAACAGTTCTTTATAACAGTACAGGCAGAGCTGATACAAAATGTGGCAGGTGGGAGGGCTTCCTCCAGACTTGTCCAGACGTGCACTGCTGCAGGCAGACAGATACACAAGGCTTGTTGCTGGGCAGATTAATGCACAGAGGGACAGGGCACATGGAGGGCTATAGCTGGATGTTGGGCTGTAAGGCAGTTTTCTAGCTGCTAGGAGCTTTCAACCAAAGTTTTTGACTGTTCTGTTCCCACTTAAAGGCGATAAAGGCATGCTGGTTGTATAATGGGGTGAGAGTTCTTTCTTACCTTTGTACTTCCAATAAGAGGGGCAGACAGGACCCGGAGCAGCGTCTCAGATAAGCGTACACACGTTAGGATGAAAACAATGCTGGTTTATTCCATAGATGAATGATCCAAAACATGGCATTGAAGTCTTGTATGAAGCTTGTCTCTGCAGTCGCTACTTGTGGGTCAAAAACTTTGCTTCTCTAGCTCCATGAGGATAGAACTCTCTGCAGTAAGATGTCTCCTAATGACTGGGCAAAACAGGAAGAGACAACAGCACGTGCAGGAGCCACACCCCCATAGGCTGGACAAGGAAAGGCAGAAAGAATTGAGAGGTCTGGCCAGCAGGTGGCAGCAGAGACAAGCATCAATATAACAGATTAAACTATAAAAACAAGATTGAAACAGCACAGGGGTAGTTAACTGTATTGGGGAAACCCATAACAATATTCTTCACTCTTGGTGCATTATGGACTATTAACTAATATAGATAATCTCCCACAGTTCTTGGGCCCCTTTGATAAAGATAAACCTATACCCGGCATTGAATGTAACATATGTTAATCCACCGACACCTGGTCACAAGTGTATTATATGGAGCACCAATATATACACAATTATGTAACATTTCTGCACTCCAATAAGTACTGGAAAGGGGTACACTCATATTACTGGTTAATCCTAATCCATATGCACTCACCAAACTCCTCTCTAGGAACTATCCTCCAACATCAACCAACAGCTGACCATCCTCCAGGGGTCACATCTGCACATTGGATGCCTTCCAACATAGATTAGGCTCTTATTTACACCGCTTTAGCCTTTTTATCTCTGTTACACACCAACATCCTAATTCTTTGCTTCTGATCTAACGCAAACCAGCCATGTACTTTCCATCCTTATTCCATTCCCTTGTCTATTCGCACAATATTTTGGTTCCTTGATCAGTACTAATAATCTGATAAACGTGGTTTCATACAAAGCCTTTACTTGTATATATGAGTTGTGCATATATTGTAAATATGATGTAAAAAGTCCTTAACAAAGTTTAATTGTATATATTTTTCCTATTTTTGCAGCGGCTGTGTGATCAAGACCCACATGGGCCGAAACGTCATTTCCTGTCGCAATAAACGAGCACTATAAAAAAAACAACTTTCACCTTATGCATATTTGCCTTGTATGTGTGCAGTGATTCCTATTTTACACACACCCTGACCCCGGCGGCCTCCTGCCAGCACCCGTCCCCAGGATCACAGGTATCTTCACTAGGTGTTCCTGCCTAGGAACAGGAAACCACACTAAAGGGCTCGAGAGAGGGGCTGCCCCTATTATCTTCAGGAGGGTTTCCTGTTCCTGTTCCTGGGCGGATGCTCCTGTCTCATGTCACGGTGCTGTCACGATGAGAGGGAAATAATATCTACATTCTGTGTCTACATAATATCCATATACAGTGCCTAAATAATATCCATATACAGTGCCTAAATAATATCCCTATACAGTGCCTAAATACTCTCCCTATACAGTGCCTAAATAATATCCCTATACGGTGCCTAAATACTATCCCTATACAGTGCCTAAATACTATCCCTATCCAGTGCCTAAATACTATCCCTATACAGTGCCTAAATAATATCCCTATCCAGTGCCTAAATACTATCCCTATACAGTGCCTAAATAATATCCCTATCCAGTGCCTAAATACTATCCATATACAGTGCCTAAATAATATCCCTATACATTGCTTAAATAATATCCATGTACAGTGCCTAAATAATATCCATATACAGTGGCTAAATAATATGCCTATACAGTGACCAAATAATATCCCTATACAGTGCCTAAATAATATCCACATACTGAGTGTAAATAATACCACCATTCTAGGCCTAAGTAATGTTTCCATACAGTGCCTAAAAAAAACTACGATGCATTGCATAAATAACACCACCTTATAGTTTTCAAATAATACCACCAGTGCCTGAATAATCTCCCTGTACTGTGTTTAATATCCCCATACAATGCTTAATTAATTCCCCATTTAGTACCTATATAATACCATCTTAGAATTAATAAATAGTACAGCCTACCTTAAATAATATTACCATGCAATACATAAACAATACCACCCTATAGTTATTAAATAATACCCTGTATAGTACCTAAATAATACCACATGTAGTACCTAAATAATACCACCTTATAGTGAATATCTAGTAATCCCAGAGTATAAATTACTGTACTATGCACTACATATATGACTCACCGTGACCGGGGTGTTCGCGTCGCAGGCGTTGACTCTCCTCTTGTCACGGAACCGCACCTGCAGCTGCGGGGCCCGGTGGTCCAGATCAATAGGGGGGGATGGCTGAACAGTAGGGGTAGTTTGTCTTCGTGACGCCACCTGCGAGTGTTCTGGTAACTTTACCAGCGCTGCTAGGTCTCCGGGGGATGTTAGGCAGCAAGATGGAACGCTCCCCACAGGATGAGCGGGAGTCCCCGGAGCCAGGAGCTGCGCAAGATGTTGTGAGGCAGCTGCGGTAGTGCCAAAGTCTTTTAAGTACCTTTACTGATGGTTTTCAGGTACGCCAGACCGGGTTAGTGAAGTCAGCACTCTTGGAGTTTCACAGCAAGCAGTTGTAGTAGGCTTCCTTCTCTCTCTCTACTTGTAGTGCGGTCGGGTGGATGTGGAATCCTGCCCAGACCGGGTTGTATGTTCAATGGAACGGATTTCACCTGGTTGTCAGCACTGAGGGCACTGTAAAAGGGTGATGATAATTCTACCTTCTTCCCTGGGCTCTCGTTGGTAGGTGCGACAGGTGAACAGGGGGCTAGACTCCCTGCGAAGTATGCTGGTTCTCTGCAGTGGCTATGTAGCTTCCACAGCTTCGGCTCCAGTAACCGGTTATTAAGGAAAGAGTCAGAATAACTCTGTGTTCCTTGAGAGGTGTTCTCCTTCTTCCTCTTATCCCAGTTGCAGGGATTTCCTCACTTGCTAGCTGGCTGATTGGGCCTAGTGTGTCCCTCATAGGATGGAGGTTTCACACAGGCTGGCAGCTCTTGTAGCGTCTACCACACTCTGAAGTTTCTCCCTCCAAGACTCTATTTATAGGGGGAACTGGCTCAAAGTGACAAGTGGAGCTCCCCCTAGAGGCTCGGGGTGAAACCAGGTGTACTAAGGTGTTGAAGTGTTGTTAGGTGCTTTGTGAGTTTGCTTTGCTGTTACTTGCTCCAATTGTGCCCTAAGGATTTCTGTGGTGCCCAACAGGTGCCAGGGTGCCACATATATAATACCCCTCCATAGTTATTAAATACTACCACCATACCATTCCTAGATAATATCCACATTTTTTGTCTAGAGTAAATAATATCATCATACAGTTCCTAAACCATACCCCATATAGTGCCTAAATAATACCACCATAAATTAATTAAATAACTACATACACATACAAAATAATAACCCACATAGTGCCTAAATAATGTGACCTTACATTTATTAAATAAATACCACCATACAGGTCCTAAAACCATATCCCATATAGTGCCTAAATAATACCACCATAAATTAATTAAATAATACCACTATATCATGGCTACATGATGACTATATACAGCGCCTAAATAATACCGCCATACAGGATTTTGAATAGGTTCCTTATTTAGGAGTAGCCTTCCAAGGGTATACATACCTGATCATTAGTTTTACATGTGTGCCTTGTGTCCATCATTTAGTTCTTTGCTGTATTCAAAAAACTTTAATGGATAATTATTTTCATTTGAGTGATCTGTTTTATGCAGTGCACTACAAAATACAGATCACAAAAACGCACAGTCTGAATTTACATTCAGTCTTTAAGTCTTTGGTATAGACTGCTTCCTTTAAGATCTAAGATGTTTTTGGGGTCCACATTCAGATCTTTAAGGGAAGGAGCCAGAATGAATCATACTACTACTCATATGTAGTGTAGTGCCCCCTATTGACTAACTGATCAGCTATATATAGTGATAAAAAGTTATCACAGCGCAATCAGGTACGGACTGGTACACCGGGTGACCGGGCAATCTCCTGGTGGGCCGTACAGACTGGAGAACCGGGTGACCAGGCAATTTCCTGGTGTGCCGTACAGACTGGAACCAGGCAATCTCCTGGTGGGTCGTACTGACTGAAACACCGTGTGACTGGGCAATCTCCTGGTGGGTTGTTCAAACTGGAACACTGGCTGACCGGGCAATCTCCTGGTGGGCCATACGGACTGGAACACAAGGTAACTGGGCAATCTCCTGGTTGGCCGCATGGACTGGAGCACGTGATGACCGGTAATCTCCTGGTAGGCCACTGAGCCAATTATTTGGCCAAAATGAATTCAAAGTGATCGAAAAGTCCTCACTGAGACATTATGTAAGATATGTATTATATGTTTTTGATACTGGACCTTTAGTACTTGTTTTGGATGTTTTTCTACTTTCTTATTTAAAGGGATATGCTCATAAAAAGTATTAAAAATTCCTTCCAATATTTTGTAATTCCAACTATGTGCGTTGCATGGTGTCACCCAGGACATTTACTAGGTTACTCTCTCCATAATCTTCTCTAATGGAAACTGAGACAAATAGCAAGTATCCATTTTGGGATCGGTCCAGACTTTAGTCATGAGTCACCTTACTGCACATCCTGGAAGATTAAACCCATGTATAAATTGACCTGAAATATGGCTTTATCTGCTTTTGCTTCCATCAGCAGTTCTGCAAGGACCATAATTTAGGTGGCGTGAATTTATCCGTATGACATCATCCTTGACAAATCCGTATTTTTTTCCCTTCCTCCCATCGTCTCCTCCAAGGCACAAGGACATCGCTGAAAGCCTTAATGAAATGATGGCTGTTTATCTGTGAACAAAGAGAGGGAAGGAGCTGATCACAGAAAGGAGCATCATAAACGTGTCATCTCATTCACCGTCCATCGACTTTCCACAATTGAGTTCAAGGAATTAAAACTACAGATATTATTGTTAAGTCTAATTAAGTACAAATGGAGAATACGGCTGCATTCATCTATTCTTCTAGGATAGATATTTGAAAAAAATGTGGCATTGACTCAGGGAAACACAACAGGGCTATATTGTCAGGTTACACTGGTCCCAAGGGCCACAAAACTTAAACAGATACATTAGTGGCATATCAATAGGGAATAATAATTAATTATAATCAAAAAAGAATCCACATACGGTAGTTTTTCAGGATCAATATACCCCTTTAACGTACCTGTCTCCTGCCCTATTTAACTGCCATGTATAACTATGTTATATAGTTTCATTTCCTGATGAAGGAGCGGGGACACGCTCTGAAGCGCATTGAATAAAGGCACCCCTATTCTTTAATGCATCGACGTCTATTATCTTTATATACAGCTTGCGCAGATCAAACACCACTGTCCATTGGATATGTATAACTGCATGGCACTTAAAAATTGGCACTTATAAAATCTGCACAACTGCTACCCCTACATAAATGCTAAATCTTAATATATAGGGAAGTTTGTGCTTAGAACTGGATAAATTGAACTCATTAATCAATCAAACTAACTTAGGACAGTGGAAGGCAATTAAGTGCAAGATAAATAAACAGGCTTGCAGGCCAACATGGATCATAAAGCCTTTGAACCAGGTAGATGACCTTACGGCAGCCCAGAAGAATCTAAGTAAGATTAATTAAATATATGCTATTATTATAACACAGTAAAGATGGGTTAGTCATATGGTCACTTAGTGCATACGTAGTAGCCAGTAGAGAGGAACATTGGTCCAAGTTTTAGACAATGGATTGGAAATGTTACTGCTTTTTGATGTCCCTTTGGCTTCCCATTTGAGACATCGTTGTTTTTGGCCACTGAATCCTATAAAAAATTATATAAAATTATTAGTGATGACTGATCACTATTGTGGTTGGGTGCTCGGTACTCAAAATGAACAGTTCTAGGGTCGGATGGGCACGAGTCACGACACATGTACCGAGTATTATGTACTACTACTAAGTACTATGACATGTATTATGGAAGTCAATAGGAAACCCAAGCATTTTTCTCTAAAGGTACCGACACGCCACCATATCGCCGGCGAGATCGATGGCAATTCCCGAATTCGGCGATGTGGAAACCACATCGCATGTGCGTAGTGGCGTGTGACTGGACAATTCTACGGTGAGGAATCTCTGGTGGAGCGTCGCCTGGTTGCCCTGCACTGCAGTGAAATCACGCGATATCCACCAGGCGATTTCAGCGCATCGTGCCGTGCGACAGGGCGATAGCGATGTACACAGCGATCCTGAAATCAATCCCGTAGGTATGCTTGGATGTTGTTTTTTTCGCGCTGCATCTGCGGCGATTGGTGAGTGATCCTGCGTTCCGATTGGTTAGCCGTGTCCGAGGTGCCTTATTTGATGACCCATGCGTCAGCCAATAATGCTGATTTTACCCCCAGTGCAGCCAGTCAAACACTGCAAGAGGCTCATACTGAGCCGAGCACCGAGTGTACCTGAGCACAGCTGGAAAGATCAAAGGTCTGAGTGAGATCCATTGAGTCACAAACTGAGATGAAGCTAGCAATAATAGCAATAAGTAACACTTTCTTTACTCAAAGGGATTGGGATAGAATTTAGGATATGAGGAAATACTCTTATCTTCCCCGGGATTACTGTGTGGCGCCCCTCCGGGTAAAGCACCACCAGAGGTACTGCACTTCTGCGGTTAGGAAGTGTGGTGCTCCTGTTCTCCAGGTGTTGGGACGGTATGGTTGAGCCACAACAACACAACACGCACATAGTCACGGGCCCCTGGGACAATAGGTAGACCATAAGTAAGGACCCAGGCCACAAAAGGGGGACGGGACAGTGTTAGACGAGCAGTTAGTTCGGTTCAGCAAAGGAGAGAGCAACATCAACTGACTGAGGAGTTGTAGTCGGGAGTATAGAGGCGGTGTGGTGCTGACTCCGTGGGCTGAAGCTATTCCACCCCGCTCGCCCAGAGAGAGAACAGCTTGGTAGAGATGGAGCGAAGAACCCTTGGGGTGAGGAGAAGTCAGCGATCTCCCATACGCCCGAATCTGATGAGACAGAGGGGTTGGTGGAGGACACAGGGATCGGCACTGCAGACTCTGCGGAAGCTTCAAGCCCGAGCCAAAACCGGAGCCGCCTCAGACTTCTAATTGGAGCTGTTGTTCAACACCCGACACATCTTGGGGAAGGTAGCTGAACTAAGGAGCAGTGCCCGGGAGGGATCCTAATAGTGTTCGGGACACACAGAAGCACCCATGGCTACAGGCAACTAAGCTCTGTGTAGCAGAGGGAGTTGAGAGTCTGGGGGCAGCTCAATGACCCGCTCGCCTCAGATGAAAGTTACACCTTATAACGCCGAGAGATGAGACCCACCTGAGACTGTAACACCGAGAAAGTAGAGTAAAGGGCACCAACCGTAGCTTGACTGTACCGACCTGGTTCTAGAGAAAGAGTAAAGTACCAGAGACTGGCAGAGACTATACTCGGCGGCCGTGTTTAACACCCAAGTAAAAGTAACGGAACTGCAGCTGTGGTGTGTGAGACTTTTATTAGCGGCGACCATCAGCCGCGGAGGCCACCTGAAACATCGAGGGTACTGCAGATCGAGTGACCAGCTGCCAAGGTACGAGCTGGGAAAACCACTCCACTGCCCTGAGGAATGTGCTTCGCCTGCGGGGGGCGGGACTATGTAAGCTGCCGCTCATCATCCCCAGAGGTTCTGCAGCAGCAGCGGCCGCCCTGGCCGCATACCGCAAGTGACGTCACGAATACCCCTTATTCTCTCAGACTTTCCCCAACATCTAACCCCCTTTATTAAAATGACTTCCAGGGTCATTTCCCCAGGAAAAAAACCGCAAGAACTGACCTATTTTTCACATTCACCCAGCATGAAGCCAGGATCAGTGTGCCAATTCCAAAGTTTCCTGGTTGTATAGATTTCACTGAAGACAGGAACTAATTTACCTGCTCCAAAATAAGGCGACCAAGGCGAGGGGACATATCGCTGCCAAATTCCCGAAAACCACGCCGCAATTAGGAGGGAATTTGGCGGCGATAATTTCAGGGCGACATATCGCCGTCAAAAATGTCTCCCGCGGTTGTGGCGTGACAAGGTACCCTTAGAGAGTGAGAAGCACCTATAGCCATATATGTTCACTTTGAATTAATGAAGGTGTGTTTGCCTAATGGGCTCAAAGAGGCTGGATGCAGGCCTAGGAAACCTCAGAGTGTTACACATGTGATTGCAGGACAATTGTAGGCTTTACAGACCTATTTTGGGGAAAAATTTGTTATCACAGGTGAATTTAATTTTCATAATGTTCTTTAGTCTCTCATAAATATGTATATAGCGGTAGTAAAAATGAAGGATATATCTATGGAATGAGTTCAAGAAATGAACATTTGGAGATGAGACTCTTTGGCGTTGATTAATTTTCCAGCTACCAATTGGGAGGGAGTATATACGGCCGCCCCGGTTGTCTTCGGGTATTTAAGGATAAAGATAAGATCTTATTCCACATATTTTGTTGTGCATCTGTCAGATCCCTTGTCTTGGAGATAGTAATGCCTCCTATTTCCCTCGGATTGTGAAGCGCGTTTCCACCTTTTCATTATCCCGTTTTATTTTCTTTGATTTGACATTGACTTGCGGATTCCTCTTGGCCACACGCGATCGTCAACAATTCAAGATCCAGGTGGAGATGACGCTCATTATGCAAATGTGGCTTGCAATGAAAGCATTGAGCACAGAATCGCTGTTTGTATTGAGAGCTGGCCGTCCAGCAGCCGCGCCGCCACGCTGCCGCGCTCACCGGAGAGACCAGAGGGATTGTTTGCTGGAGAATATTCCGTAATTACCGGCAAGGATTGTTTACAAAGGGCAAATTCCCAAAATGAACAGGTTGTGGAGCACTTTGGTCCCAGGTGGATGAGGATTTTTTTGGCAAATGCCACCCCCACCTCCTCCTCAGTTTCCATTCTATTCCCCAAAAAATAAACAGCTGTTGCTTCATTACCTTTTTTCAGAAGCCAGAATTAATGATTTATTTGTTATGCTTAATCAGAGTTTAATTATCGCCTAATGGCAGGAGCAGATTTCTAAGTCTGTTACTTGTTTTAGGCTTATAGTCTTGGAAATCATACAGTCTGCAGGTGTGAGACTAATGGGATCCCGAAAATAAGATGCAAGGTGCGTTCATTTCTTCAAGGGGTTGTCCAGGATAGGAAAAAACATGAGTGCCAAACCTGCTCATTCATTCTGCCTGCTATGGTGGCTAAACCCCATTGGAATGAATGGGACTGAGCTATGATCAGGTGGGTGTTGTTTTTTTGACAATCCCTTTAAGGGTACCTTAAGGTACCTTCACACGCGGCAATATTGCTAGGCAATCTCACTGGCAATTTGCTGGTTGCAGTGAAATCATGGACTCATTGTTCTATTTTGTTGCTGTGTATAAATGGAACAATGTGTCCATGATTTCACTGCAACCAGCAAATTGCCAGTAAAATTGCCTAGCAATATTGCTGCGTGTGAAGGCACCCTTACATGCCGCAACTGCGGCAAGAAATCTGACCGGCAATCTGTAGCCCCGTCACCATCGCCGTGAAATTGCCTCGAAATTGCGGCGTGTAATTGGGGAATTTGGCGGCGATCGAAAAGGTTGCGCCTGGTTTCACAGCACTGCTCCAAAATCAGAGGCAATCATGAAGGCGACATTCCCCGCTTTTGGCGTGTGAAGGAGCAATAAGGATGGAATCTGCGTCGCCTATTGATTTCCTGTAGGCGTACCACAGCGTGCTGGAGACCGCGCCCCGCCAGCGATGATTGGTGGTGGCTACTGTGTTTCCATTGGCTGTCCCTTCACAGAGCGCCATATTTGAACAGCTGTCACTTCAGCACCACACACATCTTCACCTACACAACCATCCACTACATCAGTCCAATTAAGCGCACATTCAATAGCGCAAGCTATTATTGGCGCGTGTATTGGTAGATTCACTGTGTACACTATACTGCCACACATGACAGTTCATATATTGGCCTACACATTGCACATGGGTGGCATGGGCAACGCACTGCAATGGTTAGCAAATTTGGTGACGCTGATGGCTATATTACGCTACTCCCGCTCCGCGGACAGCTATCTCGTTTTCATCATCAATGTTGTTTGGCGGCGCTAGTGTGCGTGGTGACGTCATGACGTTTGCTTTCGTTACTCCCTGCCTGCCAGGTGCCTGCCCCTCCCCTGCACATAGGAGCACAGTCATGGCCGCCGCACAGCGCGCTGCCACATGGTGTCTGGCAGAGCTAATGCTCCTCATAGACATATGTAACCGCCATGACTACTGGTGTCAGCAGCGTCACCAGCACCCATCCTCAGAAGGATCCAGAGGGCCCTGATCAATAAACTGGGGGTTGATAGGACCTGCAAACAGATCCAGAAGAAAATTGCGGACCTGAAACACAAGTCCCCAGGCCGCATTGTGGATCTTCGGGCCAGGATTGCCAGGCTGCGAGATGAGTATGTGGCAATGCCAAACACACACATGGAAAGCGAAATACTACAAACACTACACAAACATCATGTGGTATTGTACCATGCCACATGATGTGGCCTAAGCCACCATGTGGAGCTGTCACCAATGTGCATCTGCATGTTGGTCACACTGCAACAAGAAGGTGTATGAATCACTCATTTGACATCCAAATGGCTATAGTGGTCCTTGACCTGTGTGCTTGTAAAAAGAGGTGTGTCCTGACTGCCAAGGTGACAACTACATATTAATGCAATGTTGAACACCCACATGACACCTTGCAGCACATATGTGTGACCTGTGACACATACAATTTGGCAACACAATGATCACAATACAGAACACTGAATACAATTTCAACGCTATGTGTTGGCCCCCATGGTGCAAACACCTGATGCTTACTGGCTGCTCTTGTGTTAAAAACACAAACACCTACCATGCTAAGGCAAGGGTTAGGTAACATTCAAAATATGTGGCCACTGGTGTTGGACTTATGTCTCAAACCAGAGTGGGCCCTCCCCAGAGTCTATGTGCCGATCATAACCTTTGAGCGTATCATTCACGCTGTCATGACATTCTAACACACACAGAAGGTGTATTCCCTATGTTGTGTGCCTTTTCTCAAATTGCTCTGTCATCATGTTTGATATTACAAGGGCTCTGTGTCTGGGGACGCTCAACAGTCCCAACGGCATCCGGGACACCACCACCACCTGCCCCGGAGGGCCCAGCCAGACCCTCCCCACCCGGGACTCCACCAGCGCCAGCCCCGGAGGGCACAGCCAGTCCCTCCCCACCCGGGACTCCACCAGCTCCCGCCCCGGAGGGCACAGCCAGTCCCTCACCACCAGGGCCACAAGCCTTGGCTGCAGGCAGCCCTGGCCCCCTGGGAGCAGAAAGCCCCATCCTGTGGCCACACCCCCCCAGCCCAGGAGCTACACCACCCCAGCATCTCCAGCTCCCGGCCAAGCCCTGGTGTGATGTGGTCCCCACACCCTCACCTTGAGCCTGCAGGTGCTGCGTATGGTGGTAAGTGTCTGCTAAGGCCTATAAGCTTTACAATGTACTTACTGTTGTGTGCTCCAGACACCAGTATGTGAGTTGTGTTCATTTTTATTTTACATTTTGCCTGAAGGAGAGCGAGCACGTGCTGCCAGCTGGGTTGTCAGCCCATCCCCATCTCCTCCAGATGACACCCGGGATAGTGATGTGCAGCGTACGTATGATCAATTACAATTCCCTCAAATAACCACCTACACATACCCAGGTAACTCACTAATCTCCTTATTTCCCCTACAGGTGTACCAACTATTGAGGAGCTGCTGCTTGTTTTGTCCCTTGTTGCCATGTTGGCACCTTTTTTTTTAAAGACCACGTTGGCCTCTTTTCTTATAGTGTCCCACATTGGGAAAGTGGGTAGTCTGTCTTGGCTACTCCTAAGCTAACCAAGGCTTTTGGATTGTGATGGCAATGTTTTTGCAACATGTTGTTGGTTAATAAAAACCTGCCCAGCTACATCCTGTGTCATCCCTTGTTGCAACATACACTGGTTAAAGTTTGTGATGTTAATTTTCACCAATCACACTTGGCCACATTTTAGCTACAGCTATATGGTGTGACATAGTAAACATGTCACCATACTGGACCATTACAACTGCCATGCCCCCCAATATGACATCAATGTCTCCTATATGACACCCACATAACCCAACATACACACACATACTGGTGTATGTGACACAGATATAGGCATAGTGTGGTGAAATCAAAGATTTTTTTTTTTTTTATAGATTTTACATTTTAAAAAAAATAAATGGGCCACACCTGGCCAATATAATGGAAAAAAAAGGTGTTGCCATGGTTGTGCATTGGCTAGTAGTTCTCTTGTTCTTCCTCCTCCTCTGCTGGATCAGACAATAGGGCCTCCCCGGCCTCATACACCCAGTGGCTTTGAGATCTTGAAGCTCTACTGGGCTGTCTCCTTGGGGGAGGTGGAGTATCACGAATTTGTGGCCTCCTCACCATGCGTCTGGCGGGCGCAGTGGGCCCTGGGTGGTCTTCCGGGGGAACGTTCAGGACGCCCCTCATCGCAGGGACCCATCCACGCCCGCCTCCAGGACACGAAACATGGCCCACTCTGTGATGTTCCGCTGCTCTGGCTCCATGCGGGCCAGCATCTTGCTGGCGATGTACCCGAACCCAGAGCCGGGGGTCCTCTCACGATCAAGGAGGACCCATTTTGCCCAGGTATCCAGCTCCGTGTTGGGTGGGGTCGGTGGTTTTCTACGTCTGATCTCAGAGCTGGGACCTGGGCATGGCCCCCCACCACTGGTCCCGGGCACTGGCTCTCCCGCTGATGTTGAGGGGAGAGCCTCGCCAGCTGCTGGCTACTCATCACTGGAGCCAGGCGCCAGAGGGGACTGAGAAACAAACAAACAAACAAAAAAAAATTAGCCACATGTTGCAATGTAATTTACTATAATACCACAACCAAACACCACAGACAACATAGAGGCAAGCTCACCAAGGCTAACACCAAAAGCCACAGGAGCAGAGTTTAGAGAAGAAAAAGCCTAACAAGTACACAAGTGCAGTATGCTCACCTGAGGGTCCACATTGATATGTAAAGTGCCCACAAATAACAAAAAACAATCTGTAAAAACACAGACCACAAAACAAATTGAAAGAACAGTGAACAAGATTGGTGGTTGAAAAGCACAATGGTGACTACCACATGTGCAGCAAACACCACATCAGTGCAAACAACATGCTGGGTAGATCAAACACAAAAACACAATTACCCTCCTCCTGCGATGGGGCAGGGTCTTGGGGTGCGGCTACAGCTGGTTGCGGGCAGCGCCTGCTGCACCGTGTTCCACGAGGCCTCTCTTGGCCCAGGGTGAAGCTGAAGAGGTCATAGTACCAGAGAGTTGGCCTAGGAACCTCCTCAGCTCCAGCCCCGGACCGGGCCTCCATCCACCGTTTGTGTGTTTTGTTGAACACGGTGCACAGGCTTTTGATCTTCTCCGCAACCAGCACCGCTGTCCAGTTCTTTTGAGGTTGGAGCCGGTTACACAGCTATACTAGTGGCATGTAGGCCGCGCTGCCTGGTCATGATACGCAGGCAGCGACACCCGCCACAGGCATTTGTATGCCTGGTATATGGTAATGAGTTGTGTCACAAACTCGTGATACTCAGCCATCTGAGAAAAAGAAAAGAAAACAAAAAAAGTCATGCAAAAAAACACATGGCCATCAGAGTTCAGACCCTACTCTGTGTGTCCAGCCCATGTCCTGCAAGACTAATAATATATGTTCTGGTAGTCAGGTTGGCTGGGGCAAATCATTGTTGGCGTTAACATGGGTCATGTTGGACAGGTGACATGATATATGTATTTGGGTCCGCTGCACTTCAATATGTCAAGGTCTATCATTACAAATGCCACATATTGTGTAACTAAGGTCATTTCAACACACACACATTTAATACACACATATTTTGGGCTAAACATAGTGCTGGAGTACACATATTGTCCTGCCAAGAATCTGACAGAACATTATGTGTGCTACAGGAAACGAAGTGTATTTTCGATGCGAACACGTCGCTAAATACACTTCTACATGACGCTACCTGAAGCCGGACCTAATGCGCACAAACATCAGCCAACATATGGGTGTACAGCACACAGAAAATAACATCTAGGAGTGCCCAATAGCATGTGCCCCCACTTACCGTCTGTCCAACAGAGATCTTGTGATGAGACACTACTAACTCAATGCACATTCCAGTCGGGGCAGGGGTTATGCCCCAGCACGTGCTGGTTTAAACACAACCTGACCAATCACAAAAGCACAATTGCGTCTAAAGTTTGGTCGCACCTGCGTACGCCCAGGCGGCTATGTCGATTACAAGACGCTGCTGCGTTCTGATTGGTTGCTTCACATATCGAATGCACTCAAGGCCGAATTCAGACACGCTTGCTGCCCACAGTCATTAAGTAAGTACTGATGTACAAACATGATCTGTGATGTGGGTGTGTTTCGTTTACAGCCCATTACCATTAGGGGTCGCTATTGTGTAGTGTAGGTGACGCCCAAGTGGTGGGATATGTAGTTACTCGTGTTTTTTGTTGCCATATACACTATTGTGTGCTGACAAATGGATGCATGAGTGTTTTCCCAAACCAAACCGTATCCTCTTTGAAAAGCCATTTTGCCTTTGCCATACAGGATCATGTTTGAAGGATGCGTGTGTCTTTAGTTGCGGGGAGCATCTGAATTGAGGACACATAGTACTGTCGTTTACCACACACAATGGGACGTTTAAGTAATAAAAAAGATGTGGAGTGGGGTGTGTGGCTTCTGAGAATGTCGGGCTCTGGACATACTGCATTCACAACACATTAGGGAAGTCTCTTGGACATGATGAGTATTCAATAGTCTGCTTCATGGCGTGATATTTTGAGCATGAGACACAAAGGCTGGGGTACGTGTGTAATTAAATTGTCTAGATGCGTTATCAAAAAATATGTAATTAATGTGAACTACGTGTAGGGCCATGCCTTGTGGTCACACATGAACATTATGGCCACGTATCTGGCCTTAGCCTCATGATGTGTTGCATTTGACAAGGGAGATGTATTGTACAGGAGGGCCAGGGGTGTCGAGTGACCAGGTTTGGGTATCAGTCTGTGCAATGCTGGGTTTGGCTCCCGAATGGGGATATATATGTGTGTGGGCTGCTGTTCACAGTTGGGTATGCTGTGGTAAAGTGGGCAGGAGATGTATAGGGAAGGAGGAGGTGTGTGTAGATGATGTGTGATGAAGTGTGCTTGTACTGATGATTCTTTTTCTCACTTTTGCAGGGGTTGGTACGTGAGATGATGTGCGACCCTGATGGAGATGCTATCGTGGCTCTTGCTTTGGTGGCAGAGCAATTGTGGCTGGAGAATAGATATGAGAGGTTGCGGGCTCCAGACCACAGCGTGTGTGGACTCGAGGTTGGCTTCGCTGCTGGGACTCCCGGAGTCACATGCAGCTGGTGCGTGAGCTGAAGGATCGCAGTCCGCATGATTTCAGGAACTACCTCCGTATGTCCGAGGACTCTTTCACATTCCTCTTGGAATGCATAAGGCCATTGATAGCCCATCAGGACACTGTGATGCGTCGAGCTGTGCCACCTGAGGAGCGTTCGGCAGTAACTTTGCGTTCCTGGCTACAGGTCGGTCAAGGACCGACCTGCAATACACTTCATGTGTGTCACTGTCCATGCTGAGCCGCCTGATCCCTGAGACGTGTGAGGCTATCTGGAGTAGTCTGCTGCCATCCTATATGCAGTGTCCATCAACACCCACTGAATGGATGGATGTAGCCAGCGGGTTTGAGGACCGCTGGCAGTTTCCAAACTGCGGTGGGGCATTGGATGGTAAGCACGTGAGGATAACTAAACCCCCAAACTCGGGGTCTTTGTAGTACAATTACAAAGGATATTTTAGTATTGTCCTCATGGCCCTGGTGGATGCGAACTATTAGTTCCTCTACGTGGACGTTGGAATGAACGGGCGTATCTCAGATGGGGGTGTGTTCGCACTCTGCTCCTTGGCCCAAGACCTAAGGACAGGTGGACTGAACTTGCCCTCAATTGAAGAGACAACCCATCATCTCAACTTTGCGTTTGTGGGGTATGAAGCGTTCCCACTTCAGGCTCACCTACTACGGCCATATCCCCAGAGGACCCTTACTTCTGAGCAGGGCATTTTCAATTACCGGCTATCCCGGGCCCACCGTGTGGTTGAAAATGCGTTCGGAATCATGGCCAATACATTTTATCATACACGTCTGCATATGAAAGTGGACTCTATTGATGTGGTAGTGCTGGCCTGCTGTGTGCAGCATAACTTCCTACGTCGTAGGAATCGGTCATCATACACGCCGGCAAGTTATGTGGATTCAGTGGACCCCATAACAGGGGAGGTCCGTCCCGGGATTGGCGTGCTACCGACCATGGTGTGGCGCCACTCCAGCCGCTGAGCCAGGGTCGGACTCCTCAGGATGCCAGGAACAGCAGAGACGCATACTGCTCCTATTTTAATGGCCCTGGGGCAGTGGCCTGGCAGCACCAGCAGGTGTAGGGTGGCTGGTGCTGTGAGGCATCAACATGATGAGGAGGGTGGAGTCACCAGGGTGGCTGCACCATGAGGATTTTGTTTGGGTTTTTGTGTGTGCACAATGTTTAGTTAGTTAGTTATTAATGTGTTTTTTTTGGTGCACACTTTGACATGTTTATTGTTTTACATTATTTCTCATCATGTTGCATTTCTTCGTGTGATGTTAACACTTCTGTTTTCTGTTATTTTGTGTGTTGTTGTCCTTATTTTTTTTGTGCACAAAATTAATAACTTTAAAAAGTTGGATCCAAAAAACTATGTGTGTGTCGTTACTTTGGGATACAGGACAGTTGCACGTAGCTTTATGCTGTGCAATGAGGTATGTGAGCCGTCAAAAGCTCTTGATGGGTCCGTAACACATTGTGTGGTAATATGCAGTACACAGGGTCAGCCCTTTGGGCCACACTGTATGGCGCAACTGTGTGTACATATCCATTGTGATGTGTTGTGGCCACAGGGGCACGTGTCCACACACATTGAGCAAGCAATGGTGTTTGTGGGGGATGTTGGTACAGTCCAGTACACACACAAATATGTGTACACACACATAGTTCAGTTGTGCCATGGCAGCTGTGCCATGCCATGGACCAATGTAGCCACATATGGGCATAGTGTTGTGTGTATGTTCACACCATCAGCTACAGACGCACACATAGCAAACCATTGTGTAGTGTACGCCACTGTCCTGCTCCAAACCGCTCCTGTGTGATGCTCGAAAGTGTGTCGCAGCAGCCAGTTATCACAACACAAGCATGGTTGTGGAGCCCCTCGAGACGGGGCACTCGACGCCGGACCGGGGTGCTGCTGGGGAATGTCACGGCGGTCCTGGTCCGGACCGTGTCCCGGGCCCGCACAATAAAATGGGGGGTTATTTACATAGGATTTGTCACTCGTGACGCCACCCACTATATGCGGCCAGTAATGGGGCCGCCGCTGCTGCAGAACCTCCAGGGATGATGGGTTAGCAGCTTGGATGGAATAGTTCCTGTGGGCAGAACTGGGTTCCCCGGGGCAGTGGTAGAGGTAGTTAAAGTCTGTGAGGATGTTATTGATGCTGCAGGAGAGTAGGGGTAGCAGTAGAGATGATAAGAGTAGAGGCAATGGACAGCCTATGAGGGCAAGTGGGGCTTCAGCATAAGGATGACACACACACTCACGGTTTCTGTTGTTCTTCAAGTCTTTACGGGCAGATGGTATTACACACTATTGTCCACGGAGTCTGTATCAGGTTGCTCTCACCCTGACCGGGTCCTTGGCTTCCTACTTAAACGCTGTGTGTGGCCCTGCTGCTGCTTGTAGCTATGCTGCTGGCCCTGTCTCTGCTCACAGGTACCAATATGCTGGGCAACTTGAGTCCTCTGTGTCACTGACTCCTTCGTGTTGCTTTGCTATGGTGTGGTGAAGATGGTGGACCTTCACTATGCCGGTGTTTACTGTCCTGTCTGTCTCAGGCACAGCCTCGGATCCGGTATCTGTCTTAAGCATCCCCCGGGATCAAGCTTTTGGGGTAACTCTTTATCCCGGGTATGTTCCTCTGTTACTTTGTCTCCTTTCCTCAGACCTCTCAGACCTCCACTGACACTTGGCTCTGCTCCTGCTCCAGACTCAACTTAACTAACTGCAGACTGACTAACTGTCACTCTTGCTCTGTGGTAAACAACTTAGCTCCTCCCACTAGTGCAGGTGCCACCTAAGCCCCTCCCACTTTCTAGTGTAGTGTTGTGTGGGGATTAAACCTGTGTTGATGTTTCTGTGGCAATTTAACCCTTGGGGTGCCACATGTATTCCTTGAAAACTCCGCTACAACGTATTAGCCAGCCTTCCAGCGCAGGCTTGCCAATCAGGACGCTATTACGTTGTTCAATGAGCGTGTTTGGGGCGCGGTGTAAAACAATTTGGCACGCCTATGTTTTCGCCGCGCTGAACAGGAACGACCACATTCCTTTGGTGATTGCGGCGTGTGAGGCGGCGACTGGAGTCTACTGGATGTTTCCCGCTGTTTGTGTGGCAACTTCCTGGGCGACACATTGCCTTAGGTTGAGGGTGAAATTGCGGTGTGTAAAAGCGGCTTTGGCGTTCGGAGCCAACCATGAAAAAAATTCAGACTCTTGATTGAAACTGGATCACTATTGCATCATAGGAATCAAGGCAGCAATACTAATGCAGCAAATAGAGTATGACATTGTGCCGCCCAGCTTAGGGGACCGGGATACCCGGCGCAGGGTCCCTTTCCTTGGGGGAGTCACTGGTGGCTGGACCCAGGCCGTGGCCCCAGGCTGGCACACTCCTAAAAGGGGTATTTACAGGGGATTTAGAAGTTTATATAGTTTATAAAGTTTGTAGATGTTATTGTCGTGACGCCACCCGGAATAATGTGGCTATATATGGCCACCGCTGCCTTGTACTGGCCAGGGTATGATGGTGAGAGGCAGCTGAGATGGTATAGCCCTTTTCCAGGTAGGGCTGTAGGGTCCCCTGGACAGGTGATGTTAAAGTTAATGATGGATGAAGATGAAAGTATGGTGAGGAGATGTTAAGGGCACAGACACTTACTTGATTCACAGCAAATTCTCTCAGCGGTGATGGTCCCAATCCTGGATAGATGGTAGCTGTTAAATCAGAGGCTGAGGCACAGATGAGGTTTAACTGGTTTACTTTCAACCAAACTATAATACAACAAGTCCCGTCTCCGGAGTCTGCAATAGGGGTTCAGTTGCTCAGGCCCCACCGGGTCCTTTACCTCCTGCTTGCGCTGTCTATGTGGCCCTGCTGCCGTGTGTGAACTCGCTGCCGGCCCAAATCTGTCCTCTCTGGGTCCCACTCAACAGGCAACTTGAGTCCTTTGTCTCTCTTTGCTTACCCCCTCCGGGAGTACTGCTGAACTCTTAGTATGTTGCTGTGTCTGGCCCTGTGAAGCTTGTTGTTACCTCACGTTTTTCCGGTTGCTGTATTGTATATAACTAATGCAGCCACGGATCCGGTATCCGTATCTGCGCTTTTTATCTAGGGTAGATAATGATGCTACCCGATTCTGAAAGTGTTCCTCTTATCAGTTTTCTCCTCCTCAGACCGATGGCTTGGCCCTGGAAATTGTCAGTCAGTCCTCAGGAACTCAATGCAGCTCCTGTCACTCTGAGCTCCTGGCTCCAACTGTCTGAAAATTTACCTCAAACCAGTGTTTTATCTCTAGGGAAGTCTCTGGTGTCTCTGGAGCTCCCCCTACTGGCCAAAGGTGGTAGTGCAGTGGCATGGCTTTCTAAGTGAGTGCAACTATTATGATCTTATACTGTGGCTAATACCCGCAGGGGCGCCACAACATTAATCAGCATTGGATCATACCCTACTAGGGATCAAGACTATGTCATTACTTTTCCACATAGAGTGGGATGTTGTGCTACCACTGGATCACAAGCATTAACCACTAGACCACTAGGAATTAAGACTATGCAAATTACTTGGCCACATAGAGTGGAATATTCTGCTACCACTTGATCACAAGAAATAACCCCTAGACCACCAGGAAACAAAACTATGTCATTGCTTTGCCAGAGTAGGATATTGTGCTACCACTTGATCTCAATAAATAACCTCTAGAACACCAGGGAACAAAACTATGTCATTGCTTTGCCAGAGTAGGAAATTGTACTACCACTTCATACGAGCAATCACCCCTAGACCACATGGGATCAAGACTATGCCATTGCTTTGCCAAATAGAGTGGGATATTGTGTCACCACTGGAGCACAAGCAGTCACAACTAGACCACCAGGGATCCAGACTATGTCATCGCTTTGCCAAATAGAGTGGGATATCGTGCTACCACTTAATCACAAGAAATAACCCCTAGATCACCAGGAAACAAAACTGTCATTGCTTTGCCAGAGTGGGATATTGCGCTACCACTTGATACGAGCAATCACCCCTAGACCACCAGGGATCAAGACTATGTCATTGCTTTGCCAAATAGAGTGGGATATTGTGCTACCAGTGGATGACAAGCAATCACAACTAGACCACCAGAGATAAAGATTATGTCAATAATTAACCAAATAGAGTGGGATATTGTGCTACCATTGGATCACAAGTATCACCACTAGACCATCAGGGATCAAGACTATGTCATTGCTTTGCCAAATAGAGTGGGATATCGTGCTACCAGTGGATCACAAGTTATCACCACCAGACCACCAGGGATCAAACAATTTGTTTTCTAAAGGACTGAAAAACGCTGCAGACTGCGTTTGCATGTGCGTTTCAACAAACGCATACTTACAATCACATGCCTATTTTGGCATGCATTCATATGCATTTCTTGATTGGGAGTCTCTGGATGCCTTAATGTGTCCGTTACATTGCGTTTGTGTTGCTGTCTAACGGATCCGTTAAAAGGACAGCACAGACGCAATGTGAACCTAGCCTTAGACACATCATCTCCACTAGCCCACCAGGGAGCACACCTATTTCAGTACTGTATGCCCAGCCCATTGGAGTCAGTTGGGGCTCTGACCTTTCATCATTGTTTTTCTGAAATCAGAAAACCGTAAAATGGAGAAGCCATTAATTTTTTTTCAGAATTTTTGTTAATCTTAAATGATACATAGCAGCGATTTACTCATAAATGTTTTGTTATTTTGTATCTTGCGATAGATAATAAGCCACTTTGAAAATAATGATCAGCAAAGAGAATCACTTCTGAGGTCTCCGGCTTATTTTTTATTTCTCACTGAAAGGTTCTCTCTGATACAAAACAATATCCTAATTTGCAGCTTGTAGATCAATTTGCAAAAAAACAGGATTGGTCTTAAGTATCCGGGTCCCCGCTGTGCGTCTCCGGCTCGATGGAGACAATACTTTGCATGCTTTTTTTATGGGGATCTCTCATTTTCCCAAGATTATTTGCTTATGGGAAAGAAATGAATTTGTCCTAATGACTACAGACAATGGCCAGGGTCACATTCCCGTTTTTTTTTCAAAATCCTGATCCGGTTTTGAGCTTTCAAAAAGCTCAAAACCGGATCAGGAAACGCTCCTCATAGGAGCCAATGCTAAACACCGGATGGCTTCACAAGCCATCCGGTGCCCGTATCCGGCACTGCTGCCTGCGTTAAAAATCATGCAGGCAGCAGTTTTCGCAGCGGTTCCCTGTACCGCTGTGCATTAACCGGATGGCTCAGGATGTGTAATCCTGAGCCATCCGGCAACTGCATAGTTTGCTGATCCCAGCTATTGCCGGGATAAGCAAACTGTCCTATGTCTATTAAAGTGTTAAATTTAGTGCCTAAAGGAATGTTTCAGGTCTGTAGGGGGGGCTTAGACCCCCCCTATAGACCGGCCGCCCACTCTGCTGGGCTTCTACTGTAAAGTCCACATGGCACGGGCTCCTCTGAGCTCCGTGCATGTTCCCCTACCTCCCGCCCCCCGTATCTGTACAGAGGGGTGCCTGCACCCCTCTGTTAGAATTATCCCTAAATGTGGCATCAACAGATTACAGTAATAAAGTTCTATAGTTACGGCATTCTTCAAGATCTTTCACGATCCCTCTATGGGCGGGGCTTTGTTCTTCTGCCGCCGCCCATGGAATGATGATGCCCGCCTCCTCTGGCCTTCACCCTGTGTTTTCAGGGCGGCTGCGTCATGAAAGGGGCGGGGCTACGGAATGGACTATGGTAACGCCTGGTTAATGCTGCCGGAATCCTGCTCTTTGGCGGTCTCATTTTCCCAAGATTATTTGCTTATGGGAAAGAAATGAATTCATCCTAATGACTACAGACAATCAGGAGGAAATTCTCAAAGTCAATAAACGGAGGAGCCACACGTACCCCTCAGGTGTCACATATCACTACCTGAAGGCAATTTATTTTCCCAAAAAAGTGAGTCCATTATCTGAATGTGTCTAAAACATTAGTCAGGGAAATCTTCAGTTTGTCTAAAGAAAAGTCAGAAACATTAAATTTACTTTTGTCATTATTTAGGATTGGATTCTCTACACGGGTAAGTCTTATTTTAGTACCTAAAGCTATTATAACGTCCTCAGAGATTGCAACAACAGATAGACACATGTAATACATGCAACGTATATAAATCAATAAATAACCATATGATAAGAATATGCATGGTTATGGACTTAACTGGGGGGGGGATTCTCTAAGGGTACCTTCACACGCGGCAACATTGCTAGGCAATTTCACTGGCAATTTGCTGGTTGCAGTGAAATCATGGACACATTGTTCTATCTTGTTGCTGTGTACAAATGTATTATGGCCGCTTTACACGTCCCAACATCGTTTCGATATTGGATACAACGGCGCGGGAGCGAGCACTTTTTTTGCTGAAATCCAAGATCGCATAGGAGCTGTCACACAGGGAGATATCGGCAGGCAACACAACTGCGATGTATACGTTCCCTTGTACGAGCGAACCTGGGAACGACCATTTAACATGGGAGTGAATAGGGGAAGTTGCTCTCCAAATCGTAGTTTCGCTGTCACACAGCACGATCCTGCCAAATCGTCCATCCAATATCGGGCAGTTGGAGAGCCTGCACAATTCTTCCCCGATATCGTTTGGCATCGTTCTTGCATCGAACTGGTCATTTACACCACACAACGCACGAACGATATCTGGGCCAACGCACGAACCACGTGACTTTTTATCGAAGTTGGACGATGATATCGGGACGTGTAAAGTGACCATTAATGTGTCCATGATTTCACTGCAACCAGCAAATTGCCAGTGAAATTGCCTAGCAATATTGCCACGTGTCAAGGTACCCTTAGGCTAGGGCCACACTAGCGTTGTGACCTCCGTCATGGGGATCCACCAAAAAGCAGGATTCTGGTAGCATTACCGTAGTGTAACGCTGACTTAACGCTACCAATAGAGTCCTATGGATGACGGACGCCTCAGAGCATGCAAATGCTGACATGTAAGTGCCAGAGTCTGAAATCTTGCGCTATTTCATAGCGCACAGGTAAATGCGGAAAGTCTTCGTCCATAGGACTCTACTGGCAGTGCTAAGGCAGCGTTAGACTATGGTAATGCTACGTTAATGCTGCCGGAATCCTGTTCTTTGGCAGTCCCCCATCAGGGAGGCCACAACGCTAGTGTGGTCTTAGGCTACGGTCACACTTGAGCCTTGGAGCAGGTTTTTGCATCATTTTGTGCACTTTTTTTTCTAAGGCTGGGGTCACATTTGGGCAGGCAATTGCGTTCACTGCATCCAGATCCGGATGCGGTGAATGCAATTGCCTTCACACACATTTTTTTCCCAAAATGTGTGCTGTGAACCGCAAGGCGGTAACCGGATTGCTCCGGATGTGTAATCCAGAGCAATGTGGTTACCCCATACTTTGCTCATCCCTGCTGCTGCAGGGATAAGCAAAGTGTTAAATGTGTATAAAAACACATTTAACATTTTGCTTATCCCTGCGGCAGTAGAGATGAGCAAGGTATACGGCAACCGCATTGCTCAGGATTACACATCCGGAGCAATCCGGTTACCGCTTTGCAGTTGCCAGAAGCGCTCCGAAAACTGCAGCCTGCATGATTTTTAGTGCAGGCTGCAGATCCGGAGCCAGTAACCGGATTGCATGTAAAGCAATCCAGTTACTATACTGGTCTCCTATGAGTGGCAGCCGGGATAAGCAAAGTATATACAGTTACCGCATTGCTAAGTATTACACATCCTGAGCAATCCGGTAACCGCATTGCAGGCCTTAGAACCGCTCCAAAAACTGCAGCCTGCATGATTTTTCATGCAGGCTGCAGAGCCGGAGACGGTAACCGGATTGCTTGTAAAGGACCCTGGATAGCAGGAGATACAGTACGCAGATTACGTACTGTATCTCCTCCACAGCGAGGAGCCGCCAGGTTTCATTCAGAAAATAGTAAATGCCGACAATAGCCGGTAATACTGTAATTGCACATATTAACCCTTCACATGCCTGACTATGTGGACAACATGTCTGTAGGGAGGGTGGACACTCCCTACAGACATGTTGCCCACATCTATTATTAACATTAACCCTTTGTTCATCCCTGCGGCAACAGGGATGAACAAAGCATCCGGCAACCGGATTGCACATTCTGAGCAATCCGGTTACTGGATGGGCTCCCATAGGAGCCCCTTAGAGCAGCCCTGCTGCATTTTACAAACGCTGCCTGCATGATTTTTCACGGAATGCGGTAACCGGATTGCAATCCGGTTTTTGCATTGCAGCCCACGGGCTGCGGATCCGGATGCAAAAAAAACGCCAATCTGACCCTAGCCTAAGGCAGTGTCCAATTATCACCTCCCTACAACTGATTGAGGGAATCCCAGAGGTCAAATCTTCCCCAAACTAAGAATTATTCCCCCCGAATCTAGATATATGATTGATGTAAATTGTTGTGTTACCTATTTATGATGAATATCTAGGGTGTCCATGAGTTATATAACCACCCACTCAGAATATGAGCACTTACAATGATGAGTTTATATTAGTGGATTCTCTACTAGTAATTTTTCGAGGTCTTATTAATGGACGCAGTACAGCGCTGTGTAATGATCATACTGCTCCATAACTGAGGACACAATATTCTGCTTTGTTACACTGAGTCCCATAATCATTTATTCTGCCGCAGTATAAACTGCACAAGGCAAATATTATCATTTCAGCTCCAGATTTATGGGTGCGGGGAAAACTGTTAACTTTGTGAGAAGACATCATGTACATTTTATATGGCTATGATACTCTCTCTGTAAAACTCTGTAAACACTGCAGAGGATATGCAGACTTTTCCTCCATAAAATGACCATCTACATTTTAACATTGTGCCATTCCTGAAGTCAACATTTTGTGCTTTATATCTATTTTCTTGATGCAGAGTTCCAAATCCCCTGCAGATAAGCAGTCAAGCAATAAAATCCTGTCTGTTGGCTGTAACCACTAGAGGGAGCTTTAGAGAATGCTGCATATGAGTCACCCACCAGGGCTGTGGGGTACTCGGTACCAGTCCCCTTTCAGTCTCTGTTGCCTGGGGTTGTCACAGTGGTATCCACGGACCGGTTCCTTGACCCTGGGCGATGTCAATAAAAGGGGAGAAAAATAAAAATGGGAAAAGGGAAAGAGTTTGTTATGGATGCGATGCCACCCATAGTTTGTGGCCAATATAATCCACGTTATCCACGTTAAGCCTTCCATGGGCAGGGCTGGTTATCCCCTGGGCCGGTATATAGTCTATGTGTGATGGTACAGTGGGGGTTGAAGGAGTCAGCGTACGAAGAAATGGACAGACACGGAAAGAACATTCCTTTTTACCTTTAATGATGTTATTGTAGGTGTAGCCGAGTACTGCCCAAGTCGTTGTTCGGGATCTGGAGTTTGGAGGCGAGTTGGGCTATCCACGCCGGCAAGTTCTGAGGCCTACCTACAGTGTTGGTTCACGTGGGCCCTGGCTGCATAGAGCTGTGCTGTGACATGGGGACCGGGTGGCTGAAGTCTCCACGGTGTGATGGGGTTTTCTGTAGTCCTGTAGTATCCTACAGGTGCAAATCCCCGATGTCCGGTACTTCTTTGGGCTAACTCCCCCAAGTTCGTCACTCCCTTTGGGCTGTCTGCTCCTTGCCTTCTGTCCCCACTTAGGCTTGTGGGACGTCAGAAGGGCCACTCCGGGTCACTGGCTCGGGCCTAACCATGGCACCGACCACCAGGACGTCTTCGCAGCTCTCCTAGCGTCTGCACACTCTAACTAACTCCTTCCCACAGCAGCAGTATTTATAGGGGATCTTGCCTAAGGTCAGCAAGTGGAGCTCCCCCTACTGTGCCGGGGTGGAAGGTGTTGCATGTAGTAGGTACCTGCTGTGGAAACCCAACTGTGCATTAGAGAAGTCAATGGCTACCTGCGTGAGCAGGGCGCCACACTAACACACGGTCAGTCAGTCTCCTAGGACGGGGCTACTGTGGCTACTGTCCCTAGGGTGTCTTCTACAGTCCTCCCTGGAACTGAACTGAAATGGCCCCTCCACCAGACCAGAATTTATAGGGGACCTGCCATGAAGCCGGGCTTTAGAGCTCTCCCTTCTGGCCTGGAGTCAGGATGGTGTTGTGTGTGTGCTTACCTGATGGATGCCTTGCCTCACCTCCAAGCTTATATTGTGGCTACTGGAACCAGGGGCGCAACAAATATTGTCTTATCACAGTTCAACATATATCCCTGGGTCTGGATAAGCAGTTCTTATGCAGCATGGCCCGATGGTGCTGGTACCGCAGAAAGGTCAAGTTGAAAACACTTGGGCAGATTTGGAACAAAGACAACTCAAGTAGCTGAATTGGAGAATTTCTTTAAGATTTAATGGGGTTGAACAATGGTAACTGACATATCATAGTTGAAATGAAGACAACTGGTGCCGAAGAGTTCACATCTGCAACGAAGCAGAGCTGCAATGTTGTACAGCAGACATTAAAGGTACCGTCACATGCGGCAATATTGCATGCAATTTCATTGGCAATTTGCTGGTTGCAGTGAAATCATGGACACCTTGCTCCATTTTGTGGCTGTGTACAAATGTAACAATATGTCCATGATTTCACTGCAACCAGCAAATTGCCAGTGAAATTGCATGAAATGTTGCGACGTGTACCCTAAGGGAATGATGAAGTAGAGCAAAGTTTGCAAAGGAGGTTCAGTGTTTGCTACACTGAACCTCCTTTGCAAACTTTGCTCTACTTCATCATTGCCCAGGGTGGCTACCAAGTGGCTACCTTGCCGTCTTATGTAGTAATGCAGTGAGATGGTTCCTTGAACCATGTAGATGCCTATCGCCAACTTTCTGAATACTCCCATTGGCAGAGACCAGTCTAATTCCATGGTAGGTGGTAGACAGAGGAGCAGTAATTACTAGAGGGATGGAGGATGCAACGCTCAGTGCTGCAACCCAGAGATGTAAATAACACTTGACAACTCTCCTATAGCGTAGTGGAGGCTCCCAGACTTGTCGAGAAGTTGACAAACCTTCCGCTCTAAAAACAGTCAAGAGGCTTCAGCTGTGTCAAGTGCATATTCTGCAAGGTGATAGAGTCATGGACGGGGCACTGAGGACACATGGAAGGAGTGAAGTGGGCATTTTGATAAAGAAAAAATTACTTTTTTTTACTAGACGCATAGTTTGAAAAGTATAGCAAGTTTGACGACTACCAATATTACTGCCTTCCAGATGTTTCAGTAGAGTTGGAAAGAAGGAAAATAGCCTGCTTTACTAAGTGGGGAATGCAGTGTGTGTCACAAGATAGACTAACAAAGAGGCCACTAGTGTTCAGCGGGCTGATGGAGTCTGGCAGGGGAAAATGTGGGTGTACACGTCTTCTTCTGAAGGGTTATTGGTGTAACGTACGCTCAGCTTAGGTCGCTAGCTCTGCAGAATCTGTTGTGGTTTTGGGAAACCAATGGTGGGTGAGAGTAGGTACCTCAGACTGGTACCTACAGCACCTAAACTGTGGTTGGGTGCTGTAGATACGTTTAGGAGAATCCCTGTGGGTGGGTAGATAACAACAGTTGGTCAGTTTCCTTGGTTGAGATGTTTCCTTCAACAGGTGTTTTCCACCCTAGGGAGACCTTTTGACAAGTCTGGGACCTGAAAGCTACAATGACTTATGCATCAGTTCCATAACTTGTATTTTATTGTAAATACTTACTTTAGGTCCTGCAGGGTGTTAGAGAATAGCTGCCATGATGTTGTTGTGAACAGCCATTTTGTATTTAGTTGATATTGAGTATACAGGGCTTTGAAGTTAGAAATGCAGACCCTGTCAGTCCTTCTAGAAAAAGAACATTAAAAATGATCTCAGAGTGATTAGCTAGCAGGGTCACCTTTAACGCCTGTTTTTCAAAAGGTAGCCTCCTAGTTTTAAATATGTATGAACAGCCCTGTTGCTATAGTTCGGGGCCAGACCACAATCCTAGAATCGTGATACCATCTTGTGTCTGGACACCTGCGTGTGTCATCATGCTTTGTATCTTGTATCCTGTATCTGCTTTGTCTCATTCTCTATAATAAACCCAGCCCCTGCTTTAGAAGAATTATCTACAGAGTTTTCTTGGACTTTGGTAATTAACAGACAAGGACTTTCTTTCACAGGGGTTAATGACACTTTCCTGTCTGGTTGCTCTTTGTAGCATAATCTCAGGTACAGCTTTTTGGAAACCACTCCCCTCCCCTATAATGAGTGACAGGTCCGGTCAGCTGACACCGCTGACAGAATCACTTTCTATGGTGATCACTGTGGTAGCAGCCAGTCTTGTTACTCTTGCTGGTCTGGTGTTTCACTGCAATTGTGGAGTTCTTGAATTTATCCTTTTTGTATTTATTTTGTGTGAACAGTGACTGACGCGTCATCCAACAGGACCGCAGATTCAACAGTATCAGATCCTGGAGGGTAATACACAGACAATCACTAAGGAAGTGTTAGTGTACTATATGGCAGTGAGGAAACATCATGCGGATGCGAGCAACCTCAATGAGACGGCAAACGTCTTGCTATTCTCATCCAAGCAATAATAATAAGGGTTACGTCTGGTCTATTAAGCACAGTGTCTTATTCTACTGCACCCATAATGCCCACTGTTTCCAAGCATGTACCTTGTGTCCTTATATAGCTCAAAATAATCAACCATCTGATTTTGTTTTTTTAAGGCTGAGTATACACATCCCAACTATTCTGGATCTAATAGTACACTCATGGATTTGTGAGTCACCCCAGTATCTATTACAAGGGGCTTCTGTCCTTGGGAGATGTGTGACAGGTTTGGGATCTAATGGTACCTTTACACGCCGCCACAACAGGATTGATACAACCCGCTACAGGCTACAAATGTAGCTTGTCGCGCCAATATCGCCCGTAGTAGCGGCGTCTGAAGACGGGACGACACAGCCGGCTACAGATACCTCTGTATCCGTGCACTGCCCATAAACAGATGGTTACATCGCCGATTGTAGCGAGCTGTCTCGGCGTGTAAAGAAGGAACAGAAGGGTTGTTTCTACACCATGCTATGTAGCTGGGGCGTGACACATGGTCCGGGTTTCCGCCCCCCCTTCAGCGATCATTGGAGGAAGCTCCTGCGTTGCGATTGGTTGTCACCGCACAGGGCGGCATATTTAAGGAGCTGACGAGTCACACTACACAATTGCTCGAACGTCAAGTATTAATCTGCCTCCTGCGATGCCTGTCCAATCATGGTATTTTTGCTTTCTCCTATCAGCGTACGGACGTCTCGTAATCCACAATTTGAGCACGCCTATGTGCTGTCCCTGCTGCACCAGGTACGCCCATAGTAGCTGTTTGTAGCGGTGTGTAAATGAGCTACAGATGGCTACTTGAGACACCCGGCGATGTCTCTAGCTGTAGATGTAGCATAGCGTAGCGCACCTTGTGGCGGCGTGTAAAGAGGGTGCGTTTCCCGTTGGTAACCGTTTGGGCGTGCTCGTGCACGTGAAGTAGCCGTTGGTATCCATCCTGCAGTGGCGGCGTGTAAAGGTACCATAAGTCTCACATTACCTTATTTGCTTTTTCTGGGTGATGCAAGCGTTAAGGACTCTTTCCTTGCGAGTAGCTTCTGATTAGTTCTATCTCAGGTGTAGCAGTTAGTAACCACTCCCCTTTCCTTTAAACATGTTCCATCACCTGATCTTTCTGTGCTGACCAATGCAGAGTGAGGAAATCTCTGGATGTTGTTGGAGTCCTGTCGTTTACAGCCTTGTTGTTTTTTTTTTGCTATTTTGGAATTGAAGTTTAGCCTTTTGTATATATCCCTCTGTCCTCTTTACCCTGTGTTTTATTTTATCACTGCAGTGGTGTAGTATAGTGTACTCACCGGCCTTTGCACTATCCAGGTTGAGTGGAGGTGACAGGTAAGGATTATACACATAACAGCAAAGAGGGAAGGACCCACATAGGGATGTTAAGGAGCTCAGGCTTCAGACACAGATGTGTGTCAGGAGGTGACCAGTCTCCCCTCACCCTACCGTTAGGACCTTCATTTCCTTACCATACCCATTTTAACCAATGTGCTGTGCCGTGTGTTTCCTTGCCCAAGCATGAAACAGGTTGGCAGCATGTGCAGCTTTAAACTGTACCATATTAATAGATACAGATGAATATAATGGTGGAGCAGAGAGCCGTCAGCTGTCTGCTCCACCATGGATCTGTAGTGCTTGAACTTGATGTAGGAGGTTCAATGATGTCATTACATTGGTCCTGCTGGGGAAAGACTTAGCACAGAGCAGAGATTTGATTTGCTCATCGTGGGAATGTGGCTGGGTGAAGACCTTTTTTAGTTTGCTGGTGGGTTGGGGTGAAGCCGAAGGACATCATGCTTTGTGTGGGGGCATTGTTGGGTCTTACTAATGTATAAGAAAGACGCTGTGGAAGGGATACTTTGTGTGCATTAAAATGTAAAATGGGACACTATTAGAGAATGGTGTGTGAGGGGCATCATGCTGTGCGGAAGGGCATTGGTGGGGTATCAGGCTGTGCAGAGGGGCATTGTTGGGGCCTCGTGAAGGATTATCCAACTCTATGGGAATACTAAGGGGCTTCAACAGGGACACTGCTTTTGTGAGCAGACTTAGGGGTGAGGATTAGCAGTGTCCCTAATTCCTGTCCTATTCCAAAATCTTGTGGGTCACTGTCCTTTTTTTGATTCTTAGATGCAGGGCAGAGATTTTGTCTTTCAGCTGCATTTTCTGCTATGGAAATCTCCATGATTAGGATTCTGACGGCAGCTATTGCATATGCAAAAGATTTGCGCTTAAGCAATAAAAAATAGCAAAGTATAAAGTTGGTTTTAACAAATAGCTCGATCTGTTATTTTTCCTCCTGGAGTTAGGATGTAGGTCAACGTCTGGAAGTCACAGCTCGTTGGGAACATTTTGCATTTATTGCATATATATAGGCGGCTGCTGAACCCTAATGTTCTGTCTAAAAGCCACAATAGATGCCAACTTGGGCACAGAAAGAATATTAAGGGATTCTTGACAAACAGTAGATCTCATCCTTCTTAGGCTCCTTTCACATCAGTGGTTTACGTTGATGTGCAGCAGATCCAGCAGGTGGCGCTGCATCTGCTGCCTAACGGCTGGTTTGCGGCCGCCCGGATCCGGCAAGCCCCATGCATTGTCTATGCAGCAGATCCGTCAGTTGCGGCATCCCGCTGCAAGCAACGTTTTTTCGCGACCGGCAGAACTGCACTTGCCTCACCTGACCATAAGCCCCGTAGACAATGCATGGGGTTTGCCGGATCCGGGCCGTTAGTCGGCCGTTAGGCGGCAGATGCGGCGCCACCTGCCGGATCTGCTGCACATCAGCTTAAACCGCTGATGTGAAAGGGCCCTTATTTTGATATTGCTCAGTCAGCCCTGAGACCAGCCTTGTCCTCTTTTTCTATGGGCAGTATGGTTATGTACTTCTATTCTATAGGCCAAGGGCGAGCTCTGTGGCACTGTGGATGCAGCCATTTCTTCCCCCTGTCTGTTGTCTCTCTCCTTCCCCCATGCTCTCTCCCAATGTATGTAAATAAATGTATTTTTATTTAAAAACCTGTTACTTTTTTTTATCAATAAAGTCTTTAATTTTCTGGTAAAATGTGTAGTGCTTCGCTGTATTTTCTATTGCCAGCTCAGGTATAACAAGCAGCTACTGGCTGCAAACCCAGGGGTGCCCTATTTTTTTCAATTATTTTACTAAATCATTTTTATAAAATTGGCGCGGGCTCCGCCATATTTTCTATTGCCAGACAAGGTAATCCAGGTAGCTGGGGGCTGTAATTCTCAG
This sequence comes from Allobates femoralis, assembly GCA_033576535.1. Taxonomy (NCBI): domain Eukaryota; kingdom Metazoa; phylum Chordata; class Amphibia; order Anura; family Aromobatidae; genus Allobates; species Allobates femoralis. The sequence goes on along the minus strand of JARQOC010000010.1, from coordinate 98,022,580 downwards.
AGTGCTGAGGCCCAAGTGTTCTGGGCCATAGACATACCTTTCCATGCAGGTTTTTAATTTCTCTCAGAGGCATATAACACACGCATGCAGTTGTATAACGAAAGTAGAGGCACAAGTGCTTACGTGAAGTTTCTCAATTTTCTTTACACTCTGAAGCAGTTTCTGCTATTTCCTTTGCCATATACACATTGACTTATCTGTACACATTGCCTTGCTACTCATTTGATAGCCATTATGCTAGTTCAAATTCATTTAGTGTTTAGTGTACAGCAGATTTCTTTACTTAATACAAAATAGATACAGACACTTCGTTAACCACTTTATTAGTTCCCACCAAGTTCCCCTCTGACGTAATCCTGTAATTACTGTAATTTTGCGGTGGAAGCGATGGGGTTTTGTGATGTGTAATGCCTCCACCTTCTTTGCATACCCGTGTCGAAAGATGGCGGCTGCATGACTAAGTGCACATGTGCTCTCTCTGGCCCCTTGTGCACTCTCTCTACCCACCATGTGTTCTCTCTGCCTCCCCTGTGCACTCTCTCTGCTCCCTTGTGTGCTCTCACAACCCTCCTGTGCACACATGCTGCCCCCTTTGTGCTCTCTCTGCCACCAATGCGCTCTCTATGCCCCCTGTGTGCCATCTGTGCTTCCCATGTGCTCTCTGCCCTTTCTCTTCCCCCCTGTACTCTGTGTCTGTCCCCCTTGTGGCGACACTCTGCCTCCTGTGTGCACTCTCTTCCACCTGTGCATTCTTTCTGCCCCCCATGTGCTCTCTCTTCCTTGTGCATAATCTCTGCCCCCATGTGCGCTCTGCCCTCTCTTTTCCCCTCCCCCATACGCTTTTTCTCACCCTCCTGTGCACTCTATCTGCCCCCATGTGTGCTCTCTGTCCCTGTGCGCTCTCTGCCCCCTGTGAGCTCCCTGGCCCCCCGTGTTCTATCTGCTTCCCTCCCTGTATGCTCTCTCTACCTTCCACCTGTATGCTCTCTCTGCCCCTCTGTGCACTCTCTCTATGCCACCTCTGCGGTGCGATCTCTGTTTGGCCCCTCCTCTCCTCTGCTGTGTATGCTAACATTGATTAATAATTAATTGTGCCTGCGCGAATCCAAGGTGCTCAGATGTAGTTGATAAGCCCGTCGCCATCTGGGTGTACAAAGATAGTGGCAGTTTGATTAACTGCGCATGTGCGTATCCGGCTGGGCACAGCCACAGTTAATCAGACAGTCACCATCTTTACACACGGATGGTGGCAGTCAGATTAACTGCGACTACGTGCGAGGTTCACACAGGCGTAATTAATCATTTTGCAGCGTCTCTGTTGTTTGGTTAGTGGTGTTTCCTGATTCCACAAGGTAAGTATTTAATAAATATGGGTACAGATAGTGCTGCCTGCTTGTCTTTCCATATAATTGAAGAAGGAGTACTGCAAATCAAATTTCACTCCAAGTAAATGGTGTAGCCACGGATAACACTGCGTTTCTCTGCAAATACCATATGATCTGTGTAAAGCTGGGTTTACAACTACCGACATCGTTAACGATGTTGCTGCAATGCCATAAGTAGCGATGTCGCTTCGTGTGACACCCTGCAACGAGCAGCGATCAGCTCGCTGCTTGTTGGTATAATAGCCAGGGCATTTTTTGATCATTGGTCTCCCGCTGGATGGCCAGCATCGGTGTGTGTGACAGCAGGAGACCAACGATCAACTACCTCTCAGCGCCGCGCCGCACAGCACATGCTGGGACACTGGTATCCAGGGTAAACATCGGGTAACTAAGTGCAGCGCTCTGCTTAGTTACCCAATGTTTAGCCTGGATACCAGCATACTTGCTGGTCGCTGATTGCTGGTGAGTCTGCCTATTTGACAGCTTACCAGCGATCAGATAGCGATGTCCCAGCAACCCCCATCATTGATGGTGTCGCTGGGACATTGTCATGTGTAACCCGGGCTTAAATGATACATGCACAAATAGTACAGCCTGATTCTATAGATGATGCATGCACAATTAGTACTACCATCCTGTCTCTCTTGTGAATATTCTGTGCACAGATAGTGCTGCCCCTTTGTCTCTATTTGTTAATAATACTCTACATGCACAGATAGTACTGCCATCCTGTCTCTCATGTAACTATTGCATGCACAAAAAGTACTGTTCTTTTGTCTCTATCTGTTAAAGATACATGCCCAGATATTACTGCCATCCTGTCTCTCCTGTAAATATTCTATGGACAGATAGTAAAGCCCCTTTGTCTCCTTCTCTTATGGTACCTTTACACGCCGCGACGGCAGGCTGGATACATCGCGCTACTTCACGTGCACGAGCACGCTCAAACGGCTACAAACGGTCAACGCATCTCCTTTACACGCCGCGACTAGGTGCGCTACGCCACGCTACAACTATAGCTAGCTACATCGCCGGGTGTCTCAAGTAGCCAGCTGTAGCTTAGCGTACCCGCTTCACACGCCGCCACCACAGGGTGATGTGGAGCAACAAAGGCAGGACGTAAAACACATAGGCGTGCCACAGTCCTGTACGCCGCGCCCAAACCACAACCATTGGCCAACACTACGGAGTTGTGATTGGGCACGACGGAAAGGGCGGATGGCCGAGACGTGACGTACCAGTGAGGGGAGTGAAGCACGGAATAAGCGGTTGTGACATGGCGGAGTGTGGCGAATGCATCTAAACCGATGGTAAAGCGTCACCCAGGAGCGGTGGCAAGTCATCTACCCAGTGTGCATAAAGTAGCGGTGCCGGGGCTATGTGTACGTAGTCCAAGTGTTTGCCCTGTCACGCACGATCAGCGCTTGTGACAGCGGCGTGTGTAGATAGCGGCGAGGTGCGTTTCTGCGACACACATGAGCGGCTTACAACACACAGTATGTGCGTTCTCTGTGTACATTGTATGTATCCATCTCTGGCAACAGATGTGAATGTAGTGGAACTGCTCCGTAGCAAACCTGTGAAAGATCTGTGTGACAGTGTATTACAAAACACCTGAGAAGAATATGTCCGGCATCAATGTGCTGTCTGCAGGTGAGCCTCTGCCTAGAACAAAATAAAGGCTCATGGACGTACAATGGCCACACTGTTAGGCAAAAGTCTGGCAAAAAAACATGGCTACCCACACATATTGTCTGCACAATCCCAGCCAATAGGTGGCTATGACATCCCAGGCCCCCCACCATAAACTCCATCACATTTCCCTCCTCCACCAAGTAAACAGGCTGACACATTTGTTTGGATCCAAAAAAGTATTTAATAAATCAAAATCATTCATCGTGACCTTGGATTACAAATTGTAACCAAAAATACATCCAAATAAAAGCAACAAATAAAGTGCATGTCACAATCTGCCAACACATTGCAGAGAGAGCAAATGGAACCCACATTGGAACCTGTGGAGCATGAAAAAAATAATCAAACATCATAAACTAACTAACTAACTAAACATCATGCACATTAGGAAACCAAAAAAAAAAAAAAAATGGTCAACACAAAATAAAAGGGGTGCAGCTACCCTGCTGTCACCTCCATTGGAAATTTAAATCAACCTCCCAGAACCAGGCAAACTACATGGCCTGGTCCTGCCAGCTCACTGCACCAGACCCATTGAAGTAGGAGCAGTAAGCGTCTCTACTGTCCCTGGCCTCCCGCCGAGTGCGGCCATGGCTCTGCGGCTGGAGTGGCACAATCACATGGCCCTCATCACGCCAAGACCCTGGACGGAGCCCCCTGTTGTAGCGTCTGCATGATCTACATAAGCTCCTGGCGTGTATGATGGCCTATCCCTACGACGCAGGAAGTTATGCAGCACACAGCAGGCCACCACGACCGCGTCAATAGACTCCGGTTTCATATGCATAGCCGTATGAAAAATCCGGAATCTATTGGCCATTATCCCAAACGCATTTTCAACTACACGGCGGGCCCGGGATAGCCGGTAGTTGAAAATGCGTCTCTCAGAAGTAAGGGCCCTCTGGGGATATGGCCGCAGTAGGTGTTCCTGAAGTGGGAATGCTTCATCCGCCACAAACGCAAAGTTTAGATGTTCGGTCGTGTGCTCATTTGAGGGTAAGTTTAGCCCACCATTCCCTAGTAGTGTTGCCAAGGAGCTTCGGGCAAACACACCCCCATCTGAGTTGCGACCGTTCATTCCAACATCCACGTAGAGGAACTCATAGTTGGCATCCACTACAGCCATGAGGATTATACTACAATACCCTTTGTAATTGAAATACAAAGAGCCAGAGTGGGCAGGTTTGGTAATCCTCACGTGCTTACCATCCAATGCCCCGCCACAGTTGGGGAAGTTCCACCGGGTTTCAAACCCTCGGGCTACTTCCAGCCATTCTGCGGCGGTTAGAGGCATTTTCATGTAGGCTGGCTGCAGAGCTCTCCAGATGGCCCAACACGTTTCAGGGATCAGGCGGCTCAGCAGGGGCAGGGAGACACGTGACATGTATGTGAGTGATGTCATGGACTGCCCTGTAGCCAGGAACCGCAAAGTGATCGCCAACTGCTCAGCAGGTGATACTGATGGGCGCATTATAGTGTCCTGACGCGCTATCATTGGCCCTACACGCTCCAATAGGAAGGTGAAACAGTCCTCGGGCATACGGAGATAGTTTCGGTAATCATCAGGACAGTTAATCTCCAGCTCCCGCAACAGCTGCATGTGGCCCCGGGTTTGCCGCCTGAGAAGCCAATCACGGGTCCACAACCGCCGCTGTCTGCGCCTCATCAACCTTTCATACCGATCCTGATACCACATTTGCTCTTCCACCAACGCAAGAGCCACGATAACATTGCGGTCATGGATATTCTGCATCCTCAATATCAGCACCTGTAGATGAGAATACACAACATGAGTACATAGAACAATATGTGCCAATGTCAGCAGGTTAAGCAAGCCACACCTATTGTTGATGACACACTATAGCCAACTGGAGGGGAACTTGCGTCAGGCCCCGAAACACATCCCTGAAGACAGGCAAGGCAAACACCCAGTAGTCACCCCAATCAAAATGGAAGACGCCCAATGATAATGGCCTCCTCTACATCAACTTCTATGGGAGTTTGTCAAAGTAAAACATCTGCACCTAGGTGAGTTAGAAAGGGACATGTGTCACCAATAATGTATGATAACAAATTTGCAGATGCCATTACACAGACCATAATGAAAATGTGGCCATTTCCTATTCTGGGAGGTAAAACACACAATACGTACCCCTATAGGCTGGTCAAGTAAGCTTACAAGAAGCCAACAACTTTGCACATGAGTGAGGTTGGGTAACCATGGTTACATATGTTTTTGCTGGTGCCATTTGTCCAAACCATGTAAGTTATGTCTTCAGTGCCACACCTCCAAGCCATGTGTCATCCTATCCCCGTTCGACCCAGTCTCCATTGGCCACAACCAGTATGCAGACATTGATCCAGGTGACAGGAGTAACACATTTCTGTCTACAGTCCTGCAGGCAATCTCCTGTATGGTGTCTGGAAACAAACACAGCAATGTATATGTTCAAATATTCATAAGCACCAAACCTAATGGCTACTCAAAGTCCACACAGTACACTAGATCTTCCCCAGCAATACAGACCCCTATACACTACGCTAAAACAGTGTCCTGCGGTCGCAAATTAAAACGACATATGCACCCACACCACGCCATTTCCATGTGTGTCCACAGATACTTACTTAATGGGTCTGGCCAGCAAGCGTAATGTTTGCCGGCATGCGGACCTTTTAAAGGGCCAGCAACCTATCACGATACAGCGATCTCCACCAATTAGCGGAGGTTAATTGCGCCCCCAGGTGTCACATTACGCTGTGCGTCATTGTGTCTGCTGTGATTGGTTTAGCGGAGTATAAAGGCAGGCCAATGGCCACTACACCTTGTCCAGAGGTCCATGTGCATTGAGCTACTAGTGTCCTGCGTATCTTCTGCTGCTCTGACGGTAAGCCTCTTTAGTGGTTTCTATGAAAGTGCACGGGACGCTGATGGTTGTATTGGCGGCCGCTTAGGCAATGTGTGTATGGGCGTCTTTGATACGGCGTTTAATTTTGGCCCTCTAATTATACAGATGGGTCAGTTTTTCTAGTGTATGGTAATAGCCAGGTATAGCCACTACTGGTATTGTGAGTGTATACATTTGGTCTCTGATGTAATTCGTGCGTCAAACATATAAAGTTGAGATTTACAACTGTCATGCACATCTGCATTTGATGGCTGCAATTATTGGTCCCTTCATTGCAGGGATTCTTGTTACCTCAGTAACAATTGTATTCCCATGGATGGCCACACATCTACATGATGATGTGTTTGCACATTACATGTAGTATGTGCAGTCTTGCCACCAACCACGCCCTCCTTTCTCATCTGCTTAATGTTAACCATTTTGCTCAGTACAAAGGTAGTAGCTAGCACACAATGTCTTTGCTCACATGTTGGCCTACAGGTTGGTACGCACACACCGTCTACAGGTGTTGTTTTAATATGAACAGTGGGCTCTTAAATCAGGCTTCACACATGTTTAGGGGGCCACAGAGTACCTGACATGTGTAATTGTGTCACATATGTCTTTTACTTTGGGCCGGTGTGACATTGTGCAAATGGCACACATAGGCCAAGTTGTCATACCAGTTATTGCTGCCTATAATGTACATATGAGAACCTTATGAGCATGTAAATTATGTTCACAAGGTTTTCACAGATCGATATGGCTTGTGTCGTGACGGTCTGGATTGCCTGTGTTTTGTCTTCACCAGATGCCGAGGTGTACTGTGGAATTTGAAACCCAGCTTCTCACGGAGTATCAGCGGCACGAATGTTTGTGGCGCAGCTCGCTGCCTCAATATAAAAACCAGGCAGCGAGGTCCGAGGCCTACACTACTCTTGTGGCTCTAGCCAATCGGTTGGAGCCAAGGGTAGGCAGGAGTTGGGACCAGAATGCGGTGGCCTTGAAAATCAAAAACATGCGGCAGTCGTTCATGCGGGCTCACAATGAATACCTGCGCCGTCGCTCAGGAGCTGGAGCTGAGGAGGTACCATCACCTACCCTATGGTACTATCCCCTCTTCACCTTTATCCTGGGCGAGGTGAGCTCGCGTCGAACGACTACCAACTGCCCCGTAGCTGCGTCCCATGTAGGCCCGGATGAGTCACCATCTGCGCCACAGGAGGTGGGTAATCGTGTTACAGTGTTGTCCCACAATGTTGCCTTCACATGTGTGTTTTGGCCAAACCAGAACTAGCACACTTTTCACAAATTTTCGGCCTTGGTGTGGGAAACCTTTTTGTGTCAGGGAATCTTGCCTCCTGACATGATTTTGGCTTATATGAATTTAACGCAGAGAGCCGCATTCCAAAATAGCATTTCCACCACATATCGGTACACCGGAAAAATTACATGTGTAACGAAGTTTAAATTATTATTGCATTAACATGAAAGAGGCACATAGTGCCATCTACTACAATTTTGCTGGCACACATGTGTGTTGGCTCTGGTGCAAGTGGGTTTTTGTTATTTGAAGGTTTGATGGTTTTACATCAGATTAGTAATACAAATGGGAAGGTGGCCAACTTCTGTGTTTGGCCAGCCCAGCCCCCAGTATCAAGGTGTTGTGGTGACATGTACTAATTGGGTTACGGCTCTCTGTGACTGACACCTCAATCTGTATTGTGCTGAGTACCGGGAATCGTAGAGGTGAGTGTCCAGCCGCAATACAGGTTTTGGTGTTGTAAAAGTTTGGTGGGTTGCTGTTTGTAGATTCCTTCCATATATCTTGTTAGTGCCTTTACTGTAGTGGGAGTGGTGTATTGTGTCCTGTGTCCATGGTATGGTGTGGTCCTTGCCGTCACTAATGTTTGGTTTTGTTTCCTCTCCCCCCCACAGGCCCCAGAAGAGGACGGCTCCATTGCGGAGCATTCTGTCGCTGATGATGCTCAGCCCATGACATCTGGGGCTGAGCAGGAGGGCGGGGCTAGTGATGTGGGTCCGGGCCCAGGGCCCAGCTCCCGGATCCGTCGTCGCCGACGTCCTGCACCACCAGAGACGGAGCTGGGCACCTGGGCCCGACGCGTTCTGTTGGATGAACAGCGGACCCACATTGACAGCAATGCCCTCTACATGAGCGACAGAATGCGAGGGATGGAGCCGCTCCAGAAAAAGATCCTTCTGAGGGTCTTCAACAATGCCGCTGATGCTGCCGATGATGGGGCCCTTCAATGGGGCTGCCACGTCCCCCCCCCCATGCAACACACCTTGTGGCCCCTTTCACCAGCTGCCCCATCTCGGCCCGTGAGAAGACCGGCCCCGCCACAGTCACCCCATCCCCCCTCAACACGTGGTTGTCGAACAAGACGTTCTCAGGCAGGTTGGGGCTGCCGTCAGAGGAGGGGGGATGCGGCATTGTCAGAGCCGACAGAGGATGATGAAGTTGGACACTAGTAGCCAATGCACCCAATTGGCACTCTGGACTTTTTCATGTGGAGGCACCTTTTTCTTTTTGCCTTATGTTTGTGTTACACTTTTAAGCAGATTTGCTTCTTATGATTTGTTTATGATTTACTAAATATGATTTTATTAAATATTAGAACAAACTCAATTGTGTTTTTCTTTTGGCCTTATGGCTTGCGGGGGCCAGCCTGGGTGAATGGTGTTGTTCACAATATAGTTTGGGGCAAGCCACACAATATGGCCCAATGGCCTCAGTGTAGGACGACCATAGGTTCCTTTGTACTGTGGTAGGACATTGACAAAGAGCTGTAGTAATGTGTGTGAGATATTAACCTGTTGAACATTTGCCCCCCCATAGTATTGTTGTGAAATGAGTGAGGCAAAGTAAAAATTACAAAGACTTTTTATTGGCTACATACATGTGTGGAAGTCATTTGCCACTAAACACAGAATGCAGCTTTCTGATAGGTGTAGCCATCCCACACTCCTGATGGTCCCAATGTGGGACAGGATAGGTCCATGAGGTAAAGGGCTGGTTAATCCACACTCCTGATGGTCCCAATGTGGGACAGGATAGGTCCATGAGGTAAAGGGCTGGTTAATCCACACTCCTGATGGTCCCAATGTGGGACATGATAGGTCCATGAGGTAAAGGGCTGGTTAATCCACACTCCTGATGGTCCCAATGTGGGACATGATAGGTCCATGAGGTAAAGGGCTGGTTAATCCACACTCCTGATGGTCCCAATGTGGGACAGGATAGGTCCATGAGGTAAAGGGCTGGTTAATCCACACTCCTGATGGTCCCAATGTGGGACAGGATAGGTCCATGAGGTAAAGGGCTGGTTAATCCACACTCCTGATGGTCCCAATGTGGGACAGGATAGGTCCATGAGGTAAAGGGCTGGTTAATCCACACTCCTGATGGTCCCAATGTGGGACAGGATAGGTGCAACGGCCAAAGCCCTGGCCATACCACAATCCCCCTTTTGTGATAGTGGAACACTATAAGAAAAGAGCCCAACGTGGGCAAAAATAAAAAAAAACAATAACAACATGAAAAGCCTAACAGGCAACGTCTGTAAGTTCAAGGTCCAACTAGGACAACACATTTGGGGGTCAGGGGGCGATTTTGTGTACGGGGGGTTCCAGCTTAATGTTGGCCATCTTGATGCTTCAGGACGGTATCCACCATGGTAGACAGGCGGGTAAGGTCCTGTATTCCCCGGTGTAGGGCCCGTTGCAGTCGGTGGGCAAACTGCTGGTGAGCCCTCACGACGTCCTCCATGGTGGGTACACCTGTATTGTGTGTGTGGAAAAAACATCATTACTTCAGAATCCTACCTCTGGTGTTTGTGTCAGGTTCACACAAGCAATATTGTCCTTACCCTCGGGCGCATCATCATCCTCACTATCAGGGGGTGATGGGGAGGCACTGACACTCCAGCCGGCAGCTCCAGCACGTTCTCCATCTGCAAGAGTGTGTGAAGGACATTATGTAAGAAATGCCTAGCTTTTCCATTTCCCACGTCACAACAACAATGCTTACAGTGTTTGGCCCCTCTAATCAAACTGAAATCACTTACCGCCATAAACATCCAATGCAGCTGGATTTGGGGGTTGCGCCACAGCATCAGGTTGCCGACCAGGCGAGCCCACCTCTGCCTCCACCAACGCAGGGTCCTCCTCCTCCTCATGCCCTGGTGAGGGGCTATTCCCTGGTGGGGATGGTGGCCCAGCTGGCTGTTGCCCCGGTGGTGTGTGGCCTCCAGCTGGCTCTTGTGGCGGTGGTGTGTGTGGGCCAGCTGCCTCTTGCGGCGGTGGGGTTGGTGGCCCACCTGCTGCCAGTTGTGGGGGAGCCTCATCGGCTGACACTTCCGCATCTGCAGATTATGAAACAATAATTGATGTGTCAGCATACTGTTTAGGCTCTGAGATGTATTGACAGTTCAATATTTGTGATATGTGTTTGTGGTTTTTCATATATGGGATGATCTCATGTATTCTGTATGGCGTAGGTATGTGGCATGAGTGTGTTAATTGGTTGGAGGGCATGTAACACTGTAGAGTAATCTTGGGTGGCACAAGAACATTATTTGTAGGCAGATGTGTAGTCAGTCTATCTATAATGTGCGGCCTATATTGTCCCCCATTGCATGTCTGCCGGTGTCCCTCTCACTATAGCTAGGATGTGTGTCAAGCAATTTTTATGTTTTTGTTCTGCTTACATACAATACAAATCATGTGTGGCCCTCTGAAGTACTCACCACGCAGCCTGGCAATCCTGCCACGGATATCCAGTATGCGGCCTGGGCATTTGTGCTTCAGGTCCGCTATCTTCTTCTGGACGGCTTTAGCGGTCCTCTGCACCCCCAGTTGGTTGAGCAGAGCCCGCTGAATCCGCCGAATAGTGGCGCGATTACGCAGCCTGGGATGACGGTGGTGCCGGTGACCCCAATAGTCATACCGGTCACAGTAGTCTATGAGGATGAGCAGTTCAGCCATCCCCCACGTAGCAGCGCGGTGAACGGCCGCCATGACTGCAATGGTGTGTGCAGAGGAGGGGCTGGCACCTTGCAGGCAGAGTGAAAACGAAACTGTCGTGATTACGTCATTACGGCCACGTTCCGGGTCACGCACCCTTTGAACTAGTCCTACGCGCAGTGACACGGGCGAAGCACTTCTGCGGCACCTACTCTACAACACCCACAGAGCGATGCGTACAGCAAGCCTGTGCGCTGTGTACTGACTATTCGACTTCAATGCGGTGTCTGTATACGTGCATCAGTGTTTCATTTGCGGCCAGACACTTTTAAGGACCACTTTTATGCGGCATCTGCAGTTCAATAAAAAGGCAGCCCGGTCCGTAAAACATTGTTCACCGCTGTGTCCAGCATTATTCATTATGTGTTCACAGGATGTGCACACTGTATATGAGAATCAGGGGCCATTTGGTTTGGTTTCCCGTAAGTTGTGAGCCGCGTAATTGTACTAAGGTATGATCGTGCATACGGCGCGTATGTGTAGTGCTGAAGGGACAGCTCATCCAAGATGGAGGCCTGTGCGCCAAGGGCCAATCGGCACGCAGAGGCTTCCACCAATGATCGCACATGGGGCGCGGTAAGACGGAGCCGAGGTGACGCCTTAGCTACATTGCAGCTACAGCGCAGGATGTCCCGAGTTCCCTTCCGTTGCTTCTTTACACGCCGATACAGCTCGCTACCATCGGCGATATAGCCATCTGTTTTCGAGCAGAGCCCATAAACAGATGTATCTGTCGCCGGCTGTAGCGTCGCGTCTTCAGACGCCGCTACGACGGGCTACATTGACGCTACAAGCTACATTTGTAGCCTGTAGCGCGATGTATCCAGCCTGCCGTCGCGGCATGTAAAGGTACCATTAATGATACTTGCACAGATAGTACTGCTATCCTGTCTCTCCTATAAATATTGTATGCACAGATAGTAATACCACTTTATTCGCTCTGTTAATGATGTATGCACAGATAGTACTGCCATCCTGTCTCTCCTATAAATATTCTATATACAGATAGTATTACCATTCTGTCTCTTCTATCAATATAATATACACAGATAGTACTGCCCCATTGCCTCTCTCTGATAATGATGCATGTAGAGATTGTACTGCTATCCTGTCTCTCCTATGAATATTGTATGCACAGATAGTACTACCAGCCTGTCTCTCCTGTAAAGACTATGTGCACAGATAATACTACCCCTTTGCTTCTCTTTGGTAATGATGTATGCACAGTTAGTACTGCCATCCTGTCTCTCCTGTAAATATTCTCTGAAACTCTACGTAAATTATACAAGAACAAATCTCTTTGTATTTTCCTATGAATAATGTTCTTTCTGATATTACTGCCTATCAGCCTTGACCTGTAAGTTATGTCAGACCCCCTATAGTTTTGCCTTCTTGTTTTGCTCTGTAAATTATGTAGGTACAGACAGTGCTGCCTTTCTGTCTCCTCATGTATATAATGTATATTCTGATAATCCTGCTCTTCTAACTTGACAAATATGTTAAACAGGGCCTGTCACCCCCTGCTGCATGGCAATCTAAATGCAGCACTGAATGCAGCATGTCTGCTGCATTCAGGGAAGGGGTCCCCATATGTCTGTGTGCTGTGTACCCCGAGATACCTTACAGATAGAAGCCATGGAGGCAGTCCCTGTGGCTGGAGGGAGCTTGATTGACTGGTGGGCCATTCCCTCCCCTTCTGCCTCTCTGTGCTGCTTCTGCTGTGCAATCTCTGCCCTCCTCTTGTCCTGCTCTCTGTCAATCAGAGCGGATGCAAATCATTTGTCCTGAAGTTATCTCCACATTCCTGCCCTGGTGTCTGAACAAACCATAAACAGCACAGCAGGAGGCGACACAGAGAGGCAGGGAGAGGGAATGGCCCCCCAGTCAATCAAACTCACTCCAGCCACAGGGACTGCCTCCATGGCTTCTAACTGTAGGCTTTTCTAAGCCTATATCTCGGGGTACACAGCACACAGACACATGGAGGACCCCTTCCCTGAATGCAGCAGACATGCTGCATTCAGTGCTGCATTTAGATTGCCATGCAGCAGGGGGGGGGGGGTGACAGGTCCTCTTTATAGCACTGCCCCTCTGTCTTGTCTCATAAATTAGGAGCTGCAAAAAAGACAGATGAAAGATCTACAAAATCCCTTAAATCTATAAAACTGTCTTAACATGCTTACTGATAGATTCTCAGTTAACTAATTTAACAGCCAGAGAGTAAATACACCACAGACACTAGAGAAGGCAAACAATGCAACAATTCTTAATAAACTCTAATTGGTAATATCATGTTTAGCTCCAAATATGACTTAAAAAAAAATATCCAGCCAATTAAGACCCTTTTCCTGTTCACTATACATGTATTTACTGTAAAAGGTATGGCCGCTCTACTATATAGAGATGCCTGACAACAATGTAAGATCTCTCAACCTAAGCAAAAAATAAAGCAAAAATATAAAATAAAATAAAAGGGCAAACGTCCATCTGTACATTAAACTCTCACTACAAGGTGACAGAAATGAGCGAGTCTCCATCACTTTACTGTAAAGATAAACAATGGCCGCTCCCGCTGATAATATCCTAAGAATAGCGCTTCAACGCTTCTCCGAGAGCCATAAGCATCCCACAGGGGTCATGTAACTAACTTGTTATTTTGTGTCCTTCGTGCATGGAATATAATGGGATCCATTATTGGAAAATGTAACGTTTTCCTGGGGTTAGGATAAACACAGATAATTGTGCGAAAAGTCAAGTGCAGAAAAACATGTCAGACATTTATAATTAAAGTAAAGTGTGTCTGTTCGGATTCTTGCTGCGTGTTATACCGTGGACTTTTATCTTGTCACTTAAAGGGTCCGTACCAGTCTTGGGAAAGTGAAGAAAGACGTAACTTAAAGTGAACAACTTAGTGACTGAAACTACTGGTATTACTGGAAAGGTTCTAAAATAACAATACAAATGATACCCGTCTTGTAGGAATCTGATGTGCCAGCGCTGAGAAATCCAGCCTTGAAGCAGCAGGCAAATTCTTCTTAAGGTGCACCAGGGGTGTGTCACTGTCAAGGTCCCACCTACCATTTAAGGTTTATTCAGGCACCAAGAATAGGACAGCCAACTCTTCATTCCTCAAAGATACCCACTTCTTAAAAAAGTTTTACCAAATATGTAAGCTATCCCCCAACTGTGGCATATAATTTACCTCAGGGACCCCAATCGATCCCGGGAACATGTGGTTGATCATGCCCACCTCTGCTCCATTTATTCTTAAGATTGTCAAACTTATCACTTGGCTGGTCATTGACACTCCCATTAAAGGCCCTGTTACACGGTACGACATTGTTAACGATATCACTTAAATGTCACGGGTTTGCAGTCGTTCAAGCGACATCGTTACGACCTCTTTGCGTGTGATTCTGTGAAGTTGTAACGATAAATCGTTGAATCGCTGATTGCAGGTTTGAGAACATGTTCTGAAATCACATGATCAACGATGAGCCAACCTGGTATATCGTTGTGTTTGACACCGCAATAACGATGTTGTTTACGACTTTGCCCATTCACAGCAATGAGCAGGGATCATTTGCGGGGTTTGTGAACGATACCTGCTCACTACATCGTCGGTGCGTCGTCCACGATATCTAGACGTGTGACATCTCACCAACAATGTCAAAACGATGTTGGAAACGACCGCGCGCCCATGATATCGTTGGTGATATTTGAACGATATTGAAGCGTGTAACGGTACCTTAACAATGACTGGATGATCAACCACCACTCTTATGGAAATGCCAAAGACCAGCACTCAATTATTGCAGGCGGCCCCTTTCAGAATGAATGAAGGAGACCTTTACATGATTGACCACCTCTCCACCCACAAGGGGGCCTTCAGAGCCCTGGTTTTCAGGAAAGGTGGCCATCCCAGCAGTCAGACCCTGATCAATTGGGAATTTTTTCCCTATCCGTTAAGCAGAGTATATCTTTCAAACTTGGGAATACTCCTTTAACTGGCTATACCCATCTGTGATATATATGACATATCCACAGGACCACCTATCCAATTCCAACTGCATGCAATGGTGCCCTATTGATGTGGGACCTACATCTATCCATTTTTGTGGATTTGCCATAAATGTCCCAGATGGGACAACCCCCACAATGGTCAGATCTTTTACATGGTTCACATCTGATATATTAGCATTCAGATGTCGTCTCCCCAGGTTATTGAACCGTGGTCTCCCACCTTCATCTCTCCATGCTGGGAAATCTAATTTCCCAAAAACCGGAATGCAACTAGTTGGAAACCATTGAATCTGCTCTATAAACAATGAGAAACAAATGTTTGCTGCAAATATCTAAGTCACCTAGTCTTTAGCTCTTATGAGTCCATTGTTTTAAAAACTGGCAGAACATAGTGGACTTCATGTAAATCACTGCCAGGCACATGTTCCTGCTGGATAGATGTCTCTGAGAGCATTCTGTGCCACTCCATTAAGGTAGACCTTGGGATCGTGGCCAACAATGTCCAAAGTTATACAACCTATGAATTATATTAACAGTATTTTATACACATTTAAAATCTAGGATAATAACAAGCCCATAGAATAAGGTCGGCTTCACACTACGGATTTCTGCTGTCAGGTTCTGTCCAGTGTTTTGCAGGATGCACCGGACAGAACCTGACAGCACCAGACGAGCAGAAACTGAGGGCAAATATGCCCTCTGATCCTGTTTTTTGCAGGATTCTTTTTTGCTCCTTGCTGCTGCTGTCTGCGTTGCTGAAATTTCAGACTGCGAGGGGAGCTGCCTGCGGTGCTAACATTTCAGCGTTCTGTGTAGTTCAGCCATGGTGCTGAACGTTCAGCGGTGGCTCTGAAATGCTGCTACTGTTCATGGTGCTGAATGAGCACCACAGCATTCCAGAGCTGGCGCTGTTCTGTAAATGGTCTCCGGGTAACTATCCGATTTCTTGCCGGATCCGGGCAATCCAGCGCCCATAGACTCCCATGTTATGGGCGCCGGATCACCCCGGATCTGGGAGGATCCGATTTTGTCTGATTTTTGCACCGGAGACAAAAAATGATGCTGACTCTGATTTTGTGTCCGATGCAAAACTGGACAAAATTGGATCAGGGACAAAATACAGCAAACCGGATGGCCAAATAGGACCAATCTGGCACCATAGAGATGCATGGTGGCAAAACCGGATAAGGTTCTGTCCAGTTCATAACGGACAGAACCTGAAACCTCAAATCCGTTGTGTGAAGCCAGCCTTAGACATATAACCGAGTACATACCCTAAATTGTAAGACTCTAAAGTTGGTGAGAATAGACTGGTGATCACAATGGTGGGAATTCCATCTTGTTAATGTCATCACTAGTTTTTCAAGACCCCAAGGTGATTGTAATATCTAGTTACTCTATACTTGCCATCTGTCCAACAATTTTTTCTTGGAAACTTCAAGGCTCGTAGAAGACTGGGCAGATCTCCCAGGTGCCGTCAAAACCAGATGAACACTTCTGTAAGTATTTTAGAGGGAGCACCAAATTTAGTGGGCAGAATATGGGTCACAGAAAGAGTGTGAATTGGAGGAGGGAGTGTGGATATAGAATGAAATTTTAAGAAGCTTTTTGGAAAAGTTGAAAACTATGACTTATACTATAGTCAGATGTGTCATTTGGGAAAAGTTCTATGTCATCGCCATTTAGGACTTTCAGGGAAGTTGACAACCCTTGCTGGATCTCTCTAACTGGTTGTCATCCAAATTTCACAGGCAGGAATCACAGTAAAGCCAGGGCTAGTGAACCAGTAGGCAGTAGTGATGAATGGCACTGCCATGCTCAGGTGCTCGGTCCTTGTAACGAACAGTTAAAGACTTGAATGGGCGCCACTTGAGTATTGAGTATAATGCAAGTCAATAGGAAGATCTTCCGAAAAAATGCTCTAGGTACCCACTGACTTACATTATACTTGGTAGACGAATCGCGCCCATTCAAGCATCCTACTGCTTATTACGAGTACCAAGCATCTGGGCATGGTAGTGCAACGGCCGCAAGAGCCGGGGGGTACTCGGTAGCCGGGCTGGTGATATTTCATGGAGGTCACAGTGGCTGTGACCCAGCTCTGTGGCCTTGACCTTGCAGTGATGGGGCTTATTCACTGGGGATAAAGAGTTTGTACGTGACGCCACATGTGGTACCTGGTCATGGGTGACCAGCATTGCAGTTTTTGGGCCTATGGGGAAGATGTTGCGGTAGCTGGGATAGTAATGCTCCCCACAGGTGGAGAGGGGACCCAGGGACAGTGTGGTATTCTATTGGGTTGATGGTAACGGTCGTTGGGGTACAGGACGGAAGGCACAGGAAATAATCGGACACAGTAGGGTACAGTTTCCTTTACCTTTACTTGGCAGAAGGTGGGTTTGGAGGCCTTCCTGCTGTGCTTTCCCTTTTGGATCCCTGCTGCTTGTAACTATGCTGCGGCTCTCTTCCTGCGTGTAGGTTCCTATCCCATATGGCAGACAGCACCAGCCTCTCACGGGCACTGCCTTGCTAATGGCAGCTCCAGGCTCTCGATATGTTGTAGTCCGCCGGGTCTTCAGTATGGCCAGGAGACTTGCACCCTCCTGCCCTCCTGATTCAGTTGCTGGGAGGTCCAGTACCCGCACAACCACATACTTTGGCGTCCTCTCTAGCGCCACTCTGGAGTGAATTCACTCGTATCTCCTCTCCCCAGAGCTCTCTCCTACATGTCCTCTCCTCTCCCTTTCCTCAGACGTTCTCCCAAACCCCTCCTCCATGCCGGAAACAAGGCATCTCTCCTGAACTCGGGTTCTAGCGCTCCCCCTTCAGGCCCGGAGTAAGGTCTGGTGTTGTATGCTGGGTGTTACCTAGTGTAGGGACCTTCTCCTGCTTCCAGGCATGACATCACCCCCTGTGAGGGAGGCAAAGTCACTGTGGCAACCGGACCACTGGGTGCCGCCCACAGTAGTGCTTGCTCATCACTAATGTCAATATTAATTGCATAACTATTATTTAAAAATTATATACCAGTATTAAAAAATTATTTTTTGTATAGGACCATTACTTGCTCGCTGTGCGGTAATGTTTATGCACTGTATGGTTGTATTTAGTTATGCAGGGTGAGATGCTGCTTCGGTCTCGTAAATTACCATATATATTTTGTACTATAGCAACATTGCATATTTGTATATCATGTGCCATTATATAACCAATAGTATAAATAGTGTTTGTGCTTTACACTATATATACGGTAATTACGCACTAAACAGTAAGGCATAAAAATATTTGTCTGGCACGATTAGGAGGCTCCCAAAAAAAGGATAGACTTCAAAGAGTTGACAAATCTTCTGGGCATTGGCAGAGTTTCCAAAAAAGCAATGCTTCTGAAAGGTTTCTGTTGCTCATCGCTCAGTGACAACACAATGTGTTCTTTCGAGCCCTCACTCCCAGGCCTTATAGGCTGGCTCATGTGGTGGCACACTGCCTGAGTTGTCATTCACACTGATAGTAAAGACTGCCTTCCTGTCTCAGACAATGCTTCAATGTCCCACTTTCAGGGATTGGAGAACATGGTATGGGGAAAAATAGAACATGTTCATAGGCCTTATGGTGTGTTTACACGTCCCTATATCGGCGTCCAACTCCGACCAAAAGTCACGTGGTTCGTGCGTTGGACCCGATATCGTTTGTGCGTTGTATGGTGTAAATGACCAATACGACGCACAAACGATGTCAAACCGATATCGGGGATCGAATGAGCGCGCTATTCAACGGGCCGATATTGGATGCAGGTTGGAGGCGGATCGTGCTGTGTAAACACCCAACTACAATGTGCAGTACAACGTCCCCTATTCACTCCCATGTTAAATGGTCGTTCCTGGGTCGGCTGTACAAGGGGGCGTACACATCGTAGAGTCGTTGTATGCCGATATCGCGCTGTGTAAACCTCTGATGCGATCTTTGAAATCTGGGCAGAAAAAAGCGCGCTCCCGTGCCGTTGGATCCAATATCGGACCAACGTTGGTGCGTGTAAACCCACCATGAGTGTAATAATGGGACCTTGTCATGGGAAAGATTCTTAGTGATGCACCTTGTGCGATAGTATCAGCAACATCCTGGACATCAATCAGTAAAATTCCGAGCATGGATAATTGCATAATGTTTTTTGGGTGGGATGGTCTAGGTTGCAAAGACTTTAAAGTTTTTTTTCCCAAAAATCAAGTTATAACTTGGTGACATTGGGGCTCTGGAACCTCAAGAACGAAGATCTGCAGCTCTCTCCTGAACAGATCGAAGGTGCACATGTGTGGCGCCCCTGAGGTCTGGCAGCCACAAGTGGTATTGTATATAATATCTTGTAATGTCACACCTGGAGAGAAGTGAAAGTCATTCTGCTGGGAAATCCCCACACATCCAATATTTCCAAACTCCAATCAGAGAGTGCAGGCCAGAAGAGACCCACCTTAGGGCAGACCCCACTTCTGGTTGGACTGGGGAGTTAGCAGGGCCGCACAGTCCATTGGACAGTGTGAGCCGTAAGCATCAGGCGGCAGCAGCCAGGGGGAGCGGCAAGTGGAGAAGGGGGCGACGCCTTCATCACACACCGGCTTCCTGTGTGATGGGCGCCGCTGCCAGCATCTTCCCCCTGCTGCTCACTTGCGGCTGCAGAGGGCGGTGGTGTTGGCTACCAACAGCACCCCCCACCACTACCACACTGCGAGGCTCAGGCCGCAGGGGGACATGATGCACCCCTGGGAGTTAGGATAGGGAGAAGTAGGCAATAAGAGTTGTTCTGGACTGGATGTCGGGCAACAAGGCTGACTGGATGGATTTGCTGCCAGCTGTGAGTGGCTGGGCAGAGGAACAAGCTGCAGAAGGGAACTAAGCCCAAATTGGTCAGGTTTCCAGGACCTGGCCACAGAACCTGGAGGCTATCGGATTTCATGCCCGGTAGCCACCTTTCTGGGCCCGCCCGGGGCACAGTGGCAAAGAGTGCCAGAGGACAGAAGCAGTCACTCGCAGGGCTTCTTTCACCTGCCCAGTTGGAGGGCATTCACAGACCAGAGGGATCTAGAGGACCCATAGAGATACTAATGACCTTGGAACAGAAGTCATCAGCAAGGCCAATACACCATATCCCAGAGAGTGGATTTCAGCTTTCTCTGGACTGGCCAAGCCATCCACCTGGTTCTACATGTGTCCTGGCTGTATCGACTAATTTACAGTAAAGGTAAAGAACCAAAGAGACTGACTGCTGTGCCTTAATTCACTCTGTACCTCTCCTCTGCACCTTTAAACTACTACCATCATCATCCATCTTCTATACCTCCAGGGTCTGCCTCTGCTGAGGGAGGTATTCTAACACACTGCTATTACACCTAACCCTGGAGGCTAAATGTGGCGCCCCACTATGTAGGTGCCACAAAAGGGGTACTGCACCCAGAAAAGCGGTGTAGTACTGCACTGTAATTGGGACTATGGTCACAAGATGGAGCCCTAGAGCTGACACCCACACATTAGGACAGTAGGTGGGAGGGAACCCTGGGTGGATATATAGTGGCCTCTAGGGGGAACTAGTTAGGCGAGTCTCAGAGAGAGAGCAGAGAGAGAGGAGTTGGAGTGAGTCGGAGGGAATCAGGCAGCCAGCCTGAAAGGACAAAGAGGGCCATCTCGGCTGAGGGACCCTGAGAAGGAAAGATCCCAAGAAAGAGAAAGAAAGCAAGGAGACTCAGAAAGGCAGAGTTAACTTGAGTGGGGAGCGAGTAACGGATAGAGTTTGCCCCATAGGAAAGAAATCAGGTATCGGAGCCCGCACCTGTGAATTCTCTAAGTCTCACAGAAAATCCGTACAACAGGGATATTGCAAATACAGCCCTGACTCCCAAAGATCCCACAAGAGGGAAACCAGGACTTGCAGGGCGCTGCAGTCCAGACAGAAGGTTGACCTGACGGGTACAAGGGAGGAGAAGAGAAGCAGGAGTAGCAGGAGGCCAGATTATCTACAGGAGATCAGGCTTCATAGCACTGGGAACAGAAAAGAAGGAAAGGAACATAAAGGAGGGTTCCATCACAAGCCAGAAATGCCAATTGCAGCCTGGAGCATTCGCCAGTATATCATCTAATGAACTGCTGAACTGTAAGGCTGAAAGACAGAGTTCAAGTAAAGTTACCCAGTGAAGTGAAGCTGTGACTCTGCTGCATCCTTTCCATTACAAACTGTTTGCTTTATTTCACCATCACTGCCCCGGTGGTCTAGTCCCACGGGGACTATTCCACCCAAGCCGCAATACCACTGACCACCGGAGGACTGTGGCGGCGCTGGTGGTCATCACCAGACTCAGCAGGTGGCATCACGAAGACATCTTGTAAATAATCCCCTGTAAATACATCCTCACCCATTTTTCAGTTGACCCCCAGGGCCACGGCTTCAGGAAAGCCACCCGTGACTTCCCTGACTGAAACAGCCTGAGAGCCGAGTACCCCGAAACCCCTGGGGCGCGTCACTAAATATGCAGTGCTTGCCACATAGTGGCATCAACAACCTCAACCCTTTTATTATCTTATCTTCTCTTTTTCTTAATTTTTCCCCATTTTTGTCTTCTGCTTTATCAATGATTACCAGGGCTACAGCAGTGAGTCAGATACTGTGATCCAGACTGACCGGCCCAGCTGCTGGGTACCCAAGCCTCTTGCGGCGATACACATGCATGACCTCCACTCCATATTTATTGTCTATGGAACTGCCAGAAATAGCTAAGCCCCATAATTGGCAGTCCCATATACAATGAATGGAATGGATAGGGGTAACTTGTTTTTTGGAAAAAAATTTGATAGGGATAATTTTTTTTTCTTTTTAGGGGGGGGGGAATTTTATAGGTGATAATGACATTTTTGGGGGACTGATCCTTGAAAAAAATATATGGTAAAGAGCATGATGAAACATTCCACAATACTAAATAGCGGGATGTTTAACGACGTGATACTTTTGCTTCCTTTGTACCCAAGTCTTTCATTGTTTGCCTTCATTACTGAAGGAGCAAATCAAAACGTCGAGCTGTTCTTTTAATTATTTATCTGATATATTTCATGTTGTCCCCGCGGCCTCCGATGTAATTCCGAACGTGTCCACCTTAATTGAATTTTCACTTTGGTTATAGACATTGATGTTCAATAATGCTGTGCCAGTGGATATCGGCGGCCGGATCTCCTGGGTCCTGCCCCTCCATATGATCTTCATTTTCTTCATTTCTGACCTCCTGCAATATCAGCCGTCTCTTTCTTCATAGATAAAAATAGTTTCTTTCTAAACTGAGAAGGAACAGGACAAAAAGAGCTTCTGAGAGAATCTTGTCGTCAACGTTTCCGTAAGGCCAAGACATGCGCCTGCCTGGAATATTCACTTATGTAAAGCAGAAATAAACTGAGAATAAGATTCGTCAGCAAACGATTATCTTATGTGATAAAAGCTTTGAGATTTTCACAGTTTATAGTTAGGAGTAAATATTTTAAAAATTTGAATTTTCCCCAAAATGTTGATTTGCTGCAAACAATCGAAAGCCTTTAATTGACCTGAAAACAAGTATAACACTATTCTCTTGTCCTCACACACTAATCTGCTCTGATGTCCTTTCACCCACTCTATACTGTTTCTTCTGTGATTTATGCCTTTCTTGCCTTATCTCTTTTTCTAAGCTGTGACATCCTCTTACTATCCAGATTCACCAAAAAGTACTGCTGCATTCCCTGCCTCTGCTTTTTTACTGGCTCTGTGTGGCGCCCCGCAAAGAGTGCGTCACAATGCAGCCGCAATATCCTCTGACTCAGCAATGATCCGGTTAACATAGAGATCCAACCCTACATGCAACACCTAGAACAGAGGGCCAATCATAGGTCCTGGGGGGTGGAGTGTTAGGGTAGTAGAGTAGAATACACAATAATCTAGACAGAGAAGAGAAGAGTCTAGAACTCGGAGAAGAAGGGTCTAAGACTAGAACTTGGAGAGGAGCGGGGGCTCCGCACCCCGTGCGGGCCCCTGGGCCGTCACCGGTCGGGTGTCAGCACCTGAGGCCTTAACCACCGGGATTGGGCATTATCTACACGGGTTCCCAAAAGACTCCCGTGCCCACAACTCACAGCCGGTTCACTGGTACCGAAGCTGGCAGCAGTTCACCTCTGCTACGCGAACCAGAAGAGTGGAGGAGCAGCTTTACAGGAGCACCCCACCACCAGTCAGTTTCCAGTCGTCTAACCAGCGGTGTACCCACCGAGGGATCCAAGGCTCCCCAGAACATCCAGGACGTATATCATGGATAGGGCATTGAAGCAGCCTCCCCGTACCCGACCTGGTATTCCTGGGTGACACTGGCAAACTAAGTAGGTAGAAAGGAGGAATACTGCGGATCTCTAAGGGACACCTCACTGCTGAGTCCACCTGGTCTACTACTCAACCACTGTATGCCATGTAATGCCTGCTGGTTACAGTAAAGACCCGTTGCAGAGACTTTCTGTGTCCGTGCTTCCTTATGAACTGTCCGTCCGCACTAAAAGGTAACCGCAGCTGCCGCACAACATCTTGAGCAGCTCCAGCCGCCGGGGATCACCGCTCAGCCTGTGGGGAGCGTAACATCTTGCTGCTATCCATCCCCCGGGGGCTCCGCAGCGTCGGTAGTCCTTACCGAACTACTCATAGGTGGCGTCACGAATCAATTAAAACCCCTTTAATCTGTTCCACCAAGACGTCTTCACTTTTGATCTGCACTACACCGGGCCCCACTACCGGCAGGCGCGGTCCACCCGTGACAAGGAGGAAGGAAGCATCGCCTGTCTAAACCGGAGTCCCGGCCCACGGTGAGTCAGAAAATGGCGTCACGAACAGGATACGAGCAGGCCCGTTACCCAACGGGTATAATGTGCTTAAAATGGACTTTATTGTCTACAATTTGGACTTTGTTCGTCCCTAAAAGAACTTTCCCGCCTTTTCACCATTGGGTCAAGATGGCGCCCAAGATGGCGTTCCCGCCACAAGAAGCCGCCACGTGCAAGCCCAGGAGTGAGTCAACCCCCCCCTCATCGTGGGAGGGATAAAGACAAAAGGCGCCAAACTCTTTGTCCGCCCTGATTGCTCGAATCAACCATGGGGGCGGACCCCAAAGACTTTTCCCACGATTGGACTATAAAAAGCCCAGAGGAAATGGGAGTGTCAGACAGACTTCTTCACCAGCTCTACCAGAACGTTTACCGGTTGAACGGGTGTGGTTTCCCTCCAAGCAGAGAATGGCCAGCATGAGACTCCAAGACCTGATGCGGGAGGTCGAGGCGGAGGCCAGAGCAGCCATAGGCCAACCGGGTCCGGGTCCTGCCCTTACCGTAGACGGCAGCCCCGACTTCTGGCTAGAGGCTCTACAAGACCTCCGGGTGCGACTACTTGAGACTGTGGAATGGACGATTCGCAGCTGGAGCGCGACCCTAGGCAGAAGACTCCATCATGCGATGCAGCAGAGCCGACCAGGTACAGCTTCTCCAAGCCCAGACGACATCGCCAGCTTTTCAACCACCTCACCGTTACCTACCACCTGTCCTGCTTCGTCACCGGAGCCCATAGACTGTGTCATTCCAGTGAGAGTAACCCCTCGACCCGTTCCAGCGGACGAAACCGCAGCCGACCCCGTTCCAGAGCCGGAGCTTCCAATACGCTCCCACGAAGAAGCTGACTCCTACCTGGTTCCACCTGAGGAACCCGCGACTAGTTTCCACACTACTGAGACTGTCGCCTGTTTCTCCCCTGAACCGGAGGCCTCCTCTGCAAATACAGAGGCCTACCTGGAGACCGGGATTGAAACACCACTTCCCGCTGCTACAGAGGAAGAGGCAGGCAGCCTGGTAGTCCTGCACAACGATCCTGAGGAGAACTTTGCAGCACAGCCACCCACCGATCCAGAGGATTCCATCCCATCGTCTTCGTCAGCCGAGCAGCCCGACGTAGTCTTCGAAGGAGAGGTTGAAGAGGATGACGATGAGACCTACAGTCCAGCTGAGGATCTCTACACCGGGTTCGCCTGGGGAGACACAAGGAACCCTTCTGCCGGGCGATCAGCTCGGGTGCACTGGTCGGGTGCCGCCGCAACAGCATCTTCTCCGATTCCGTTGAACCGGGCTCTACTCCAGACTGCCCACCAAGCTCGAGCAGTTCAACAACCATCACGCAGTAGTGACTTTATCCACACGCCGCACCACTCCGACGAAGAGGTACGTCGTATCCGGAGAGAGGAGTGGCACACTCGACTGCAAGCCAACATGCAGGCTCGCGCCGAGGCCCGCCGCCAATCTCCATTGCCTGAACAATTCCGTAAAACCGGGCGGGTAAGCACCTTCAACTTATCCACCGGGTGGGGATTCGTAAGGGAGGAGGGTGTGAGTACTGAAGTGTTTGTGGGGCGCCGTGATGTGGAATCGCATCTACCGCGAGGTCATCCAAACCGAGACTTGTATAGAGGGGACATAGTAACCTATGAGCGACATGTATGCCGTGACGGGTGGTTCGCTATACGAGTCCGGAACACTGCCCTCCATCAGTGACTTAAGTTGTTTGAACTTTGCTACTAAAAGAGACTTCTTCCTGTTTGCGAAGTAACACCGCGACTTGGCGGCTACAGCCTGAACTTTTATTCTAAGGACAGCCGACCGCCCGCCGGGTCCGCGCAATATGTTAACCTGTTTATTCACCTTTTCACTTTTATGCATACAATGACCTGTCATTAATGAAAGTGTATTACCTGTTATAAAATATTAAAATCTCTGTAATGTGAGTAGTGTGACGCTTGGGGACAAGCGTATTCAACCAAGGGGGAGTGTGGCGCCCCGCAAAGAGTGCGTCACAAGAGGGTATTGCAGCCATAAATGCAGCCGCAATATCCTCTGACTCAGCAATGATCCGGTTAACATAGAGATCCAACCCTACATGCAACACCTAGAACAGAGGGCCAATCATAGGTCCTGGGGGTGGAGTGTTAGGGTAGTAGAGTAGAATACACAATAATCTAGACAGAGAAGAGAAGAGTCTAGAACTCGGAGAAGAAGGGTCTAAGACTAGAACTTGGAGAGGAGCAGGGGCTCCGCACCCCGTGCGGGCCCCTGGGCTGTCACCGGTCGGGTGTCAGCACCTCAGGCCTTAACCACCGGGATTGGGCATTATCTACACGGGTTCCCAAAAGACTCCCGTGCCCACAACTCACAGCCGGTTCACTGGTACCGAAGCTGGCAGCAGTTCACCTCTGCTACGCGAACCAGAAGAGTGGAGGAGCAGCTTTACAGGAGCACCCCACCACCAGCCAGTTTCCAGTCGTCTAACCAACGGTGTACCCACCGAGGGATCCAAGGCTCCCCAGAACATCCAGGACGTATATCATGGATAGGGCATTGAAGCAGCCTCCCCGTACCCGACCTGGTATTCATGGGCGACACTGGCAAACTAAGTAGGTAGAAAGGAGGAATACTGCGGATCTCTAAGGGACACCATCACTGCTGAGTCCACCTGGTCTACTACTCAACCACTGTATGCCATGTAATGCCTGCTGGTTACAGTAAAGACCCGTTGCAGAGACTTTCTGTGTCCGTGCTTCCTTATGAACTGTCCGTCCGCACTAAAAGGTAACCGCAGCTGCCGCACAACATCTTGAGCAGCTCCAGCCGCCGGGGATCACCGCTCAGCCTGTGGGGAGCGTAACATCTTGCTGCTATCCATCCCCCGGGGGCTCCGCAGCGTCGGTAGTCCTTACCGAACTACTCATAGGTGGCGTCACGAATCAATTAAAACCACTTTAATCTGTTCCACCAAGACGTCTTCACTTTTGATCTGCACTACACCGGGCCCCACTACCGGCAGGCGCGGTCCACCCGTGACAAGGAGGAAGGAAGCATCGCCTGTCTAAACCGGAGTCCCGACCCACGGTGAGTCATCTGCTATACATGTAATGTGAAAGTGTGGCGCCCCTGCGGTCTGGTCGCCACAGAAGGGTACTGCACCCATTCCACGGGTGTGCTTATTCCTGTTCTCAGTAAACGGGATGGTAAGTCCGAGACACCCAGAAAAGTACTCAACACACCCAGTCCTAAGGACGGCAGGCGGACCCGAGAGAGGGAGGGCCTGGGTAGTCAGTGGGACAGCGGGGAGAGAGGTGGAGGGTGGGAAGTTAGTGAAGGCAGTAAGAGAAAAGAACAGTAGGAGAGCTGAGAGGAAGTAGCAGGAAGAGAAGGATTCGAAGGACTTGAGCGGAGATGAGGCTCGTCCTGGGTCCCGGAACAGCGGAGAGGCAGAGCGAGTCCTAGGGACATGGGCAGTAAGCAATCCACCAGTGCACCCGAATCTGTAGTAAAGTGGAAGGGCAGGGTGAGCACCAGGGACCGGCCCTGAAGGTGGCGAAGAGACTCTACACTCCAACCACGCAACTTGATGCCACAAGGTCTAGAGGAGCTGTGGCCAAATCCTGACACATCTGCCAAGAAAATAGCCATACTAGGGTCAGGGGACATGGCTGTTCACCCAACAGGACACATGGCTGCTGGGTTGGGGCACTGTGTGCGGAGGCGCAAGCAGGAGTGAGGCAGACAGACAGCGCTGAGAGAGAAAGCATCCCGAGAAGAAAGGAACTTAAAGGGGGTGTCTTGGTCGAGCTATCCCAGTTGTTGAGGACTATCCGGACTGAGAATGTGCAATAACAGTACCCTGTAACACCAAGCTAAGAAAACTGGGTTTAGGACTCAGAACTGTGTGTGAGACTGTTCATTTTCCACCTGCGGAGCGGTAGACTGATAAGACGCACAGGTCGCAGAAGTCCTGCCAGAGAATCATTCCAATTAACCTATCCCGCCGAGAGAACAACCCTGCTGGCTCTCCATCATCCGAACATCACTCCGGTTGCCCTGGTGAACCGCTCCACTTGGGAGAAACGAAACTACCAAAGCTGCACTTCCATCAACCCCAGAGGTCCCGCACTGCAGCGTCGGCCACTAATAGCCGAATGCCAAGGGTGGCATCATGACAACTATCCCCAAAACCCGTTTTCCCTTCAAACTTTGAATTGACACTGCCAGGGCCACGGAACCGAGTCTCGACTCCCGTGACCCCCCTTCTACAGCAGAACTGTTGGCCCGGTCTCCGAATTACCCCATGGCTCTGGGGAGGATGTGTCAAAAGGTGCAAAGTATTTGGTATTTAGTAGTCCTATTGAAGTCATATAATCCTTCCAAGGCTGTTGCAATCTTCTGCAATTTGTAGGACATTTTAAGCAATTTGTGTAACAAAATTGTAAATTATTGGAATTTGCTGAGTTTTGCAAATTCCTTAACATTTAACATGTCTGATTCACATTAAATCAATTTTCTCATCTCTAATAGGTAGATAAACAGATAGATATAATCAGAAAAAAGGAACAGCACAATCTTATACTTATTAGTCCGGTGCAAAAAAATCTGAACATACAGCATCCCAATGTGGGCTATGAAGTGGGTGTGGCTAACTGGAGTGGGTGGGGCTTGATAAGTACATATACACATATATACTCTCAGCTTTATATGTATAGATATATACACATACACACACGCGGTGGGTCATATCACACACACATACACATATACTGTATATATACACACACACACGGCGGGTCATGTCATGGGGTGGGGACATACAGTTGTGGCCAAAAGTATTGACACCCCTACAATTCTGTCAGATAATACTCAGTTTCTCCCTGAAATTGATTGCAATCACAAATTGTTTGGTATTATTATCTTCATTTAATTTGTCTTAAATGAAAAAACAGAAAAATAATTGTCCTAAAGCCAAATTGGATCTAATTCCACACCAAACATAAAAAGGGGGTGGACAAAAGTATTGGCACTGTTAGAAAAATCATGTGATGCTTCTCTAATTTGTGTAATTAACAGCACCTGTAACTTACCTGTGGCACCTAACATTGGTTGGCAATAACTAAATAACACTTGCAGCCAGTTGACATGGATTAAAGTTGACTCAACCTCTGTCCTGTGTCCTTGTGTGTACCACATTGAGCATGGAGACAAGAAAGAAGACCAAAGAACTGTCTGAGGACTTGAGAAACTAAATTGTGAGGAAGTATGAGCAATCTCAAGGCTACAAGTCCATCTCCAAAGACCTGAATGTTCCTGTGTCTACCATGCGCAGTGTCATCAAGAAGTTTTAAGCCCATGGCACTGTGGCTAACCTCCCTAGATGTGGACGGAAAAGAAAAATTGACGAGAGATTTCAATGCAAGATTGTGCAGATGGTGGATAAAGAACCTCGACTAACAGCCAAACAAGTTCAAGCTGCCCTGCAGTCCAAGGATACAACAGTGTCAACTATCCGTCGGTGTCTGAATGAAAAGGGACTGTATGGTAGGAGACCCAGGAAGACCCCACTTCTTACCCCGAGACATAAAAAACCCAGGCTGGAGTTTGCCAAAACTTACCTGAAAAAGCCTAAAACGTTTTGGAAGAATGTTCTCTGGTCAGATGAGACAAAAGTAGAGCTTTTTGGGCAAAGGCATCAACATAGAGTTTACAGGAGAAAAAAAGAGGCATTCAAAGAAAAGAACACAGTCCCTACAGTCAAACATGGCGGAGGTTCCCTGATGTTTTGGGGTTGCTTTGCTGCCTCTGGCACTGGACTGCTTGACCGTGTGCATGGCATTATGAAGTCTGAAGACTACCAACAAATTTTGCAGCATAATGTAGGGCCCAGTGTGAGAAAGCTGGGTCTCCCTCAGAGGTCATGGGTCTTCCAGCAGGACAATGACCCAAAACACACTTCAAAAAGCACTAGAAAATAGTTTGAGAGAAAGCATTGGAGACTTCTAAGGTGGCCAGCAATGAGTCCAGACCTGAATCCCATAGAACACCTGTGGAGAGATCTAAAAATGGCAGTTTGGAGAAGGCACCCTTCAAATATCAGGGACCTGGAGCAGTTTGCCAAAGAAGAATGGTCTAAAATTCCAGCAGAGCATTGTAAGAAACTCATTGATGGTTACCGGAAGCGGTTGATTGCAGTTATTTTGGCTAAAGGTTGTGCAACCAAGTATTAGGCTGAGGGTGCCAATACTTTTGTCTGGCCCATTTTTGGAGTTTTGTGTGAAATTATCAATGTTTTGCTTTTTGCTTCATTCTCTTTTGTGTTTTTTCATTGAAGACAAATTAAATGAAGATAATAATACCAAAGAATTTGTGATTGCAATCATTTTCAGGAAGAAACTGAGTATTATCTGACAGAATTACAGGGGTGTCAATACTTTTGGCCACAACTGTACAAATATACACACATACAGAAACACACATATATATACACACATATATACATACATATGGCGAGTCACATCATACACATATACACACATTCAGTGGGTCATGTCATACACATATTCACATATACACACATGCAGTGGGTCACATTACACACACATGCACATATATACACATGCGGCGGGTCACCTCATGCGGTGTAGATATACTCATATACACATATAGAAACATAAATACTGCTCAAAAAAATAAAGGGAACATTTAACAGCACAATGTAATGTTGAAGTGTTCCCTTTATTTTTTTGAGCAGCATATATACAGACATATAAACTGTGAGGTAGCGAGACGGGGACTCGCTTGCTGCGTAATGAAACCAACACATGTGTATAATTTTTTACGTAACTACCCGTTTATTTCTCAACAGCATCAATAACCGGGTTAGTACATTTAACATTTAACACATACACGTCACATAATACATTGATATTACATAACATTGCACATATACCATTATTGTAACCCGGGACCGGTAACCACCTCTCTCCCCATTGGAGCTCTAATGGCCACTTTACACGCAGCTACAGGTAACAGGTTTTCCACAGGTAACTTACTGGCTGCAGTGAAATCATGGAGACATAGTTCCATGTGTACACAGCAACAAGATGGAACCATGTCTCCATGATTACACTGCAACCAGTAAGTTACCTGGTGACAAGCTACAAATGTAGCCGCGTGTAAAGGGGCCCTAACACTTACTCCCGTGGTAGCTACGGCCTCCGGCCTATATACACTTTACACATAAATACATAAGTTACATTTTGACGATGACCCCTCCGGGTTCATAACAGGGATGTGGGTCCCAATGGCGGTACCTGCCGCCTGGCTTTCGTCACCCAGCTTGATGACTCCATATATATATATCCCATAGTCAGGATTCCTGCCTGACCGGGACCTTACATACCACATGTGATCCATCATACACTATCCATGGATCACATGCATCCACACATCCGCTCACAGCCCATCATAATACATCCATGGACTGTGGCCCCTCCATGGCCCATTACAGGGATTGGCAAACCTTAGTACCCGGGAAACTCATCCGTTACCTACTAGGAGCCCTATTACCCCTGTGTCTGGCACCACAGGCACACCCACACCATTAGAGGTCGTGGTTGAGGGACGGGTACCCTCTGCAAGCAGCAGGGCAAGCCTCCCTCTCGTCCCACAGGGACGGAAATCCTCCAATATCATCCACACTAGCTGGGTCACTCTCTCCACATCATTATACATGGCTCTTACATATAGGCCATCGTCTCTCATTCAAGGCAATTACCTAAGCCCTCATATACATATAGTTAACACAGGTCCCTCACTGACTTTCTAGTCGGACCTCGGGCGGCTATGCCCGCCTGGCACATTTCATACACCAGGTGCACAGTTCACACAAGCATTTGAGAACTGCTTTCTTACCGGGCACGGATCCGGGTCTCGTTACCTGTATCACAGGTTCCACCAGGCATCCCCACGGGCTCCTTTCCCGGGCGTGTTTCACCCCACGCCCGGACCAGTATCCACCAGGTTCAGCCATAGCTTCCCCTTCCAGGTGCTGCCATGACCCCGGTCCTAGGCACCGGCCTGGAGCTAGCATGCTCCCATTATTCCATCACACACAGAGCCCTGGACTGGACGGCTCTGCACTTTGGTCGCTCATAGATCACCATCCTCTCAGGCTGATCTCTGGCTGATAATGAATCTCTCAATCACTCAGCTAGCAGGCTCTTATCGTGCCTGCCACACCCACACTGACTCAACCAGCTGGGCTGCTAATCCTCCGGACACACCCACCTGACACACCTACCTGGGCTGTCAGCAATCACTCATTACATTCCTTTCCTCAGGCTTCCTCGATCTCATGAACCACTCACTAGTCACAGTAAACCTCATTGTGTTCAGGATAGGTTCACACAGCGTCATCCACTATCAAACCGGCCAGTGTGAACAGGATCATACCCTGATCCTGCATGTGATGTGCCCCGG